>JAJEJO010050368.1:345615-463117 GCA_020662805.1 Glaucomys volans
TTTTCTTTCAGAGCTTGAAATATGTTGTTCCAGGCCCTTCTTGCTTTTAGGGTCTGGGCTGAGAAATCTGCTGATATCCATATTGGTTTCCCCCTGTATGTAATCTGCTGCTTTTCTCTCGCAGCCTTTAAAATTCTATCTTTGTTTTGTATGTTAGGTATTTTCATTATAATGTGCCTTGGTGTGGATCTGTTGAAATTCTGTGTGTTTGGTGTCCTGTAGGCCTCTTGTAATTGATTTTCCATCTCATTCATCATATTTGGGAAATTTTCTGATATTATTTCATTGAACAGATTGTTCATACCCTTGGTTTGTATCTCTGTGCCTTCCTCTATCCCAATAACTCTTAAATTTGGTCTTTTCATGATGTCCCATATTTCTTGGAGGGTTCGTTCATGATTCCTAACCATCTTCTCTGTTTATTCGACTTTGTTTTCAAGATTAAATATTTTGTCTTCATTGTCTGAGGTTCTGTCTTCCAAGTGATCTATTCTGTTAATTATGCTTTCTATTGAGTTTTTAACTTGGTTGATTGTTTCCTTCATTTCCTTGTTTCCTTCAAGGATTTCTGTTTGTTTTTTTCTCAGAACTTCTATCTCTTTATTGAAATGATTTTTTGCTTCCTGCAATTGCTCTATTAGCTGGTTATTCATAGCCTGAATCTGCTCTCTCGTCACCTCATTCTCTTCTCGGATCATTTTAATTATGAACATACTGAACTCCATTTCTGTCATTCCTTCTACCGTGCTGTCTTTGGGATCTCTTGATGTATCATCTAGGTTTGTTTGGGACACTTTCTTCCTGTGTCTTCCCATGCTGCTCATATATCCTCCCTTCTAGTAGTGCAAATCAGAGGGATTGCAACTTCCCTGTAAAGACCCAGGGCATCCCTGCAGATTTCCAGCAACTCACCAGATGTTTGAGAGGTGCTTGATCAAGTGGTCACCCAAGATAGCTGCTGTCTCACAACCTCCAGGTTGGGAATGTTCAATGCTTCTGGGCAGAGGCAACCAGGAGTTGCGGCACCGTGGCCCTGGAGCCGTAGCGCCGTGTCCCCACAGGAAGGGGTGGGCTTAGGTCCGAGGGCTCAGACAACTCAAGATGGAGTCTCTCCACCAGGGAAGCTGTAGAATGGCGCCGACTGGGCCCAAATTCCCCGCTGGAGCCTGCAAGCAGCCTCAAGTACTATTCTAATCATAGCTTTCAGGGACACTGTAAATGCACTTTAACAAAACACTGAAGAAATCAGGCAAACTTTCCTTGTGTTACATTTCATTGCACCAAATAGTACTTGAAATGTAGGAAATAAGAGTTAAAATATTTTGCTCTAAAAGAAGATTTCATCACAATATGACTTGTTTCAATGTAACTTAGGCTGTATTTAAACTATGATCAAAACAAATTAAGAGGTGAAACCATCAGCATGCAGAAGCTTTATTTATTGCTTAAATCACAAAAGATTTATTTATGACTTAAAAATTTTAAGTTAATTTTTAAAGTATTGAGTTGAGAAATAATGGGTTTAGAACCAATTAAATTAATATTATTGATTTGAAACTAAAAGCTTTTTTATTGTCATTATTTTTGAATTACGTCAACTCAATACATGTTTGTTAATTAAGTTAATTGTCTCTATGGAACAAAAATAGACTTTTACATTAATGTCATCATTTATTTCAAACCTTCAATCAGATTCTTCCCCCATACTTGGAATGTATTCTATTGGTTTCCAAACTATTGGTCCAATTTTCAAGCAAACTCTTTTTATCACAAGGATCATTATAATATGCTCAAGGTCTAAAAGACTCCGAATAAATGGAAAGATTGGAAAGATTAAATGTGATTTATACTGACAAATATGCTACACTATTCTAGTTGAATTGAATGGAATACTTAAGAGAAAGAAAGTGAACTAGAACTATTTTTTTGGAAAGAGAAATAATGTGCATGGAAGGGTAGAAGCAAGAAAGAGAGAAAGACCAGGAAACATGTTTGCTGGCAGGTAACACACCTTACATATATAAACGTTCATGGTCTATACCACACTGAATGCATGTGAGCCACCATGCATGATCTGAAAATGTGAACTTCAAGGAACTTGCATTCTACTAGGAAGACAGACAGAAACAGATCATTACAAAACTATATAAAGGTGCAATAGGAGAGATGTGTTTTAATAACCATACAGCTCTGGGTCTCCCACTGCCAAGTGTCAGTGTAGAAAACATGTATCTTTTTGCAAGTGTGACTTTAAAAGCTAGTTTGTAAAGCAAACAGATTCAAGAGGTTTATGAACTTGACCCAAATTATCTTGGTCAAGAATTTCATGGTAAGGTTAGTGCATAGTTTTTATATCTATGGAGCACTTTGGATAATAAGCAACCCAAGATTTGATTGTTTAAAACTGGCTTGATTTTTAGATGGCTAAGAAAATGACTTCATTCCAATTCAATACCCTGTACTGTTTAGAACCTGTCCCCAACCTTCCTTGGTATGCATACTGGTAACAGATCACTTGCTGCAAAGTAATTTGAACTTAAATTCCATTTGGGTGCAATCTTAGAGCTTATGAGAAAAAGATTCTTGCCAGAGGCCCTATTATAATAGTTTTTACAAAATAGGCTCCTGTTGATCCTTTCATGGGAAACTTGCATTTGATTACTGCCTTTTGAATGGTGTCTGATGTGCCCAGAGTGAGCCCCTGGGTGTCCACATGCTAATAAAGCTTCAAGTTCTGCCCCTAAATCTCACTCTTTGGACTTACAGCATTTAATAAAGCTCCTATATCAGTTTTTTGAGTTGTGTTCTGGTTTTTAAAGATTCCTGCCCTGAACCTGAGCATATTTGTCTGGAGAACTGGTCCCCTGCCCAGTTCCTGCTTCATTCTTCTCTCTCAGAAAATAGATCTTACTACTTCCTTGAGGATCCATTCCAATCTACCAAAACTCCCTAGAACAATGGTTAGAGACCCACACTCTTTAGAGATTCTCAATAACACAACCCTTCACCAGATGGGACTCTAGATAGCCACCCTCTGAAGGACCTGTGTTTGCTAGACTCTTTTGGAGGAGACAGCAACAGTACTAACAACCTCAAGCTAGACACCCCAACCTGAGTCTATGGGGCCCACATATCATGAACTCTTTCTATTGACTTGTTTTATTTTTTAGATACTTTTGTAAAAATCCATGAAAATTATAACAAGCATCTATGCTGAAATTGGAACAAAATGTTCTAAATACTGCTCTTTCATTTCTATGACTGGCACAGATAACCACAGTAGGAAAGAAACTTGGTTACAGGTGTCTACCATGGCAAATGTGGTTCAAATATTTTTGAGTCCAGCATGGTGCTCGGCAGAAGGGATCTTATGGTAAACCAGATACAGAACGTATTCTCACACACACACACACACACACACACACAAATGCTCATGATGTCATTGGAAAGTTGGGCAAGTAAAAAGGCAGTACCATGCTGTCTGAGGTGCATAGATAGGATGTTATGGGGACCTATGAGGGATTCTTAATCCAGTCTTAGGAGTTGATGAAAAACTCTTAATGGGAAATGAAAACCATAATTTGATATTAAGTATTAGGGTGATTGATGGGCAAGGTAGGAACAAATACAGAGACTTGTGGCAGGGAGCCACAGAGTACAATACATGATAAAGAAAAGAGGTGAATGCAAATATGGTGCATCTGGAATAACAAATGTATTTCTTTCTCATTGAATTATAATTGATAGAAATAAGTAGTTAGGTAAGTCCTAGAAGTAGGCTTTACAATTAATTTAAAATACCCACCATTACAATCTCACCTCTAATTTCTCCATACAAGACTGCTCAAAATATTTAAGTTCTCTGGCAAATGGACGTAAACTCTTGGACTTTCACTATGGCAATTTTTCTTGATTTCCAGTGTACTATCTTAGAATTCATTCCTCCTTTGTCTTTTTGCCTTCCAGGTCTTCAAGGTCTATTATGAAAGCAAAAATGGAAATCCAAAATGAAATTCGGAAGTATAGCTTGTATTGCTGCAACACAACAACAGTAAACAGTTTTGATGCGTGTGTAATAAATAAAAATGAGGGTAGAATGAGGTGTGATTAGCAGATCACAGTGAGGAACGGTGGACTGGGAAATGTCTTCGATAATAGTTTCAGAACACCTGTTGGCAGAGAACAAAGGATTTATTTTTTATCTAGAGCATTGAATGCATATAGAATATAGGACTCAATTTATCCCCTAGTCCTTTGATTTTCTATTGTCAGTTGCTACTGTCAAATTAACTAGAACATTCCACACCAGTCTTAGGCAAAATAGTAAAATTACCTTTTAGGAATTTTTTTTTTTTTTTTACTTCTTCCATAGTATTGATATTAGGTAACCAGTATATATTTTTTTCCTTTTCCTTTTTCCTCTATAAAAGTTTCTCAGATCCTTCATTCCAACCTAAGAACAAAGGTCTGATAATAATTAATTCCCTCATGGGAATTTATATTTTGATGAATAAATGCCTGGCTCCTGAATTTCTGAACATCAGTTATCAATGAGGTATGAAGGATTCAGGGAGGCACTGCGCCTTCCTGCCTACCCAGAATCCACATCAATGGACAGGCCTCTACTCTGCTTTAAATCTATGCCTCTGAGAAACTATCCAGAAGTGTCCTCTTCAGGCAGTAAGGCCATTATATCTGAAAAATGTGGATATAACTGAAAATCTTTCATCTAGGAAGCTTTTTAACCTAGGAAAGCCAACAGATAAAAGCAACAGAAGAACCTAGCAGGCCTAAGGATGGTGGGAAGGTGGATGGTACCAGGGACATCTCTGGTAGCAAGTTGCTGGATACCAAAATGAAACTAAGTGAGGAAGAAAGCAGGTGCTCAGCAGATGACTAAAAGAGTCAGAGATCAGAGCCACTTGGGGCAACAAGATTGGCAAGGTGAACCAAATACTGTCTTGACCTTTAAGCCAGTCAAACACACGCACCCGCAAAGTACCCATAAAAATGATGAGGTAATAGTCAATGCTCTTCTCATTTCCTCTTGACATTCCAGCCCCCAAGTGCCTGTCTCTTGTATGCATACCTTATTTGTGATCTTGTCCTCACCCTCTGCATTTCAATCCCCTGTCCCAGGCTGGGAGTCCCACATTGCTCTCCTTACTTCTTGATCACCTTGGGTATTCCTTCCTTGGCCAGTCAACTGTGAGCCAGCCCTCTAGATCTGGAACCCAATCTGACTTTTCTACTTTTAAGGAAAGAACACTGAGACATCAGGATTGTCCCAAGAGCCAGAGACGGGACTAAACTTACAAGTGAAGGAATTCAGGAGTCCACACTTTAGGAACAGAATGTGAATAGCCTGGGCTTAAATTACTAGACACACCTTTAAACACAGCTTCTCAGAAAACACCCAATGTCTCTGCCATACAAGGATAACATTTTGAAGAGGCTTCCCAACATGGATTTATTCTGTTTTTATCACACCATAAAAAGTCATAACTTCTATATTAACTTGGTAGTATGATCCTTCTCTTTCCAGAACTGTGTGGATATTTCCCTTTTGGTGTTACCACTGCCTTCAGTTTTATGGCTTCTGAGCTCTTAATTTACTTATGCTATATCTGCCCTCAATCACTGAATTGACTACGTGTGTGTGTGCACACACACACACACACACACACAGATACACACATCCTAGTATATATAACATTCAGTCTTTTTCAGAGCAAAATTAATTTGATTAGCCATATTACAATCTAATATAGACAATAAAATAGTATTTTTAAAACCCTTGTTTTTGAAGTGTTATTTCTAACTATACGTTAAGCATCTATGTAATTCTGATTTTCAGTTGCTTTTCCATAACATCCAGGAGCATGCTCCATTCATTGTCTACATCAATGATGAAAATCTTCACAAAAGAAACAATGGATCTAAGATCCATTCCTCGAGAAGTTCTCTCATCTCTACTCAGTAAGTCGGCTCACATTTGTATATTTCCATTAGTGGAAATATTTCCATTCCCATGAAGATTCTAATCTGAAAAGCTGCTTTTATAGCATGTGACTGGCAAGTTGACTTGCTGGAGAGCATTCTAATCAGTCAGGTTGAAAGCCTTCCATAAACGAGACGACTGTCACCAATGTTCCCTTTCTCCTGTCCCCGTGGCAATAAAAAAGAACAAATAAAAAGAGAAAACCATAATTGATCTGGTAATTGAGCCATGAAAATATACTATAAAAAATGGAGAGCTAAAGGAAAACCACAGAAATGGTGGCATTCCCAATAATTCAACAAGCATCTGAAGAAGATGCCACTTTGTCCAGGCGTGCATATCTGAAAACAAGTGGTTTTATTTTGGTTGTGGTTGCTGTTGTTTTTCCCACTTTTCAACACTAAAGGAATGTCAGCCACACTTGGGAGAGGGACGAGATTCACTTAGGGATTTCCTCTCTTCACTAGTAGCTTGTGAAGACATTTCTGAAAAGACTGTCATTTCATTCAGAGCCTCATTAATCTGACCCTTCGTCCTCACATCAGGAGAACAAAGGAAAACTTTTTTATTGTTACTGACTGAAAATATAATAATCTGACATTTTCTTTCCCTCCCTTGCCCCTAAATCTTTGGGATTTTGTTATTGTTTTTGTTTTTTTCCCTAGTCCATTATTAATGGATACTTATTAACAATTTATATTGTGATATCATTCTGCAATTATGACACATCCTCATATAAGGAGCATTTGCACACTGCAAAAGAAGAAATAAAAGAAGAAAACTCACTAAGCTGGACAATTGATATCAAAACAAAATGTCTGCCAGGCGTGGTGGCGCACGCCTGTAATCCAAGCGACTCTGGAGGCTGAATCAGGAGGATCGCGAGCTCAAAGCCAGCCTCAGCAACTTAGCGAGGCCCTAAGCAACTCAGTGAGACCCTGTCTCTAAATAAAATACAAAATAGGGCTGGGGATGTGGCTCAGTGGCCGAGTGTCCCTGAGTTCAATCCCTGGTTCCAAAAAAAAAAAAAAAAAAAAAAATGTCTAGCCAAAGGATAAATGAAATGCTTTTATCCCAAGACCTAGTGCACAATGCTTGTGAATTGAAAGCTACTGTTATACAACAAGGAGCTGTAATATTGAGAATCAGGGGTATACAGGTGGGCAGGAATAATTGTAATGGAAGGGAACAGTCAGGTGAATAAACTTTTCCTGCCCCAAGATCCACCTTCCCATGAACACAGATGTTGGCACTGGAGAGCTAGAGACTGTAACAGTGGATGAGGAAGACAGGCACAGTGTGAAACCACCTGTTTTCATAGTCACACCTGCTGTGGCGACTGCAGGTTCTCCAGTTCTTCACTCCACTCTCCAGCAGCTGTTTGGAAGTCAGGATCGGCTCTGTAATAAGCTCAGTGGTGGTGATAACTATTCACAAGAAGCCCCCCAAATCAGCCAGAGCATCTATTGAACACTACTCATTTTCAAACACAAGTAACTGGGGATATGGTATTGAACAAGAGAGCCTCCACCCTCAAAAAGCTCAGACAGTGTTCTGGTGGGTGGTGGGGGGACACACTCCCCTCAATAAATAATGTGTCAACAGATATGTTCATATGTACTTTTTAAGTTTTTTATTATTTTTTATTTGTTCTAATTAGTTATACGTGACAGTAGAATGCATTTATACATTTCGATAGCTAATCCATAAATGGAGTGTAATTTCTCATTTTTCTTATTGTACATATTGTAGGAAGATGATAAAACAGGATAATATAGAAAGAATGATGTGGAACTGGAGGAGGTTATTTTAGCTATATTTCCAGTGGAGGCCATGGAGCAAGTGAGAATTGATATCTGAGTTGGGATTGATATTACAAAGAAGACAGACATGAGGAATCTGGCAGAAAGTGTTCCAAGCAAAAGAGAGATTGAATGCCAAGTCCCCAAGATTGGAACAGAATTGAAATGTTCAAGGAGCATGAATGAGGGTCATGTGGCTGGAGTAGGCTGGGCAAGAGGGATGGTGGCAGGTGGCAGGAGAGGAAGTCAGAGAGGAAGGATAAGGTCAGGGCTTATGTCGTTTGGTGGTTATGATAGGGGCTTTCCTAGACATAATATGAAATAATTTCAGGAGGTATATTAGCAAATAGAGTGTTGCTTAGCAAGTCTTTCTGGATTTCCCTTCAGGTATTACTACAGTCTAACAATTCAGAGCAAAGCAACCAACTTTTAATGATGGTAGTGGCTTTTCTCCAGGTTCAGGGTGGATGTTAAATTCTGATCTCAAAGGTGAGCTACTCAGACTGAACTGTGTGATATGACTTGGAGGGGGGTTTATTATTTCCTGAGTGACTGAGGAGGAGTAGGACATTATTGTGGTGGCAAGCATGTGGTTAAAATTTTATCAATTTTTGGACATTTTATTGGTATGACTTAAATAAAATAAGATGAACTTCACTCTTAAGGATATATAAACCCAATGAACTTTTACTTAAGTATACACTGTGTACTCAACATTGAGATCAAGATATAGAGCATATCCTGAATCCTAGAAGGTTACCACATGCCCCTTCCCAGTCAATATCACCTTCCATTACAGCAGTCACTTAACTATTTAATTTTGTTATTAAAAGAAATATATCCATTCATCTGTTGAAGGGCATCTAGGTTGGTTCCATAGTCTAGCTATTGTGAATTGAGCTGCTAGAAACATTGATGTGGCTGTGTTACTGTTGTGTGCTAATTTTAAGTCCTCTGGGTATGAACCAAGGAGTGGGATAACTGGGTCAAAACGTGGGTCCATTCCAAGTTTTCTGAGGATTCTGATATAGAATCTGGTTGAGGGGAGGGTGAGAGAGGAATGGAGGATCTTTAGATTATGTAGAGGAAAATGAGAGGGGGTGGGGGTTATGAAAACTGGTGAAATGAGACAGACATCATTATCCTTTGTACATGTGTGATTAACAAGAATGATATGAATGTACATCATGCACAACCATAGAAATGAAAATTTGTACCCCCCATATGTGTACAATGAATCAAAATGAAGTCTATAGAAATAAAAATAAATTTAAAAAAATTTTTAAAAAGAAATATAACCTAATTTGATACATATTTGGGCAAAAAATACCTATAATTTTTTTTTCTCACAAACTGATCTGTGGTTTTTTCATCTACCATTATCATGAATATTTGCAGTGCGTATAGGCACATTTTACATAGTTAATTGCTCTATAATATTTCAGTAGATATACTATATTTTATAATTAATTATTAGTGGCTATGCATTATGTTTATAATCCATTATAAGCTATCTTTAAACAAAAGAGTCATGAAAATCCTCATATTGATAATGATAACCTCATATTTAAAACTCAGGATTCAGTCATTGATTTATGTTAATTAAACAAGTACTTTCTCTTTGTTTTTGATGGAGTCATAGAATCTAATGCTGTACTCTTGGCAACTATTCTCTAACACACAAACAAAACTTTTTGTGTATAAAAGACTAGCTACTAGGAAAAAGAATCTTTTACTTATGAATATAGGCATGTGTCTTACATAATACCCAGAAAAACAAGTTAATTCATTTAATAATAATTAATCTTTCAAATGGATTATCCTCCTATTTGAAAAAATAAAACAAGCTTTTATGTTTCCAGCAATGACATGGTAACTAGACTTGTGGAATTGCTCTCCTATTGAAAAACAATGACATATTTGGACAATATGTAATAAATAACTATTTTCAGGCATTAACAACAAGCAGAGTAGGACTTCAATCTTTGAGAAAAAGTAAGCCTCCTGATTTGCTCTGGTTTTCTGCCTTCCTCATTTTTCTGCTGTGGTGAAGAAAGTTCAATTCCAAGTAGAGCAAAGGTCTACCTGAGCTGAGAAGGCAGAAATTTAAATTCAAGGCCTTTAAAGAAACTGAAATCATCGGGACAGAGTACTTGAAGGAAGGGGGTTACCCAGAAATCTAGGTAGGGATTCTCTGTAGGTCCTTGGCTGAGTGCTAGGATGCACATTACTGGACAAGACCTTGTAAGCCCTCATAGGTACTTTTTCCTAAGCATCTTAAGAACTGAAGAATAACACCAGAGGTCATGCTGCATGGGAGACATTAAATTTCTGGTCAAGCCTGAGTGAAAAAAATCTCATTGAGCACTTTGGGCATTCAACTGAAACCCCAGAAGAACACAATTTATAAGCAAGGATAGAGCCTGAGAATTAGAACCTCATCATAGGTTATCTTCAAAACTGAACTAGACCTACCCTAACAAAAATTAAAACAGGTGTAAAGGACCAAGAGGATCCCACAGAACAGTGTATCATTGCTTTAATAAAAGATAAATCGACCTTATGAATTTTATCCTTTTCACTGTCTAGCACTCAATGAAAATTACTGGATATGTGAAGAAATAGGGAAATATAACCCATATTTGAGAAGAAAAAGCAACCTGAATACTGAGTTGAATCAGATGATATAATTAACAGACATACAGCAAATGTTATGAATGTGACCAATGACATAGAAGAAAAGATGGCTATAATGAGTAATGGATGAGGAAGCTGGAAGAAATGAAAATTGTAAAAAAGAACCAAATGGTAGGGACTTAAAGGAACAATGACTTAAAAGAAAAAAATTACTACATTTACTAAAGAATAAGTAAAAAACTATAAAATAAAGAAGTAGTAATGTGAAGAGTAGGACAATTAAGATGATCTAATCTAAAATAGAATTATAATTGACATATCCCTAATGACCAATGGGATCCTATCAGGCTAATGTTCAGGTGATCAGAGTCCTGGGTAATAGTTGAAAGGAAATAGTGTAGGCAAAAATATTTGAAGAAATGATAGCTGAAAATTTCCCAAATTTGGTGAAAATATAAAATTACATACCTTAATAGATGTTCATTGATATTGGCCTTAATAATAGCTTTCTGTTTATAAAATCAAATGTTCAAGCTAAAGTAATCATGAACTGAAACCTCTGAAACTATAAGTCAGAATAAATTTGTCTTCCTTGTAAGTTGATTTTTCTCAGGTAATTTGTCACAGTAATGAAAAGTTGACCAATATATACATTATGATGGCTGCTATCAAAACAGAACAAGCAAATAAGTAACAAACAGAAAACAAGTGTGGGCAAGTTTGTGGATTAGCTAGGACCCTTGTGCCATGGTGTAGAGCATATAAAATAGAATTCTGTGAAAAACATTATGGTCATTCCTCCAAAAATTACAAATATAATTACCATATGACCCAGCAATTCTACCTCTAGGCATAAACACAAAAGAATTGAAAGTAGGGTCTTGAAGAGATAATTGTATACCCATGTTCATATCACCATTATTTACAATAACCAAAAGGTGGAAGCAACCTGTGACCATCAGCAGATGAACAGACAAATAAATGTGGTATGTACATACAATTGAATATTGTTGAACCTATAAAGGAAGGAATTCTAATTTGAGCTTCAAAGTGGAGGAACCATGAGGGTATTATACTGGGTGAAATCAGCCTGACACAAAAAAAAGAAATACTGTATGATTCTACTTACATGAGGTAGAGTTAGCCAAAATCATAGACACCAAAAGTAGAATGGAAGTTGCCAGGGGCTGAGGGAGAAAGTGAATGAGTGGTTGTTTAACAAGTACAGAATTTCAGTTCTACAAGATGAGAAGAGTACTAGAGATTGATTGCACCATAATGTGAATGTACTCAAAACTGTTGGATTGTACATTTAAATATGGTTAAGATGGTAAATTTGATGTTATGTGCATTTAACAGCAATTTTGTAATTGAAAAACATGTAGATGCTATTAAAAGATGATTAGAATAAAATTTATAGCTTTAAGTCCTTCTAATATAAAAGAAGTCAACAATTAATGAACTAAGCTTCCATACTATGAAGACAGAAAAGAAGAGCAAATGAAAGTCAAAGAAGGAAAATTAGGTAAATAATAAGAGTAGAAAGAGATGAAGTAATTTCAAAAGAAATATAGAGTTGGTTCATTAAAAGAAATTAGTAAATAAATTAATAACTAAATTGATAACCCCCTAGGAAGACTGACAAAGGAAAAAAAGTGAAAACAGAAATTCCAATATCAGAAATAAAAGAAACATATCTACCCATCCTACCGATATTAAAATAATTATAGGGAAATATTTTACATAATTTCACACCAATAAATTCTACAGCTCAGGTGAAATGAATAGATTCCCTGAAAAAAGTTTGAATAGACCAATATCCATCCAAGAAACTGAGTAAGCAATAGTCCTTACACAAGACTGAATCAGGTCCTGGTTACTCCACTTGTGAATCCTACCAAACATTTAAGAAAGAAATATCACATTGTTACACAAATGTTTTGAAGAAAATAGAAAAGGGAATACTGTCCAACACATTTTATTATGCCAACATAACCAGAACACTAAATTTGGCAAAGATATTACAAGAAAAGAGAATTACAGATGTATATCTATCATGAACATACCATTAAAATACTTCATGAATTCTTGGTAACTTTAATCCAAAGCTACATAAAAAGATTATACATCATAACCAAGTAGAATTTATCCTAGTAATGCAAAGTTGGTTTATTTGAAAATCAACCAAAATATTTTGCACATTAACATAAAAGAAGCTAATTTATGATCTATATGATCATCTCAATAGATGCAGAGAAAAGCATTGATAAAATTAAGCATGTTATGATTTTTTAAAAAACTAAACCCTGAGGAATCTTAGAAGTGAATTTTCTCACTCTGATCAAGGCTTCTATGAAAAACATTTGATCAGAAACTGTAATTATGAACCACTAAACACCATGTCTGTAAAAACAGAAACAAGAAAGTCACAACTACTTTTCACCATCATATTGCATCATATCACAATGATAGAATGCAAAAAAAGAAAAGAAAAAGGGAAAGGTAAAGGACAGATAGACCAAAAAGGAAGAAGCAAGACAGTGTTTATTTGAAGAAAACATAAAATGTAATCATCACTGTAGAAAGTCTTAGTAATCTGCAATGAAAAATCCCACTTCAATAATCTAATAATGAATTTAACAATGCTATATTATACGAAGTTAATATATAAAAATCAATGGCATGTGTATACTCTAACACCAAGCTTAGAAAATGAAATTTTATAAGTTTCCATTTGCGGGAGGCTCAGAAAATATAGAAATAAAAATTTTCAAGATGTTTAATAACTCTCTAGTTTGAAGTTATAAAAAATAACTGAGAAAATGGAGGAAGGTCTTAATACATAGAGAAATACAAAATGTCTATACCTTGGAAAATTCAGTATTGTTATCATTTCTTTCCAAATTGATCTGTAGTTTCAGCACAACATCAATCAAAATCCTGAGAGGTGTTTTTTTTGTTTGTTTGTTTTGTTTTGTTCTAGAAATGGACAAATTGATTCTAAAAGTTATGTGGAAATTAAAAGACTTGAAGTGACCAAAATAATCTTGAAAAAGAACTTTGGAAAACTCATTCTACCTGACTTCAAAACTTACACACACACAGTAATGAAGATCATGTGGCATCAAAGTAGGTAAAATAGATTATTGGAGCTTAATAAAGTTAAAAAAATACACCCATGCAGGTTTTCAACTGATTTTCAACAAATGTGCTAAGGCTCTTCAGTGTGGAAAGGACAGTTAATACATGATGCTGAGGTGAGAGAGAGGGAGAAGATAAATGAACTCAACCTCCCCATCATACTACACAGGGACACTAATTTAAGATGTGTTTACCTAAAACTAAAAGCTATCATTATGAAGCTTCCAGGGGAAAACAGAATACAGTTCTTATCTTGGGGTGGACAATGTTTCATAGTAGGAACACAAAGTACTAACACACAAAATGGTCATAATGAAGAAAGACTGGATTGGAAGAAATCACACATGAGTGACAAAAGACATATCTGGACGATAAAAATCTTTCAGATCTACTACAAAACGACAAGTACCCAATAGAAATACATACCAAAATCTTGAATGCTTTATTTTTTAAGTTTTATGAAAGGCAAATAAGCATATGAAAAGTTGACCAACATCACACTATCAGGGAAATCCAAAATAAAATGACCTTTCACTTCATACCCACAGGAATAGCTAAAATTAGAAACATGGAAAACACAAAATGTTGGCAAAGATGCAGAAAACCAATAATAAAATTACTTCAGAAAACCGATAGTTTCTCAGAAATTCAAGGTTCACCTGCCTACCAGAATCTCCACTTCTGAATAAATACTAAAGATAGATGAAAAGATTTGTCCACTAAAAGGACAAATGCACTAAATAAATTTTACAAGAATACACTTAGTGGCTTCCGTTATAATAGACACTGTAAAGAAACCAAATGTTCATCAACAGAACTAGTAAACAAGTTCTATCTATAAAATGGAATACTACTTAGCCATAAGAAAGCACAAACTACTAAAATACTCAACAACATAGATGGAGCTGTAAAACAGTACCTTTAAGTAAAAAATGCCAGACTCAAGACTCTATATTGTATGATTACGTTTCTCTGAATTTCAATAATTGCTAGAAGTAACCTGTGGTGATAGAAATTAAAATAATGGTTGTTTATGGTGAGTAAGAGATTGGAAGGGGACACAAAGGGACTTTCCAGGTTGATGGAAATAGTCTTTAATCTTGATTAGGCTTTTGGTTATACCAGGGCATGTATTTGTTATAAGTCTTAAGTCATTCACTTAAGATCTGTGAATTGCATGTGTATAAATTTCACCTTAATTATAAAATGTTAGGTATTAAAAGATAAATAAAATACATTTATAGATAAATCTTTCACCCAAATCACTTGTGTGGTAGTCCTAGAAAACAGAACACTCTAGGGTATGTGACCAAGTTCAAGATGTTTAACAATAGAGGAACTCTTTATGGCTTAGAATCTGATCTCATGTCATGTGTAGTTATATACTAAAGGTGAGAGGATTAAAAATAGTTCCTTCTAGCCAGGCATGGTGGCACACACCTGTAATCCCAGCACTTGGGAGACTGAGAAAGGAGGATTGTGAGTTCAAAACCAGCCTCAACAACTTAGCGAGGCCCTAAGCAACTCAGTGAGACCCTGTCTCTAAATAAAATAAAATTAAAAAAAATACAAAATAGGGCTGGGGATGTGGCTCAGTGGTGGAGTGCCTCTGGGTTCAATACCCAGTACCAAAAATAAACAAATAAATAAAAATAGATCCTTCTAAATATCCCTAGAAATAGACCTGCTTGGGAAGCAACAGCAGCAGCAGTGATAATTGAGGCCAGGCCCGACCTCAGTTTCCGTCTTCCCTCAGCCTTGCTTTGGAGACTTAAATGGGTCATTTGGTCTCCATGGTGTTCACAGAGGCTGCCAATAAGAGGGTTTGTCTAGTCATTGACTTTCTGAGCCACATCTTCCCAAAAGCACACTCTGAGTGTCTGTCCCCTAAATGAACCTGATGGAATGCAATCATAGACATGGGCATTTGAAGGAAAGTGTGCCCCCAAATTCAACTGGTTAATCACAATCATAATGATGTACATTCATTTTCTCACCCAGTTGCCCAGCTCCTCTGCAGAGTAATAGGAATTGTGTGAAGTTGTGATATGGAATTTGATATAAGGATGCCATTTCCTGCTTCACTCCTTGTCTACTCATCGGTGAATAGTGTAGAAGAGGGAGCAGGTTTGGCTGAAACCATTGTAACAACAGTTTTCTCCATTTTCTCAAGGCACGGTAGAAAGCACACCCTTGATCCCACAGAATCTTAAATGTGAGCTCTTGGCAGAAATAGGATTCAAACGTACCCTGAATTTTATTTCAATTATAAACTGAAAAGCCATCCAGCCATCTGAGCTATATTATCCTGGACCCAAAAGATGACTGTTCTCAGTGGTTGTCAAAAATTTCTATTACTTTTCTATTGGGTGCATCCACGGTCATAAAATTTTTAAAAAATTAGTATCTGAGCATTCATTTAGCTGAATTCCATAATTTAAACTGCTCTTAGGTAGCTGTTTGACTAGAAGGTGATCTTGAAACATGAGATCATAGGTATACTTTAGTGATGCTGATGGGGGTGGTAGAGAAATCATTTGCAAATACTGGTGCACAAAATACTGACCAAGCTTCATTTTCTTTGTAGGTCCTCCTTATCATCCATTTTGTCACTTAGCCCAATGCTGTCTCCAATGCAAACTTTCAGAAACCAGTGTCCGGCTTTTTAAAGAAGACTATATGACAGTGATGCACTGAAGGAGCATTTCTTGAAGGAAAAAAAAAAAAGACATGCATGCACGCACACACACACACACACACACACACACAACCACCCAACAAGACCTTCCATCATTTCTTCACGATCTAATAAAAGGGACAAAGGGGAAGACAAACATTTATGGAGAGGGAGATTTTTCTCATAATGGCCCCAATAAATATGTTTGTTGTAGAGAAATAAATGTGGAAGGAAGACATGCAAGCCTGATGTTGAAGAAAGGCTTGTTCATGCCTAATACATTGGAGAAATTTTCAAGAGCTGCTCATCCATGTTAAAAAATATTACCCCTGTAATGCTGCCAAGGACAGGGAGACCTATGGTGGCCAGCTGAGTAAGTGCTGGCCGTTCACGTTAAAATGCCAGGGGGCAGAAATAATTTACGTACCCAATTTTTCCAGCATGTCAACAACTGAAATTTCAAGGAGGAATACATGTATCACTGGCACTTGGACCACTTGTTTATATACACACGAGTGTGCACACATGTATGCGCATACACCAGAGAGTCCCTAAAATTTCTTTTTGTTTTCCTAAAGAAAAAAACTGGAGCAGAGAAAAATGTGTCGTTCACTTCCTCTGACAAGAGCCCAACCACCTCTGCTATATTCTGGCATTATCTGTGGGCTATGAAAACTATCTGAAAAACAATCTAAAGATCCAGAACAATTCTAGAGTATGAGGTTGAAGAAAGTGGTATGCTTCAATGGTGAATAATAAAAAGAAAGGCTATGTATCTGTAAGCTACTTCAAGCCTTATCCTCTAAGGCAAATTACTACAATTATTAAAACCAGAAGAATTGAATAAGTCTGATACCCTACTTATGATTTCCACATCTACTTAATTATCTAGCAAAAAGTTTGGGGAAACAGATGCTTTGGTCACTGTGTGTGAGACTGGGGCCAATACTTGAGAATCTCTCATTGTAAGTTCAAGTGCTAAAATAGTATTTTAAGCACTTTCTAAATATATTATATTATTGGGTGAAAATATTCCTTTTCAAGAGCTCTTTCCTCCACCCAACAAAAAGCTCCAGACAATTACACATTCATCACTTGGTTTCTTTCCTCCAAATGAGACTGCTCACCAGGAATAAGATAGTTAAAAATTCAGATTCCACAATGGAATTGGGGTGGTACAAAATCCCTCTCCATCTGCGGCAAAATTTATTGCAACTCTGAAAGCTCTCTGCCAATCACAATTATAATCACGAAACTGAACTAGTATTGCAGGTCATATAACCAAGGCTTCAAGGAGAGGATGACAAGATGGATAGGAATTTAATGGATTTATGGTATTAGACAATGAAGAAAAATACCTGTCTGGACTAATCATAAACTTTTCTTTAGCTGCAATTAACCTCATGTTGAAATTCTACATGGAGGCTATGTAACTGATAGCACTTAGGGAAGCAATGAATGTATAATTGTCTGGAGCTTTGGAGGGGGAGCTGTTGAAAAGGGACAGTTTTCACCAAAGAATATAACATTGTGCTTATATTTAGAATGTGTTCAGTATACTATTTGAGAGCTTCAGCTTACAAGGCGAGATTCTCAAGCATTGGTGCCAGTACCAAGGACAGTGACCAAAACATCCATTTCCCCGAATTTTTTGCTAGAGAATTAAGTGGATGCGTAAACCACAAGAAGGGTATCAATCAAGCTTATTGAAGCAATATAGTCACATTTGAAATACGAATATAGGAACAGAATGGACCCCAAAGTTAAAGGACTGGCCTGTAAGCTCCTTTGGAACAGCAATCTCATCTTTTGTTTTCCTCCTTATGGGTTTTTTTTTATTTCTCCACAACTCACATCCAACCCTTAGCACAAGGCCTAGAACATAACAGGCACTCACATACTTTTTATAAGTATATTCAATAAGTAAAGTCATGCCAGATACTGTGTTTGATCTAGGCCTACACTTAAACCATGTCATCGATATCCAGGTACCTTCCCCAGTCAGTATTTAGTCCTGTAACTATCAGAGATTTTCTTCCACCAGGCTGGGTAGAGAAAAATAATCAACTAAATTTGAGAAGAAGAATGTTTTAGCTACTGTATTTTGAATTCCAAGACATGTATAAATTCTCAGTCTCTGATTCTTCACCTGAATTTTCACTTTGACTGCTTGAGTGACTTTCCATGCAGGCAGCTTTAAAAGTGATACCTCTTACCTATCTGTGCATCAGCTCTGGATTCACAATTTCCTGTGACCTAGAAATGCAGAGGTCTTCCATGTGGATTTGTCTCTTTGGTGTCTCTCTCCCTCTCTGCCTTCTCGACCTTATTATGACCCCTAGTTGTCTCTAGGATCCCAGACCATGGTGCAGAATTTGGTCCTGAGTAACATTGTAGAGTTGGAGAATAGAGTTCATTAAAATACATAATTCAGCAGAGCTATAATTATTTATTTGTTTCATGGTAATGTATGGCTCATTTATTTTCCCATAGTTTTATTGGTGCATTATGGTTGTATATAATGGTTGGATTCATTGTTACATATTCATACATGAACACATATATAACAATATAATTTGGTCAATATCATTCCCCAGTATTTACCTTTCTCTCCTCTCCTCCACTCTCCTCATTCTTTTCCTCTAACCCACTGATTTTTAGAATTAAAAAATTTTTTGTTTTAACTATAGGAATAAATCCAAAGACTGCATAATGTAATGCACCAAGCAAGAAGTAAATATGATATATTGATTCAATATAAAAATTGAATTAGAAAATTAAAGTCTAAACTTTTCTATCACTGTTTTGATATTTAAAACAAGTTTTTTTCAAAATCAATTGTTGAGGTGGGATCTGTTACTTGAGGCTGCATTAATTATTCACCATCTGTAATTTGTGAGTATTCACCAACCCCCACCCCCCAGAAAGAACAGATCCTTTACAGGGATCTTTCTGTCTTGAGTACAGATAGTTCCCTATCCTTATGGCATAAGATACCACAGTAGGCAGGATTCTGATATGGCCAAAGACTCTTGTTCCCTGGACTACATGTCCTGTGCAATTCCCTTCATTTAAGTGTGGTTAAGAAATGTGAGTGTGATAGAATAGTCAGTCCCTTGACTGGGCAATATATATGACATAGGTAATGGGATAGTCATTTTCATGATGAAATTTCTGGAAAAGCTGATTTTTGAAAAAGCATAGTACAAGGACCAAAATGGACTTGCTAGAATGTTCCAAATTAAATGAAGCCTCCCAGTCATACCAAGTGAGTTGGAAAACCAAAGCTACAACAATATTACAATCCAGAGGAGCAGAGAAGGCATTCTCTGCACAAAACAAATCCCAGAGAAGCAAGAGTTCAATTGAGAATGCTCACAAATTGTCTGAAACTCACCAGTCAGGTAGCTATCAGATGCCACTCTCCTGGTGAAGGGCTGGAGGAAGAGGTAGAAGGTAACTCTGGAGAGCTAACTGTGTATGGGACAATGAAACCAAAAGAAAACAAGTTTTCCCTCCATCAGAGAACTGGTGATACACAATCAGCTTTCTGTTTCTTTATCTTGGGTCTATCTATCTTAAATATAACCTTCTCCTGGCCAGCTGTGGTGATGCATGCCTATAATCATAGGGATTTTGGAGGCTGAAGCAGGAGAATTGCAAGTTTGAGGCCAGCCTCAGCAATTTAGAGAGATTCTGTATCAAAATAAAAAATAAAAAGTACTGGGGATGTTGCTCAGTGGTAAAGCACTCCTGGGCTCAATTCAACTATATATAATATATACATTGATATATATATTATGTGTATATATATATGTATGTATATATATATATATATATATATATATATATATATCACTAAAATGTGTTAGTCATGAGCATTAATTTCCTTAGGATTAACTAAGGAAATGAAAATTGAAACCACAATGAAATACCAATACATACTCACTATAAGTGTTGGCAAAGATATGTAACAAGTAGAATTCTCATGTTACAAGTTGGAGGTAAAATGGTACAATCACGTTGGAAAAGAATTTGACAGTTACTTGTGAAATTAAGAATGATATCTTAAAATTCAGTAATTTTACTCCTTGATACTGATCCAAGAGGAATGAAAACATTGTCTCATACACACACAGAATAATTGTACTTGAATGTTCATAGGACAGCTTTATTCATGATACCCAAAAGCTGAAAATAATCACAATGACTATCAACCTGTAGCAATACATAAATAAATTGTGGTATATCTAGATATTCAATACAATACCAATCAACAATAAAAAGGTATAAACTATTAATCTCTAAGTTATTGTACCAAGTAGAAGCCCCAGTTATAAAGGAGCATATTTTCTCATATTTAAAATTCTCAAATAGGTAAAACCATAGTTACAGAAACCATTATCAGGCAGGTGGAAGCCAGAGATGGAGAAGGGGTTGACTAAAAGGGTGCACGAAGGAAATTTGGGTGATGATGTAAATGTTCTATATCTTGATTTTGTGGTTTTTAAATGTTAAAACCCATGAAACTGACACATAAAATGAGTGGGTTCTATTTTAATGGTGCCTGTGATGGTTTGGTTGTGAGGTGTCCCCTAAAAGCTCACATGTGAGATAATGCAGGATGGTTCAGAGGAGAAATGATTGGACTGTAAGAGTCTTAACCCAATCAGTGAACTAATCCCTGGTGGTATTAATTGAAGTGGTAGGATGTGGCTGGAGGAGGTGGGAATTGGGTGTGGCTGTAGGGTATACATTTTGTATCCAGAGAGTGGAATCTCTCTCCCTCTCTGCTTCCTGAGGATGTGAGCTGCTTCCCCCTGCCACACTCTTCCACCATGGTGTTCTGCCTCACCTCGAGCCCTAAGGAATGGAACCAGTCTTCTATGAACTAAGACCTCTGACACTGTGAGCTCTCAAATAAACTCTTCCTCCTCTAGAGTTTTGCTGGTCGGGTCATTTAGTCACAGCAGCCAAAAAGCTCACTGAAACAATGCCTTAATAAGCTGATTATTTTTTAATGCTATAAAGATCACAATTTTGCTTTTGAAGCTATTTAACCCTTCAAGATACTGGAGAATGATAATCAGGCTGCTGCATGTCATTATATAAGTTGTGTGCTTATATAATTTCCTTGCTGAATACAGAGACCCACTAGGGGACCCCTATAATACCTGCAGTCCACTAGGACAGAGACCATTCAGATACTGAACTGGTCATTAAATTGCCTTCCAAAGCTTTATTTAGGAAATCTTACTCAAAAAAGATGGGGAATCTCAACAAACTACCACATTTTACCACATTTACAGTCAGACAGGGATTGGATTAGTACTAATACTAATACACTGGGCACATCTTATTTGTCTGATAGTATTTTGTTGAGATTTCTAAACTTTTGAGGATAAGATTTCCCTCCTAACTTTTAGAAGGCAATTTAATGACAATTGACATTTTGGATGGCCTTTGTCCTTGTTTGGGTGAGTCAAGATTAGGAAAATGACCCATGCTGGAATGTACTGGTATTAATAAGGGTCCCTAGTGGGTCTCCTCATTCTCTGGGAAGTTATGCAAACACAGTACTCTTTCACTTGTGCACTATGCCTCCCTTGGGCAATAACTCCAGTTGAATCAATTGTAAATCAGGTAGGATTGATGTTGTCCTTCCCCTTCCCGGGTTTTCATGTCTTTAGCTACAATGTTTGATTCATGGGACCCAAACAGGACCTCAGAAGACACATTCCTCAGAACTGTGAGGTAAAAAGACCACTTAGGCCAGGTGGGGTTTTGCACGCCATAATCCCAGCTACTTGGGAGGCTGAAGCAGGAAAATTACAAGTTCAAGCCAGCCTGGGCAACTTAACTAGACCTTGTCTTAAAATGAAATACAAAAGAGGGCTGGGGATATAGCTCAGAGGTAGCATTCTTGCCTAGTATGTGTAAGGCCCCAGGTTCAATCCCCAGTACTGAAAAAAAAAAAGGAAAAATAAAACTAAAAATAAAACTAAAGCTTTGGGGAGCTTTCTTCATACCTCATACAAGGAGCCTGTCTGGGAATTCGGCCAAAAGCTAAAAGCAAACACTAAGAGATGAACAAAATCAGAGTTCAGACAACACTGTTTGGGCATTGGAATCCCACCACACATGGATTTTTTCCAGTTTCTAGAGCCACACAATTAAGCAAGTCTGAGTTGAGTTTCTGTCATACCTACCTTCAAAACCAAAAGGGTGCCAACGAATAAAAAACAAAGAATGTAAGACACTTTATGTGACAGAACAAAAACTTTTGTTTGTGTAAAAAAGTTGATAAACCAAGCAAGCATCAAATAAAAATCATGAGCCTCACCCTTATTGTCACTGACTTATCTTGTAACAATGAATAGATATTTTTACCTTTGAAGAAGAAGTTGTCTTAAAACTAAAATCAGGCATTGAGCTAATCCACTTTGAGCTCTCTACATGCCACAGGGATTCATGACTGGCAGAGTTAGAGCCCCCAAAACTGTTCCTGCTAACAATCCTCCTCCTTCCCAGTCTGTCTAATCAACTATCAATAAGCACAGATGTTATTTACAACTGGTAGAGGAGTTTCAGGGTGGGATAAGAAAGGGCATGGCAGGGGTGACACTGAGACTTCCTCATGGGGTTTCACAGTGTGAGATGACAGGTATGAGAGGACAGAGCAGCCAAGAGAACCCTGCTAGGTGACCACAGAGTACAAACAGGTGGGAGGACACGCTATTATGGGACTCTATGAATAACTGGGATGAACTTCATGAGGAGTTAGGTGAAGAAACAGTGGTAGTAATTGGGCCAGTGGTGGTTCAAGTGGTTAATATATGCTCATTAAAAATAACCCAAAACAAAAATATGCTCAACTCCATTTATAATAAAATTTAGAATTAAGGTAATGCTGGGGTAGTACTTTAACATATTTTCTGTTGCTTCTACTCTAAAACCTAGTGGCATATAATAACAACAACTTGATACTTCTTTTTTTTTCTTTTTTCTTTTTCTTTTTTTTTTTTGGAACCAGGGATTGAACTCAGGGACACCTGGCCACTGAGCCACATCCCCAGCCCTATTTTGTATTTTAGAGACAGGGTCTCACTGAGTTGCTTAGGGCCTCGCTAAGTTGCTGAGGCTGGCTTTGAACTCGCAATCCTCCTGACTCAGCCTCCCAAGTCACTTGGATTACAGGCGTGCGCCACCACGCCCGGCTAACTTGATACTTCTTATGATCCTGTGAATTGACTGGGCTCAGTAGGGTGATTTATCCAGAGGTTAGGATTGGGTTGCAGTCATTGGAGATCTGACTGGGAGGGAACTTCCAAAAAGGCTGGTTCCTACAGTTGGTAGTTAGTTCTGCTGCCATTTGGCAGTTTATCTGGGGCTGTTGATGAGATACATTACTTGGCTCCGTACTCCCTCTCCACATGGCTTAGGCTTCTAACTGCATGGATTCTACAGGAGTGACTGTTCCAACACTGAAAAAGTCACTTATTTCTCAAGGCCCAGGCTCAGCAGTTCCATAGTGTCACTTCCATGGTATTCTAATGGTCAAAGCAACTCACAGAGTCAAGCCAAATTCAATGGCAGAGAATATGGACTCTACCTTTTGAAGGTAGGTATGACAAGGAATTTGCACCCATATTTTATCCAACACAATTTGTATAGAAAAAAATTCCCAATACCTAAAAGAACATAAATGCATCTGCACTTTGACCCAGAAATTTATCCACTGTAGCATTTTTTATAAGCACAAAGTATATTTTATTTTAGGGAAAACTCAATAATATCAACAGAGGATGCATTAAACAAATGATGGTCATCTGTAAAATGAAGTAATTTTCATCTATTAAAAACATTAAGCATACTCTTTATAAAATTATATGAAAATATATCTAAGATGAATTAAGCATAAAACAATATATAGAACATTGTGAAATATAAGAATATCTTAAATTATGTGATAACTAAAAGTATGTTGTTCAATTTATTATAATTTCTGGGATCAACATGTACAAAATAATGGACCCAGGTCATAATCCCTTATTCGTAATTTTAAAAGCCAGATAATCTTATAATTCAGAATAATTTCAATTTTAGAAATGCATTATTTCTTGTGTGGCTAAGCAGCACTGCTTATCAAATATATTGATATTTCGGTGGAAAATATTTGAAGATTTGTGTTAAGTCATTTAGCACTATATGTAGATAGTTTTAAGAAGGGCAGGCCAGGAATAGTAGTCTTTTTTTTTTTTTTTTTTTTGGAACCAGGGATTGAGCTCAGGGACACTTGGCGACTGAGCCACATCCCCAGCCCTATTTTGTATTTTATTTAGAGACAGGGTCTCACTGAGTTGCTTAGGGCCTCGCTAAGTTGCTGAGACTGGCTTTGAACTCGCGATCCTCCTGATTCAGCCTCCAGAGTTGCTTGGATTACAGGCGTGCGCCACCATGCCTGGCTAGGAATAGTAGTCTTGACTATTCACATGCATCATTGTATACACAATATACACATAAGTGTAAATACATTTATTTTTTTTCTTGAATACAGAAAAAAAATCTTTTGGAGAACATACCACAAAAATAATGACATTAGTTGTTTCTGTGAAGAGAATTATGATCTAATAAGAACAATTTAGAGTTGGGGAGTGCATTTTGGCTCATGGTTTCAGAGATTCAGTTCCTGGTCACAGGCTCCATATCTCTGGGCCCAAGTTGAGGCAAAACATAGTGGTGGAAAGGCATGGCAGAGGAAAGCAGCTTAGAAATACAGCAACCAGGAAGCAGAGAAAGAGAGCTCTGCTTACCAGGGACAAAATGTAATCTGCAAACGCATGTCCCCAGTGATCTACTTCTCCCAGCCACACCTATCTGCCTATAGCTGCCACCCAGTTAATCCACATCAGAGGGTTGATCCACTGATGAGATTACAGCTCTCATAATGTGATCATTTCACCCCTGCACATTCTTGCATGATCTCACACATGAAGCTTTTAGGGGACACTTCATATCCAAACCATAACAGTGAGACTAGATAAAAAGCATTGGAAGTTGAATACTTTCGTAACTTCCATATTTTATGATTGCATTATTATTCAAAAAATAATTGTATACATTTTTATTTTTCCAAACACTGTGGCATAGAAATTCCCCTTCTCAGCATCAGTTCCCAGGGAAGCATGAATAAGGATGTTATTATTGTAGTACTATTTGCACCAGCATAAAAAATGGAAAACCAAATGTTTACTAAGGTCAGAATGGTTAACAAGTCACTATCTAATCATAGTATGAATGCTATACAAAAGTTTAAAAATGAATACTTATATGTACTAACATGAAGAGTTCTCCCAGATACATTGTTGAAAGTTTAAAAATAAAAACACTCCCAAACAGAAGTATGAATTGTTTTTATTAAATACATAATCACATGGATACATACATGTGCAAAGTGCCCAGAAAAGGATTGGAGAGGACTAGGGATCTTCAGTCTCTGTGTGGTTGTTTTCTGACAATGAAAAAAAAATTATTATCTATACAGTTCTATACTAATGAAACTAAATTTTAAATTAAAAATAAATGCCAGCTTTTATCTCAAAATATGAATCAGGCATTCTCAAGTGGTGGCTGTTGTGTTTGTCTATCTCCCAAGGTTCACTTCTACATTTTCTGGCAAACCACACCACCTGATTGAAATACGTGATAGAAACAAGAATAGCTAAAGGAAACAGTCCCGCTAAGCAAAATGTGGTATAAGTAACAGGAAATGAGGTTAGAAGAGAGGAATAAACAAAAACAAAGTAACATCACTCCTGCTACCAATATAACAAGTAGTTGATTAAAATAGACTGTAAAAATAATTATTTTATATAAAGAAGTATATGCAATTTGAATCACTGAAGTGCAGCTTCATTAGCTAACTGTCCTTCACATATTCTGGGAAAAAAATTTTAAACTCATTTTCCAATAAAATAAGATTGATAATGTGCTATAAATTGTCATAAGGAATCCTTCCTGAGCTGAAATGGGCATGAAAAAAAGTGCCTTATTCTACATTTACAGGAGTCATAGAAGGTTTCCATTTCCTCCTTAATTCATCCAAAGATAGGTCCTGAACCTTCCACGTGAAAAACAGATTCTGCAAACCTTCCACATGAGACACAGTTTCTGCAGATTCTGCTTGAATGTTTATAAAAGAGACAGACAGTCAAGAAATTACTGCAAGCAAGTATCTGGCACGAGGTGTGATAGTCTACTTATCTGGAGCATGGAAGAATGATTAAAAATAACTACTAATAATATTGTAACTAATACTTTGAGTCCTTACTATGTATGGGGCACTGTGCTACAAGTTTCCTCTTCATTTCTTCTATCATTCCTACAATGTAGGTAGCATTATTTCATTTTTCTGGTGAGAATTCTGATGGTTATACTTAAGTATTTTAAGGACATACAGCCAGTCCCTGGTAAAGCACGGATTCTAGTCCATGTCTATCAGTCCTTCTTGTCCCAACCTTTTTTTCAGAAGTTGTAGAGCATCACTGGCCTCCAGGCAAGATTCTTCTGTTGACTCCTAAGATATGGGTAGGCTCATTTCCAGCTGGGGGAGGTTTTAGGCAAGGTAGTATCTTTGAAGACCTCCAGTTGGTTGAACTTGGCTTGAACTCAGGGATTGTGACGGAAAGTAACAGGACATGGTACTGGACAAAAGGCATAGCTGAACCACAAACGTATTATATACCCTTAAAGGAATTTGGATTTCATCACACAAAGTGTAGGAAGATATTAAGGAGTATACACAAGTCAGGAACCATAATTCTGGCAGCACAGAGTGCAAGATGTTCACAGGTGTTTGGGAAGCAAAGAAGAAAACGTTTAAAGAGTCTAATCAAGATACAAAGAGGACTTAGAAGTAGGACTGGAAAGCAGGTCAATCTGAAAATTCATTTGAATTCATTTGTTGCCATGGTTTTGAGAGAAAAGTAATAGAATTGTGCTGAACAAACTATGTTATTAACCTTCTCATTCCAACACAGTGGCCACAACCATATATTGTGGTTTCCTGCCTCATTTTAATTCTTGGGCCACTAACCCCAGCCCATGAGCAATTCCTATATTCACGTAGAACTGAGAAAGTTGATTTGGGTTGCTAGGATTTTGGAGCTCAGAAGATTGACAGAGACAGTGCAGAGTTGAATTATTTGTCAGTGACTTTCTAAATGCAGGGTATAGTCTTTGCTAAGTACCACCTTGTTTGCTAATGCAATTGATCAATCTTCTCTAGAGAAACAGAATAGATAGCACATATATGTATGTGTGTGTGCATGACTAACATGAGGACATTGGTTATAGGAATTGACTCATGTGATTATTAAGGCCAAGAAGTTCCACAGTCCAAAAACTGGAGGTCTGGGAAAGCCAGTGGTATCGTTCCTGTCTAAGCCCTTAGACCTGAGTCCTGTTTTGAGGCCAATGGCTTGAAATCCAGGAGCACCAATATCCAAAGAGAGGAGAAGCAGCTCAAGCAAAGAGAAAATTCATCCTTTCTGCCCTTTTATTCTATTCTGTTCCTCCTTGAGTTGCATGGTGACCACCCATGTTTATTCATTCTACCAATTCAAATACTAATCTCTTCCAAAATCACCCTCACAGATTTACTCAGAAATAACAATTTACCAGCTATCTGGGCATCTCTTGCTCAGTCAAGTTCACACATAAAACTAATTGATACAGTTACTGTACAAGTTGTTTGTGTTTTATATTAACTAGTGTCCCAGAGAAAAGTTCTTAATAGGCCTTGAAGGGAGGAAATAAAACTCAAGTCGGTTGATTTTGTTTCTTAATTGCAGCTCTCACAAAAGGGTTGGTGTATGAGGAGATTGAAAAGATTAGTTAAAGTGAGATTTGGGATTATTTGGGGTTTTTTTTCCAATTATCCACAATTACACTTTAGCCAATGGCCAGGGAAAATCAAAAGTCAGCCATACTGTTAAAAATCTTCCGATGAATGGAACACATCTCATATAAATGAATGCTATAGATTATTTCATATTGCCTTTTCAAGTTGAAGGATGTCAATATTTAAAATGTGTCAACTTTTCAGTAGTATTATTGCTACTATTTATCACTCTTCAGGCAAAAATTTGAGAACTTCAACAAATTTTAAATATAAAACACATTTCATTAAGGCAAACTATTGATTAAAACCATTACATTAGCAGAGAAAATAATTTTGAACATTTTTAAAATTCTGAATGCTAATAATAATACTAACTGAAAAAAAATTGCTTTGAATACCTCTATCACAGAAGAGGCTGGACTGGGCAAGGAATGATTCTGTGGACCAGGGGCTAGGAGAGCTGCCTTCCTCCTCACTCACCCTCCTGGAGGTGTGTCCCACACATCCCAGGGCTTCTGTTTCTCTAGCTATAAAGGGGAGGTTAAAATGGCTTTTACATGGCTTCTGGGGAACATAAGTAATAGTTAAGCAATCTTTTGTTTTCTTTTGATCATTGTAACAAAGAAACGATCTGCATTTTCCCACTGGCTTAACTGAAATGAGGGAATTGGCCAGGCACTTTGACCTAGAATGTTTCCTCTTCCTAAGAACATCCAAGGCGAAGCCCTGTTGATTACATCTTCTTAACATTTCTCCAATTGGTCTGTTCCTCCAACATCCATTTGATTTCCCTGGCTCAGGGATTGTCTTTCCACAAATGCTGCAGTAACTTTTTCACTTATCTCTGGGCCTCCATTTTTGTCCGAAATTTCCTCCTCTTATTAGAGTCTGGGTCAACTTTTAAAAACTCAGTCTAAGTGGCATCTGTGGCATGTTATTTCCCATGGGATAAATCTATGCTCCTTCACCTAATTTGCAAGAATTTTCATGAACTTTCCCCCTTTATTTAGTCAATGTTTGCTTCCCCCACTATAACTCACCATGTATGTCACCCTAGTGATAGCATACCTTTTACGATGGCTTGCATATTCCAGGTCATTTCCCCCACCCTGGGATTTCTCTCTGCCTGGGGCATTAATCCTGCCTTTCTTCCCCAAGCCACATTCCTCATTACTCCAGGCTCAGCTAGTAATTCTCTTCTCCTGGAAGACTTCCCTAAACATTTTATTTTATTTAAGCCTCCACTACTGTTTTCATAACCCACCATGCTTGCTTTCTCCAGTACAATTATCTTTTATATAGCATGGTATTTTCCCACCAGGCTGCAAGTTCTTTAATGGCAAGAAACATGTCTTGATCATCTGTGTCTCCAAAAACCAGGGCAAGGGATGGTTTGTGTACTTCCAATAAGCTCCCTTGTTCTGAGCCTCTTTAACTTTTCTGCCTTTCTTTTATTGTTGCAGAATTCTTAAATAAAATTAGAAACCACTTGGTCCAATGCTTTTCTCTCCCAACCCATTTACAGTAGAGCAAACTGAGGTTAGGATTATGTGCCCAATATCATACAATTAAAGAGTGGCAAAGCCATTTATGCTCCAGAGTATGAAGATTAAACTAAATAAAAGTTCTGATGAAGGGTAATGCAAATTGAAACTATATTGAGATTCTATCTCACCCTACTTAGAACGATTATTATCAAAAAAACAACAACAAAAAAATAATACTGGCAAGCATGTGGAGGGAAAAGGAACGCTTATATACAGTTGATGGGAATGTAAATTAATATAGCCACTACAGAAAACAGCCTCCAAAAACTAAAAATAGAACTACCATGACTGGGTAAAAACCCAAAGGAAAAGAAGTCAGCATACAAAAGAGATACCATATACCTCTCTTTATCATGGCAGTATTCATAACAGCCAAGTTGTGAAATCAGATGGCCATCAGTGGATGAATGGGTAAAGAAATTGGGGTATATATACACACACTGGAGTATTTTTCAGTCATAATGAAGAATGAGATTATGTCATTTGCAGGAAAATTGGTAGAACTGGAGATCCTCATGTTAAGTGAAATAAATTGGGCATAGAAAGACAAATATCTTTTCTCTCATATGTGGAAGCTAAGTGGAAAACAACATGAAAGTAGAAAGGCAACTATTAGAGAAGGGGAAGAGGACAGGAGGGTGGAGTAAGAAGGGAGAGTTAGAAGGGTGGACATGCTCAAAGTACATCATATACACATGTGTATTAGAACAATGAAATCCATTATTTTGAATAATTAATATATGCTAATGATTATAATAAGAAAAGTTAAAATGAAATTCTTCACAGTTTGCCCTAGCACACAGTAGGAGCTTACTAAACGATGGACTATTTTTCTTCTAACCACAATTATCTATGATATTCCACTATCATTTTGCAGGGGGAAATCTTCCATTACTTTCTTTTGGCTCTTCAGTCTCTTGGGTAGACATAGCTACAGAGACTAGAGCTTTGGAAGCATTTTAGAACACTAAAAATGTTGCTGCATGCTGAAGATACGCCATTAAAAATGTTAACTCACCAGGACCAGAAACACCCCAATGAGGGTGCAGAGTTTTCCAGTTACATTTAATTAAAAGATCATTTTTATGACAACATCATATGAGGGGTGATAAAAGGATCATAAATTGCTTCATGAGGTCACCAAGAAAGTTCCAATGCCCCATTAGTTTTCATTGTCCTGTCCCCAGATATCGACACTCACTTTTATCACAAAGTACATAAAACATACTGACCTTTCTGGTTGCAGTACACAAATGTTCCCCAAAATCATATTGAGCTCGTTTCACATCTTAAACTTATTACTGCCAAGGGCAGATGTAAAATGTGACTAATATTTTATATGCTATAAAATGATGAAGTTCTGGAGAATTACAGATGTAAGTGCTTTGATCTCTAAAACTTAACATGTTGTTGGATAAATATCACAACTTGAGCCTCCTATTTTCAATTACAGAACTGCAAACTGCAACATAGAGTAGAAAACCACATATAAACAAGAATACTGCTAAGTATGATAACTGTTTAATTGAAGCGCATGTGTGTGTGTTTCAGAACTCAAGAGAAGATTATTTTAATTTTGTCATATATGGAAATTCAGATATTATTCTGCAAAGGTGCATGTTATCAGCTTATTAAGAAATGGTGTCAAAAGAGCCTATTAGCTATGATTTCATGAAGGAACAACCGTTTTCACCAAAGTAACTGAATCTTCTGTTGTCCTTACTTTGGTTTGGGCATGCATACTTACCATTCAAAAAATCACAGTGCAGAGGAATTTCCAGAAGTCGGGTTCTCCAAAGTGACTTTACAAAGCGCTAATTTCTAAAACCTTTATAAAATGAATTTATTAAGACCTTCACTGAAAACCTTGATTCTTTTTTATCACCTGGTTTGCTCCTCTTTCCAAAGGAAGTGACCAGCCAAAACTGTCTGTATGCAACAAAAAGATAAAAATTTCAATTAGGCTCAGCGCTGTCATAAGCAGACCACATGAGAAAGCTTGAGATAATCCACATTACATATTGATGTCTATCAGCGCCGAGACCACAGCCGTGATTCATTCCAGGCCCCTTTTGTAGGTTTGGCAGCCACTGCACCCAATAAAGGCCTAATCATATTAATTTATGCCCCTATCAATTATACATTCAGATTCCCCAGATAGCTTGTCAGTTTTTATTCACTATTTTCCAAAATATACGCCTATTACAGTTACTGTGCAAATAGTAGGACTGTCAAAAATGGAGATTTAAGGAATATTACTTAAAAGAGGTGGGCTTCCTTAATTTATAAATGTTGTATTATGTGTCACACATGTGCTAGTTTTAAAAGCAGGGGCAGTGTGAAAGATGGATGTCACGTGAAGGACTTTCAAGATAGGGTGCAGGTCTTCTCAATTCCATTGTTGTGCTCTAATAGTTCTTTAAACCAAACAATCTTTGGTCTATTTGTAAAATAGCTCAGATTTCTTATGGGAAGCAATCACATATTTTTGCCTCTCAAACAAGAAGCCTCTCTTACATGGGACTTTGGAGGTACTATTTTCATGTTCTATTTTGCAATGTAGCCAAAGGTCTTTTGAAGGTACTTCTTGGAGTGTCTCTGTCCTCTTTTTTGGAGAGGGTATCTAAAACCTGTCTGTAGGCTTCAGCATGGTGGGAGTTCCTCTGAATAGGCAAGGAAGTACCAGGACCTCAGGATCCAGGAGCATGGTGGGCAATTCTGCCTTAAAGTATAATTCAGATCAGAAGATACCAGGAGTTTGGCAGTAAATGAGACTGAGCAGGGTGTAAAGCAAAGCAAACCTATCACTGTGCCCTTCTGCTGATTCACTCTCTGAATCAGTTATCCACTCATGTCCATACTTGCATGACTTTGCTGTCCTCTAGCTGACAATTAGCTCTTGATGACATTAAGTCTGAATTGGCTCAAAGATGAATGTTCTCAAGAAGAGGTGAAGCAAAGAGTCTATTTGTGGGTGACGTGAGTGATCTCCTACACTCTAGGCAGAGGGACAGAGAGATTGGATCTTGTTAGACCACATTGGAGAAAGCCCTTCATTGACTGAACAAAAAAATAACCCAATCAATAAATGGGCCAAGGAAATGAACACTTTACAGAAGAAGATCCACAAGCAATCAACAGATATATGAAACAATGTTCAACATCCCTAGTAATAAGAGAAATGCAAATCAAAACACCTTAAGACTTCATCTCACCCCAAGTAGAATGTCTATTATCAAGAGTACAAGCAACAACAGGTGTTGGCAAGGATGTGGGCAAAAAGGTACACTCATACATTGCTGGTGGGATTGCAAATTGGTGCCGCCACTCTGGAAAGTGGTAAGGAGATTCCTTAGAAAACTTGGAATGGATCCACCATTTGACCCAGTTATCTCACTCCTTGGCCTATACCCAAAGGACTTAAAATCAGCATACTACAGTGATGCAGTTACATCAATGTTCGTAGCTGATCAATTCACAATAGCTAGATTGTGGAACCAACCTAGATGCCCTTCAATAGACGAATGGATAAAGAAACTGTGGTATATATACACAATAGAATATTACTCAGTCATAAAGAAGAATAAAATTATGGCATTTGCAGGTAAATGGATGAAGTTGGAGAATGTCATGCTAAGTGAGATTAGTCAATCACAAAAAACCAAAGGCCGAATGATCTCTCTGATAAGTGGATGATGATGCATAATGCAGGGTGGAAGGGAGGCAAGAATGGAGGAAGGATGGATTGCATAGAGGGAAGGGAGGGGTGGGGTCGGGGGGGGTAAGAAAAATAACAGAATGAGACAAACATCATTACCCTATGTACATGTATGATTACACAAATGGTGTGACTCTACTTCATGTACAACCAGAGAAACAATAGCTGTACTCTATTTGTGTACAATGAATCAAAATAAATTAATTAAAAAATGCATATAGCAGTTTACAAAAAAAAATTATGTGGACTCTGACTCAGAGTTGAGATTCTAGAGGGAGAATAGAAAATCAACAAATAAAGATATGATCATAAATTGTGTTAAGTTTCATAAAGACTAATGTTGGATGTTACCAGAAAGAAAAATAAGATTCATTTTGATGAGAAGATTCAAGAAGTTTTACCTGAAAAAAACAACGTTGAGGTTCAAGGTTGAGTAGAGTCTATAGGAGAAGAGCAACTTGAAGACACACATGTTACCTCTACTCCCTCACTCCACTGAAATTACAACAGGAATTTAAAACTCTAAACTCCAAGGACACAAAGAATAAGAGAAGAAAGTGCAGCAAGCATATTGACAAGGTATTGGAATTTGGAAAGTGTAATTGGACCTTTGGTTCTGATAAAAGCAGAGTAAGAGATAAAGTCATACATAGGAAATGAACCAAGACAACAGATAAGAGAAGGTGGGTGCTATGGTTTGGATGAGCATCCCCCAAAGGGCCATGTATTAAAGGCCTGGACCCTGGTGTGGTATCATTGGATGGTAGAAGAATATTTAGGAGGTGGGCAGAAGGTTCTTAAGTCATGCCTTGATGGGGATAATGTGAACCTTCCCATCCTCTTCCTCTCTCCATTCTTTTCTTCTTCTTCTTCTTAGTTTCCTGGCTCATGATGTAAGCAGATTGCTCTACCGCTCACTGCCATTGTTATCTGGTGCCCTCACCAGAGGCCCAAAGCATGGGGCCACTGAACTGGAATCTCCAGAGCCATGAGTCAAAATAAACCTTTTCTCTTTATAAGTTAATCACCTCACATATTTCAGTATAGTGATGGAAAACTGACTAGTTCAATAGGAAATGTGGAATAAGAAAGTGAGTTCATGAGGTAGTCTCTGAGTGTGCAACTGGATACCAGTTCTTTGGGGCGTTTTCTGAGGAATCATAGAACCAATTCAGAGCAGGCTAGAGTATTTATTCATGTCCCCCTCCTGCAACCATGAAGGGCTGCCTCCAGGAGTGTTAACACTTTTTTATTTCTGGGTTGCTGCCAAGCAAGGACTTTAGACTAAGCCCCGGGGCAGCAAAGCAAAGAGAGGCTGAGGCAAATGTTTGAAGTGAGTTGTAGACAACACACACGAGACCATTTACCCTTGCATTGAAATCAGCTGGACCGAGGGTTTGTGGCCCACAGTGGCCCACAAGGGCTGCTACAGACAGAAAACATTAAAAATAGAACTCTGACTGCAGGGGGGACACCAACAAGAACAAAGGTGGCTCCCATCACAAACCCCACCACCTGTGAATGCAGGGACGTGAGGTGAACTTGATAACAAGAGCTTTAAAGACTCTGCAAGGAGTATTTACTAACCTGAGCACCCCTTCTCCAATGCGAAGAACCAAGCAGTCCTTGCTACTCCACAGCTCCTACCACAGAGGGGAGGATCTCTTCTAGGATTCCAATGGGGGCCTTTGCTGAAAAACAGCCATTCTTGATAATAATTGTTCCTAACCTCTGTCTCTTTTTTATTTTGCAGGTTACTGAGTAGTTATGTGAAGAGCTATGGACTTTTCTCTAGTTCTCTCATGTCTTATTTTATTTGGTTCTGTTATTTCTTTAATGAGAATCATCCTCTACATTCTGTGAATCCCAAATGATTTTGTATGTGGATATCACCAGGAGATACTGTGCATCAGTTGAATGTTTCCTAAGTTCTACTCCCATTCCATGGGAAGGAAAGGCTGTCAAGTTGTCCTTTAGCCAATTACCTAGTCCCATTCTCTTCATCTAGATGGATAATCCCCAAACAATTTCATTCTCCAGTTATCAAGTTCCTCCCCACCTTGCTTCCCCCACCTTGCTGCCAGATCTGAAGGTGGTGTGGATTATTCCCAAAAATATATTATTGGGCAGAAATCATCACATAACCCCACCTAAATGCAAAGGAGGCTGAGAAATGAGGGCCTCTAATACCTATAAGAAAACAGAAATTACACTTAAACACATAGCATTGCCTCTGCACAGTGAATTTGGTCAAGGACCAAGTTCAGTATTCTAGAATGCCAGGAATATTATTCTTCCACCACCTCACCTTGCCCTGTTCTATTTGAACCCATCTCTATTTGCATCCATCTATATTTGCACATTGACTTGAAGGAACCATATTTAATATAGCCAGCACAATGCCTGGGAAGGTCTCTGCCTATTGCCAAGAGAATGGAATTTCCCTGGGGTTTAAAACAGAAAGTTGATAAATGCAGGAGTATAATAGAGTAGACAAGCATTGTTTCATCTAAGAAAAGCAAATGGTGCTGGAGCAGACAAATGAATCTGATGCAAGGACTAATCAGAATGTACAAATGAAACAAGTACAAATATTCCCTGGAAGGCTGAACCACTAAAACTGGTTGATCCAAAAAAGGGGGACTCAATGAGAAAAAAAAAGAAACTGGGAAAAAAGGAGAGGAAGAGGTGTCTTAGTTCAGGCTGCCATAAGAAAATACCACAGATGGGGGTGACTTAAACAAGAAATTTATTTCTCAGTTCTTGATATCCAAGATCAGGATGCCATCTTGGTTGGGTTCTGGTGAGGGCCCTCCTGCTGGGTTTTGGAGTAAACTCCTTGCTGTCTTCACATAGGAAAGAAAGGAAATCTGCCCTTCCTCTTCTTTGGAGCACACTAATCCCATCCATCCTCATTACCTTATCTAAACCTAATTACTTCCCAAAGGCCCCACCTCCTCGTACCACTATATTGGGGTTAGGGCTTCAGTATGGGTGTTTTGGGAGGGACACAAACAGTTAATCCATATCAGCAGGTCAGTTGAGAAATGAGTACACAACCATGTTTAGAAAGGACAGGAAATAAACATTAAGGACTTCCCTATTTATTTGTAGGATATTTAGCTTAGTAGTAGTAGTGGTAGTAGTAGTATGTGTGCACGTGTTGTACTGGAAATTTAACCAAAGGTCTCGCCCATATAAGATAAATGCTCTACCACTGAACTACATCCCCAGACCTTGACTACTTATTATTAACAAGAATAGAGAAGTTCAAGAAGAGCAGCTGGTAGGATACTAATTCAAGGATCTGGGCACAATTTGCTACATCTGAGTCACATACCTATGAAGGAAACCACTTAAAAAGAAATTTGACATTGCAAATTCCTTTAAAAGATTTTACCTGAGTGTCTAACAGACAAATTTTTTCAATTAAAAAAAAAGGTTTTCTATTGTTTTGTCAACTTTAGCGATTCAGATTTCATATCAGCTCTAGCTGAACTGAGATTATTTTATTGCAGTCAGCTCTCAAGTTTCCAAATAGGGCGTTTGAGAATTTTATCATGATTGTTATTTAAATATCCACTCTCTTCCAGGTAATTTTCTTGGGGTGCATGAAGTCTCTACTTTCATAGACTTTGCATTCTTTTGAAGGGAGATGTGCACATGAACAAGAAAACAAACTAGGAAACTCAGATGGTAAGAAGTGAGAGGAGGAGAATTCTACCATAAACTAGAGAGTGATCAGGAGGTCAAGGAAGATCTTTTTTAGAAGAAAACATTTAGTCTAAGGCCTCAGTGAAAAAGAGGACCCTGTCAGGTCAAGATCAGGGAGGAGGAACAGCCCAGAATAAGTTCTAGGGAGCTAAGGTACAGCCTGGTTACAATAATACTGTATTGTGCACTTGAAATTTGCTCAGAGAATAGGCTTTAAGTGTTTCCACTGCATTTGTGCACATACTACTATGTGGGTGGATGAATGTGTTAACTAACCTGGTTGTGATAATCATTGCATACTATATATCAGTCATCACACTGCATGACTTAATGTATATAATTTTGTTTTTCAGTTATAACTCCACAAACCCTGGGAGGGAAGGGGAAACATTCTGGATGAGGGAAGAGAAGAGTCTCTGAGCCAAGAACAAATCCATTAAATTTAAATTATAGAAGAAGAATATTTTGACTCAAGAATTGGGTTTAAAAAGAGAGTAGATGCCAGGGATGCTGATAATGGGGTAGGCTATTCATGTTTGTGGGTAGAGGGTCTAAGAAAAATCTCTACACCTTCCACTCAATTTTTCTATGAACCTGAAGCTGCTCTTAAAAACAAAGTTTTTATTTAAAGAGAGAGCAAGAAGCATGAGAAAATGTTGAAGTGGGTAGGGGTCAGATCATACAGGAATTTGAGAACCTGAGTAAGGATTCAGAATTGGCTTCTAGGAGTTATTGCGATTCTTCCCATACCCCTAGCATTGTGCCTTTGCAGTGGCTCTCATCAAGAGGTGTGGTCTATTTCTGCACCCCTTTGAATCTGGGCAGTCCTGTGACTTACTTTTAGCCTGTGAAACATTAGTGGATATGACATAAACAAAGGTAGAAAGTTCTTTGGCATTGATGATTGAATTTTCCAGCTGTTCTTTGGAACTCTGAATTCACCATTGGTGAAAGCCTGGGATATCTTGTTTGAAACACAGAAGGAAGAGGGGAAGCATCACAGCCAAGCTCTCTACCCCTTGACCAGTTGGCCAAACATAAGACATTTTGGATGAGGTCTCATTCCAGAGCATCAGCCCCAGATGAACACCCGAGACCAAAGTAACCATTCAATGCACCCACAGAATCAAGAATGAAAATAAACATGTATTTTAAATTGCTAAATTTTGAGGTAGTTTGTAATACAACAAAGCTAATTAATTCAGTGTGATACATTATCCTTTGGAGCGTAGTAAATAGAGAAATTGCCTGACCTGATTTGCATGTGCATCTTTTAAAACCACTTCAGCAGGAGTACAGACAGTAGATAGTGAAAGGACAATGGAAGCAGGCAGAACTTTTGGAAAGATAATGAAGTCCAGGTGGGAGATGAAAGGAGCTTGGATAAATCTAGAAATATTAGCAATGGTTGCTGTGATCTCATCTGGTTTCAAGTTTTGTTTCGTTTTGTTTTTTATAGACTTCATTTTGATTCATTGTTAAACATCACACATTTGCTGGTGACCCCACAATTTATATGTCTTGGATCTCATTCATGATTCCTGACTTATACATCCAAATGTGCCTTTTGAGCATCTCTCCTGTGATGTCTAATTGTTATTCCTAATTTAACAGAATTTGTGATTGCTACCAATCCCCCCTCCCAAAAAGATAGCAAGCCTACTCCTCCCATAGCCTTCCCATTCTCTATCATTGACCATTCCAAACTTTCAGTTTTTGAAGCCAAACATCATAGAGTCCACCTTGACAACTCTCACTCACACTCCACATCCAATCCATCAGCAAATCCTGTGACCATCACAATACATACCATTACCACCCCGATCCAAACCACCGACATCTCCCATCTGGATTATTGCAGAGCCTCCTAACATGTCTCTCTGCTTGCCTCCATCACTGCCTACAGTATTAGTTTTCTATGGTTGCATAACAAATTGCTACAAATTTATTATTTATTACATTTATTTCTTTATTATTTATTGTCAAAACAAGAAAGTTTTATCTCACAGTTTCTGTGGGTTAGGAGTCTGGGTACAGGTTCACTGGGTCTTCTCAGGATTTCACCAGGTTGAAGTCAAGGTGTCAGTCAGAGCTGCAATGTCATCTGATGCTCATAATCCTCTTTTCAAACTCACAGGGTGTTTGCAGAATTCTGTTCCTTATTGTTGAATGACTTAGGCCTTTATTTCTTGCTAGCTGTTGGACAAGGACTACTCTTATCTCTTAAAGGCTTCCTGTAGCTCCTGACCACATGGTCCCCATAAGTATTTCACATCACGGCCCCTGGCTATCCTCCAGGCCAGCCAGAGTGCACCTGCTGCTGCTTCTCCTTTTAAGGGACTACCTGGTCAGGTCAAATCAGCTGATTAGTAACCTAACCACAAGACTGATATCCCACTATATTCACAAAGTCCACCCACATTCAAGGGCAAGGAGTTATGAGATGTATACACCAGGGGGCAAGACTCTTGGAGACCACCTAGAATCTTACCTACCATACCAACTTTAACTGAATTCTCCAAAGAGAGCAGGGAAGAGTAATCCTAGTTTTTCTTGTTTTGTTTTGTTTTGTTTTTAATGAGATCATGCCAATCCTCTCCTCTAAATGCTCCAAGGGCTTCACATCTCAGTGAAAGGGAAAAGTCCAAACTCTTCAGCATCTACAAAGCCCTAAATGATGTGGCTCTCCATTGCTGATCTGCCTTTGTCTCCTCCCATTTACCCCCTGTTTCCACATATCTTGACTCCCTTCTGGTCCTCACACTCCCCAAGTGTGTTCCCATTCAGGGTCTCTGCACCTTCTGTTGCCTCTACCTGAAACATACTCTCTCCAATACTGGCACATCTCGCTCATGAATAAATTCACAGATTCTGTTTATTTTGTTGGAAAGGCATTCAGAAGGCCCCTATATATCTCTGAGTCGCTTTCATACTCCATTCTGTTTTATTTTCCTTTTTAACACAGAGTCAGTTTGGGTCCTCCTAGAAGCAAATGCCAAGATGTATAAGAAACCTACCAGGTGAAGTGCCTTCGAAGGATCACAGGGAGAGGGAGGAAGATAGGTGGACAGAGCCTTCAGACAGCACTACAGGTCTGACACCTGTAAAAGAAGAGGAAAGGGAGGAGGGTCAGGGAGGACAGGGGGCAGAGAGGGCCTCAGGTTATAGTGCAGCTCTGGAAAGGCCTTAAGCCAGACTGACGGGGAGCCCTCAAGCAAAGGAGGAGTCTCATGATGAGCCAAAATGACAAGACCCTAACATCTTTGCTTGGTCACTGACTAGAATCAGCCTGTGGAAACTGAGGCCTCAGTGTGAACACAGTAAAAGGTCCAAAGAGTGACTGGTAGCCACCTGTGCTCCTCATAGCAATTTCACTTAAAGAACCTCCATCATAACCTAATGTCTGTAGCGACCACAAGCATTATCACCTGGTGTCTGTTTATTCATTTCTATCTCCACCTTCCCCATCCCATTAGAATGTAGGCTCTTGAAGGACAGGGTCTCTATTTATGGCCATGTCCCCAGTACCTCCAACAGGACCTTTCACATTTGAACTACTCTATAGCATTTTGGAGTGAATGACTAAGAATAGCTAATGACATTTTGAGTGTTTAATATGTACTAGGTATGGTTAAAAGTGTTCATAGTTTAACTGGATTAATTCTTACAGCCCAGGAGGTAGATTTTTTGTTGTTGTTATTTGTTTTTCTGGTACTAGGCTGGAACTCAGAACCTCGAGCATGCTAGGCAAGAGCTCTCCCACTGAACTATATTCCTAGCCCAAAGTAGGTGCTCCAGTTTGAAAATGAAAGAAATGATATACAAAAGGTTTAAGCAACCAGACCAAGGTTTCACATTGAGCAAGATGCAGAGGCAAAGGTGAAACCCAGGAAGTGAGCTGAGTGCCTATAGTCCAAGCGACTTGGGAGGCTAGAGTGGAAGGATTTTTTTAGCCCACAAGATTGAGGCCAGCCTGAGCAACATAGGGAGACCTCGGCTCAAACAAAACAACCCAGACAGTTTGACTCTGGAGCCCAGGTTCTTAATCTTTGCTCCACACTCTTCCCCAGAGACAATAAACACATGGAACTCAAGATGTGGTTGTAAGTGGAATCAACAGAATTACTAATAAATTTAATGCAAAAAATAAAATTAAACAGAGTACTCCTCAATATTTGTCTTGAGCAATTTGGCAAATGGCGGGTATCAAATGAAAACAAAATCAGCTTTCTCCCATCTTTTTCTGGCTTTGGAGAAAAATAGTTTGGTTGTGATAATTTTAAGAAATGTGTTAAACATCCATGAAATCATAAAGCATCTGAATATTCAAGACTGGATTGATTTAGAAATCATATAGTAGATATTTAAAACCATGAAACCAAAAGATGGGCTATGAAGATAACAAAGGAGACATTGTTGAATAAAATATGAAGGTTACTAAAGAAATTAAAACTACCATATATACCCAGCAACCTCTCTTCTGGGTATATACCCCAAGGAAACACTCACTGTGTTAAAAGATATCTGTGTGCCCATGTTCTTGCAGCATTATTGAAAATACCCAAAATACAGAAATGACCTATGTATATATCAACAGAGGAGTAAAGAATCTGTGGGTGTGCAGGTGTGGGTGTGCAAGTGCATGCATGTTGTGTGTGTGTGTGTCTGTGTGTGTGTGTTATTTAACCTAAAAACAGAAGGCAATCCTGTCCTTTGCAACAATGTGGATGAATCTAAAGGACATTATGCTAGCTGGGCACAGTGGCACACATCTGTAATCCCAGGGACTGAGGCAGGAGAATCGCAAGTCTGAGGCCAGGTGCAGAGACTTAGAGAGACCCTGTCTCCAGAAAAGGCTAAAAAGTGCTGGGGATGTAGCTCAGCTGTAAAGTGTAACTGGGTTCAATACCCAGTACTAAAAACTCAAATAAATAAATAAGCAAGTAAGTAGTAAATGACAATATGCTAAATGAAGTAAGCCAGACATAGAAAAATACTGCATGATGTCACTTATCATTGAATCTTAAAACTCAAACCAACCTAGAATACACAGAAACAGGGAGCAGAATGGCGTTATGGGGAGAGGGGATGGGGTGGGAACAGAGTTCCAGTGAGGCAGGATGAGTGAATTCTAGAGACCTAAAGTACAGCCTAAGGAGTACTGTTCATCATGCTGTACTGTATACTGGAAACTTGCTAAGAATGCAGATTTTAAGTACTTTTGCCACCCACGCAAGGAAGAGTAACCATGGGAGATAATGGGTGTTAAGTTGCTGGACTAAATTTGCTGAACATCGTAGTCATTTTGCTCTGTATATTTAACTCAAAGCATCACGTTGTACACCTTAAATTCATCCCAAAAATAAAAGAAAAAGAAGTTTCTTAGAATATGAAGAGGGGGAGGAGGAGGAGGAGGAGGAGGAGGAGAAAGAGGAGGAGGGGGGGAGGAGGGGGAGGAGGGGGAGGAGGAGGCAGCAGCGACTCAGGCAAAGCCTGACTGGATCTCAAGGGCATTACACTGAGCAAACAAAGCCAATCACAAAACAGAGCAGGAGAATCCCTCTCCTGTAATGTTCTCAAAGTGACAAAATTATAGACCATAGACTGAAGGGTTCCAGAAGTGAGACTTGGGGCACATGGGTAGCAGGAGGAAGAAAGTATGACTGTAAATGATAACCAGAGTTTCTTTGTGGTAATGGAAGAGTTCTGTGTTCTGATTGTGGTAATGGTTGTACAAAACTATCTATGCAATAGAATCTCTTAGAACTATAACAAGAAAGAGTGCTTGTAAAATCTTATGAATCCCCAATGAATCAACTGCAGGCTGCATCGTTATTATTGCTTATATTGTGGCAAAGTCCCTTTCTGGGTTTGGACAATGTTATTTGCAAGATGCCCTCCATGGGATAGCTGAGAGAAAGGTCCAGGGAAATCCCTGTACTGTTTCAGCAACTTCTCATGAGTGTTAAATTATTTCAAAATAAAAGCTGTTTACAAATCTAAAGATAGTCTGTTCTTCAAAAGTGATAGCTGGACATTTATTTAGACATACGTCCTTTGATATTTTTCAATAGTTTTATAATTTTCCACAGCCAAAAGAAAAGGAATACATTCCTTTTTGTTCCTAGATTGAAATATTGTAATAAAAGAAATAGACTTCAAAGGAGAATAATTTATAATATGGGGAGCCATTTAATTCATTTACTTTCTCAAGTAAGTCTAAGCACCTATTACGTGCTGTGTGCTGTGCAAAATGTTAGACACAGAGAGATACAGAAGTCAACAAGAGCACACAGTCCTTCTCTGATGCAAGTACCATTCTGGGTGGGGGTGGTTGGGGGGTTGGTGGTTGGGGGTGGGGCTGCAGACCACATGACTAATAGCCACATTGCAATATTGTACATTTGATGATTTTATTATAGGAGCTATGGAAGGGAAAGCAGGTACTAGTTTAAAACCCTATAAATACTTACATTTTTTTTAAAGGCAGAGACATTAACCTTGTATTAGTCTTCAAGGTCTGAGGACAAGATTATTTTGGTTTCAATTTTACCAGACTTCGGCTTCTAATACTATTAAATCGTTTCCTAAGCAAGAAAAATGACTTGGGTCAATAATAATTAGGCTATCCTTCTACCTCTCAGACCTCAGAAGTAAATAAGCCAGTAGAAAGCCTGCCTGTACATGTTGTGAAGTTGGAACAGGCAGGAAGGGATCCCACTTCTGATAATAGGAGAGGGCAGAATTATAAAAGGACTGAGTTCTGATCCCAAGGAGGTTCTGCTGGGGGTTGGTTTATTCTTTTTATTGACACTGAAATCAACTCATTCAATTTTCTTCTATAAGAAACCCAGCACAGACAAGTGAAGATTCAATAGAAAGAACTCCTAACAATGACCTACCTTGGCATCAATGAGATTAGAAGTGACTGAAGGTTAGTGTCAGTTTTCTTTCTGCTTTTTTTCTTTTAATGAATTGTCTTCTTTTCTTTAAGAAGAAAAAAAAGTCTGCATTTTAATGAGGAATTGTGTATTTACATATTGTCAGAGTATCTTCTACAAATCACCAATATCAGGACAGACATCACATGACAAGTGAAAAAAGACACGGAGTAGACTGTGACGTCATTTCTGGTTTTCCTGCCAAAAAACAAAGCAGCTAAAACTAATCACATAGAAAAGTCAGGCAAACCATTTCACCAGACATATTACAAAATCAGTGTCCTGCATTCTTCAAAGATGTCAAGGTCACGAGGCAGAAGGCAGAGGAAGTGCTCCACATTAAAGGAGACTAAAGATGTCTCACAACTAATTTCAACACGGGATCCAGAGATGGAAGCTAGACTGAGGAGGGGGAGGGGAGATAGCTATTAAAAATATTACTGGAACAATCAACAGAATTTAAAGATAGGCTGTGGACTAGATAATAATTTTATTTAAATATTTTAATTAGAGTATTGTAATCTATTGTACTGAGTATTGCATTCTAAGTATATAAAAATTATATAAAAGGGGGGCTGGGGAGGTAGCTCAGTTGGTAGAGTGCTTGCCTTGTATGTACAAGGCTCTGGGTTCAATCCCCAGTACCACCACCAAAAAAAAAAAAAAAAAAAAAAGAAGTATATAAAAAAGAATGACCTGTTCTTCAGAAACAAATGCTAAAGTTCTTAGGAGAAAGCTGTAACAGTGGTTCCAACTTTCAAATAATAAGATGAAAATAATGAGAGAAATTTATGCATAAATACATGTGTGTATATGTATAGATAGAGAATGAGAGAATGATAATGCAAATGGGGAAAAGGGAGCATCAAAGTTCCTTGTATTATTCTTGCAACTTTTCTTCCTAAGTCTAAAATTAAATCAACATTTAAAATTTAGAAAATATGAGCTTAGCACTGAGTGCTGAATTTGATCAGTGTGCTTGTGTGCATTAGGTCTGTTCCAACAAAATGAGAAGGGTAATAATAAAGATTCAGAGCCCAGCGACTCTGAAAGCAAGAGGAGAGACCCCTCATCCAGGCTTTGGCGCATTCTCAAAGTGTCTGAAACGATGAAGAGTTGACCAGGCAGCCGAGGGCCTTCTGGTATTTGCAGAGGCAGGAAGAATTTGGATCTCATTTTGGTCCTAAGATTACTCCTGGGCCATTCCTTCTGTGTCTATAGACCCCCTGCCCTTTGTCTTCCAAAAACCTGACCAAAGACAATTCCAGTAGGAGATGCCAGGCCAGGCTGGGAGAGAAGTGGGATAGTTATTCTCATTGTAGTTCATAGCATGTGAGGCTTCTTCTCCTTTTGGTTGGCCTCCTCATGCTTCAGCATTTTCTGGGCTTTGATGTTGTTATTTATTCTTCTTGCATCTTCAGTCCTGGGGTAGCAATTCTCAGGTAGCTCACCAGCCTTTATTTATTCCCTAACTATCCACTTTTCTGAAAATAATTTCTCATTGAATTATTTTTCAGTTAAGCTCTTAAGTATGATATGTGTTTCTTGATGGGATTCTTCCCTAAAACACTAGCTATGGCTACAACAGAGGAATGGTGGGAGATGAGGCTAACACCAGGTATGGGCTGAACCAGAAGATGATAGCTCTGACTTGTGTCCCATTTCTGGGACAATCCAGACATTACAGAAGGACAGCGCTGGGTGAAGGAAAGGCCTTGGTAGTGGGATAGATCTCAACTCTAAGACTTTGGAAAAGAACTCCATCTGCCTGAGTGTTTCCTTATTTGTGGAAAGAAATTAACCTCACATGGTTAATGTGAGGAATAGATGAGAACATAGCAAGTTCGTCTCCTATCATATCACACAGTATTGTAAAGCCCAATCCCAGCACCACCTCTTTTTTTTTTAGATTAAAAAACACATATGCAATTTGATTTTATTATTTTAAGGTCTTGGGTTTAAGCAATTTATTATAGCCTTGTAAAGAAGAGAAATCAGAAGCTTTAACTATATCAATCCCTAGTGATGCCTCCCTTTGAATATGTGCTCAGCATATAGTCATAGCCCAGAGTTGATTCTTCATCATATCTAATCATTTTACATATATGCACATTTGTTTGCTTTGACTCCCCAGCTAAATTTTAAATTATTTCAAATAAGGGGCAATGTTTTATGTATCTTTGAATCTCCTGGTGCTAAGCACAGTAGGAGTTTATTAGGACTTGTTTGACAAATGGATAAGAATGATTCTGAGTGTCATAGCACGTAAGACTACATTCCTAAACCTCTTCTGACCTTTCTACCCCTACTGTAATATTAATCTAAAACCAAAACAAATGAAAATGCTTTCATTCTTTCCTTCTTTTATTCATTCATGCAAGTTTATCTTTTAACACCCACTATATGTAAATATCCACAGATATTTTTTATTTGTTTTATTAGCTACAATCATTTAGGAGAGAAGAGTTTGAAATGAATATAAGGTTCCAAACTTAAGCTACCTTTATACTCCCAAAAAAGGGCCAGGTGAAATGACACATAGGATATGATAATTTCAATTGAAATTTGAAATTTGTTGCTTTCTTTGCTAAAGTTGATTCTCCATAACTGTTGTTTTCTCCACCCTCTCTAGTACTAGGTCTTTCCATTTGACAAATTTTTCCTTAGCGAGAAATAAGAAGTTTATTTTAAAATAAGTAGAACTGTGACTAACATTAACATATCACTTGGAATTTTTCTCACATTGTCTCATTAATGCTCAGGGCACCCAGGAGGTCACTAAATATGATGATTATCACTTCTGAACAAATTAAAATACCAAGGAACAGAGAGGTTCACCAACTTCCCTACTCCCTACAAATGAAGTTTTGATAAAAGCTTATAAATGGAGCTCATTCTGATTCAGCCTGATCTTCATGGCTTCTTATGCCCTCCAAATACTTTCTCTAGTAAATAAAATAATAATAATAAGAGGAAGAGATATCAAACCAAAGAGAACTAGAGTTGGTTTTTCTCAGTCTGAGGATGTCTACCTCTTCTTTGTGCCATCACGGCTCTGTCTTTGGCTTTGGTCAGATATGGAATTGGTTCACAACACAAGCCTGGTGTCAGAATAACATAGGTCCCACAGGCCTTTGCTTTGGTATTCTACTCCCTGGGAACTCTCAGAAAATGGGTCTCCTTCTTCTCTCTAGTCTTGCATCCTGGCTCCAGGAATGAGGCCTTTTTTTAAAAAAACTTCTGTGCTGAGAACAGGACAGCTATCCACCATAACCAACAACACCAAGGAAGGAATGATTCTCAGTCTGTCTCTGTGCATTTGTCCGCCATATTTGTCAGTTACAAAACCCATGAATCTAATGTCCATGCCCAACCAATGCCTGCAGGGATAGGTGATATACATAAGGAAGGAGAATAGGCTGTATGTACATGTACTTGCATTCCTAAAGTGGGTGGTCAGGTCTGGGCAAGCTGCAGAGTGCAGGGCCAGTTTGAAGAGAGTTGTCATCTCTCAGCACCAGCAGGCCACTAAGTTGGCCTGGACCTGGTGAGAGTAAACAAGCCAACATTTGAAAAGAAGCAGAGAATCTAGATTTCTGTGGGAATACAGTTTATAAATAACTTAAATTTTATTGAAAACATTGTGCAAAGCAGCATCCATGAGTAACCAAGTACATAAATTACAACCAATTTATGACCATTTTGATATTCAGATCCCCAATTGCATGGGATTTGGTGACAACATACATGATCCAAGGGAAAGAGAAAAATGGGAGCTCAGGATAACGCAAAGCTATTAGGACTGTTCCTTTCTTATGAGTGACTGTAGCTAGGAGATAGAGGCAGATGATATGAATATTCTGGTATAGATTGCAATTTAAATGAAGGAGGCAAGGGAAGAAGGTGTAAGGAAGCAGCATTTTTCTTTGCACTTTTGAGACTAGCAGTTTCTACAGCAGTGAATGGATCAAGCTTGTATATGGCCCAGCATGTCTTGAGAAGCTTAAAGTCATGCTCTGGTGCAGGAATCTTATTTTGCAAAGGGAAGAAAAGTTGACTGACTTAATAAAAATGATCAATTTCATAGGAAGACACAAAGGAACCCTGAGAAGTCATCAATTCAGTTCAACAAGTATTTATAAAACACCTACAATAACCATTCCACTCCTCTGCTTCCTGTCGTGGTGGGGGGATGTCTCTGTTCTCATTTTAAGAGATGCTTTAGACCTTCAGTGTGCACAATCATCAATTGGGGAGCATGTTAAAGGGGGATTTGAGGAATTTGGAATCTGAGTTTTATCAAGAAGTTCACAGGATCACAGTGCAAGTAGTTTGGATGACACTTTGAGAAACAGACCTCCTCATAGCACCTCCTCCTGCCTCTACCTCCAGTCCTCAATGACAGGATGCACTTGATAGCTTCTTCATCTTGTTGACACTGAAGCCTGAATTCCTGTGGACTTAAAAATTTTATATGAATGAGTATTGATTGCAGATATAGAAATAAGTTGCACATTTTTACTATACAACTTTCAAAATAAGAACAGGTGTTTAAACATCCTGATCTTTCTAAGGCAGACTATAGGGGTGTGTGTGTGTGTGTGTGTGTGTGTGTGTGTGTGTGTGTGTGTTTTCACATGCATTCATTCAGTGGTGTTAAGGTAAGTGACCAGTGATATAAGAAGCTATTTTCATAGGAAAGCAGCATCAAATAAATCAAGTACTTAATTTTTTTTATAAATAATGATATGCCAATGTGTGAATTTTGGTTTTGTGTTTGTTTTGTTTTTAAGAGAGGAGTTGCCATTAGTTTAAGGTCAAGTTCTGTTGGATTTTCCAAAGGAAAGTTAATTTTTCTTTGTCCAGTAACTCACGCTCAAAGCTCCCTCAATATTTGTAGTTCATACTGAATTATTTTTCTCCCATATTTATTTTGGAAACTCTGTCCAATGAACATAGGGTTATTGCCCACTCCATTTTGTGGAAATTTAAGTCCCTCTGATAAAAGTGCTAGAGTTGATCTGTTCCTTGAACTTCCTTCAGGGCACATCTACTGAGATTATTGAAGCCCGGGACAATAATTAGTGCCAGGAAAGGGTAAATCATATTCAGTTAAGTTGGTTCTAGGTAGTTCACTTCACGTGATGGGCACCTGGGTGATGAGTGGCTATAGCCTGCTTGTCCTCAACAGCCAGACACACCTCTGTCCATGGAGGGCAGGAGCAGTTAATCATCAATTGGAAATGGCTAGTCAGGTTTTGCTTCCACCTTGTGTTTCAGAAGCAAACATATATTGAGGCTGTCTGCAGAATTTTCCCAAATCTGTCATCCTTCCTGGAAAACAAAAACTCACTTAAAGAATGGTGAGAGATCATGTGGTAGTTTATATATGTGCCTTACAAAAATTCTTAACCTAGTCTGTAGTGCTCTTGAGCTAGGTGTCCACATTTAATAACTTTTTCTAGAAAAAGAACTGTATCAAATGCCCCTAAAGAGATTTTGTCCTTGGCCTCTTAAGATATTAAATGTTATCATGATTCAGATGACTGCTTGACTTCCACAGTGGCACCTCTAAGGCCAAATATGTAGTCATCTGAGCAGGAAGAATGAATACAACTGTCCCACCCCTGGTAAGGACTTCAGTGACTATCCTTCCTCTTTATGTGTTAAAGACTTGAGCAAAAGGGTTCAGGCAAAATGAGAAATCATATAGAAAGTGGGGGAAGAGCATAATATAACAATGGTGACTGTATTAGTCTTCCATAACAAAATACCACAGACTGATGGTTTAAACAAGGAAAGTTTATTTTCTCATGGTTATAGAGTCTAGAAGTCCAAAATCAAGGTACTATCAAGGCTGGTATCTGGTGAGATCTCTTCCTGGCCTATAAATGGCTGTCTTCTGGTTGCCTGTCCTCACATGGCCTCTTCCCTATGTGTGATTAGAAACAGACGGACCTCTGATCTCTCTTCCCCTTCTTGTAAGGATTCCAGTTTTGTCGATTAGGGTTCATACGACCTCATTTAACCTTCAATTACCTCTCTAAAGCTCCTATCTCCCAATGACAGTCATCTTGGGGGTCAACATTTCAACGTATACATTTTGTAGGGACACATTTTATTAGAATTTTCATTTTTAAATATTAATAAATTAATCCATTTTTAATATGAATATCAATCAAAACTATTTTATATAAATAGGAAAATAATTCCTCTAACAGAAATCATTTCCATAATTATAATTTGTTCTAGTTTCTCTCTTAATCCTATATAGAGGATTATATGGCTAATCCTCTAATAATCCTTTGGTTTGTACAGTTTATAGATATAGTATATCTATGCTGTGTGTATATAATTTGTTTATTTCTATTTATGCTTATCTGTAACACATCTATCTATATATATATATAATATAGATATGAAGGCAGATACATACACTTGTATGTATTTATCTAAATAAACCCTCCTATCTATATAATACCTCTCTATATAATATATGCACTCTATCTTCATATATCGATATACAATGCCTACATCTATTGATAAGTAGATAGATATAGATTATTATGTAGTATGTACTTTTACTGAAACTTCAAGTCCCTCTCCTTTATCCATCAAATGAAATATATTATATTTCAATATGAACTTTAAGGCTTCCCATTCTCAAACTGTCAAAGTATAGTTATTTTTCTGGAACTTACTCTTGGCCCTAATCAAACTTGGCCAACTAAATGTGCCTCCCCCCAACTTTCCACTCAGCCTGTCTGCAGTTTTATTCTAGAAGCTAATCAAAAGGGAGTTTGTGTGAAGGAAAGAACAGGAGGGAAGACAGGGAAGGAGGTGTCAGCCTCCCTCCTCTGCCTTCTTTACCCAGATATGTCTCCCCTGCAATTTAGCATCTTGTCAGCATCACTAAATGGCATTTTTTTCCTTTTTGTGTTCTTAAATATTTGTTGGTACTTCCTCAAAATATTGGTGCTACGAATGAAGTTAGAAGATGACAAAAAAATCACCCCCCGAAAAATAAAGCAGAAAAAAAAAATCAGTAAGAGGAGAATGGCGCACATCTGTGATCCCAGCAACTTGGGAGATGGGGGCAGAAGGATCACAAACTTGAAGCCAGTCTCAGCAACTTAGTCGAAACCCATTTCAAAATAAAAGAATAAAAGGACTGGATATGTAGCTTAGTGGTGGCACATGTGGTAGAGCATTTGCCTCCCATGTGCAAGGCCCTCAGTTCAATCTCCAGCACCACAAATTATTCAAACTCTTTACTTAACAGAATCAGCTATCTACATGACAGAATGACTTTTACTTCTGCCACTTCATCTGGATTCTCCTACAACAGAGCACATCGCTACAGTCTATATTCATTAGGTGCTCTCTGAGAATGCTGACACAGGCTATGTCAATGCCACAGAAAACTAACTGGTTGAAAGTGAAATTTTAGGTCAATAAAATTATCTACAAAGTGATCTGAACTTGCAAGCTTGATTGAATTACTGTTGTGGAATAAGCATGTGATTTGCGGGGTACAGAAAGAATACGTTTCAATCTCAGAATAGCTGCATTCTGTGTGTATATATGTGCATGTGTTTTTTATGTCTGTGTATATATTTTCTAAGTATATTGGAAGAAATGTGAATATCCATATTCCTCCACCCAGGATTTTAAATTGATCTAGTACAATATGTGATAATTTTTTCTGTACAGAGTATCTTCTATAATCAGTTTATCTAAAATGATATTATAATAAAGGTTTATTCACACAAATGTACACACTCACAGTAAAACCTCTTTTATTAATCCACTGAGAGTAAGCAAATAGAAAAAAGATAAGGAATCACAGTGACCTGGAAGACTGAGGCAGGAGCATTTTAAGTTCAAAGCCAGCCTCAGCAATTTAGCAATGCCCTAAGCAATTTATCAAGACCCTGGGGCTGGAGATGTGGCTCAGTGGTTAAGTGCCTCAAGTTCAATCCCTAGTACAAAACAAAACAAACAACGAACAAACAAAAAAGATAAGGAAGAGTATAGTTCAAATTTTCAGGACTTTCCCACCCCAAAATTTTACATTAGGACCAATTATCACTGCTATTTCTTTTTCCACAATCCACCAAAGGGCAGGCTTCTTATTTTGAATCCCCAAAATTGTGCCTCGCTAGTGGGTGTGCAATTTTGTTCAGCGTGGTTTTACCATCCTCTGTAAATTCTTACCAAACAGAGAAACTGGTCTACTATGTCCCTTCATTGTGGGGAAAACAAAAAATAAATTTAAAAAAAAAAAAACAAAAGAAAGGAAACAGTGGCATTCAGAATGGTCTTTACCATCAGTCACCTGGGGTTAGCTGTAAGAGAGAGGACAAGCCTTAAGTTGAAACCCATGTGAAGCAGATTCAACTCAAGTGTGCCCTACAAAACACCTGTCAAGTGAGCTGCTTTACAAGAAAAAGGATTCTGTGGTTAAGAAAGTCTGGAAACATTGTCTACTTTGTCTCCCTCCAGAAAATTCTGAATATCCCTGAGACTATAAAAGGTACCACAAAGCCCCAGAGTAAGGAAATCCATTTAACTTTGTTTTAACCAATATTCCTAAACACAGATTGGTATTAAAAATTCTTTTTTTTTTTTTACATAACATTGCCCTGGGAAATGGTGTACAGAAATTTAGTTTCATCTTGAACCAAGAAAACTGATCAACGATAGGACAATACCCAGGATGCTTATATTTTAATGGCTGGTTAATATAAGAAACCACAAGTTTCCTCAAAAAATTCCTAGGGAAAGTAATTATGACCAAGAACCCTTATTATCCCTCCAAAGAAGAAAGGCAGTAAGTTGAATGATACCAGACATTGAGTAAAGCCTTACCTTCCCCCACTGCCATCAGGTTATCTTTCCTGCCCATTCAGTTCCTGAGTCCCACAGACTGACCCAGATTATTGCATGTGAACTATTAGGGTAAAATTCTGGAGAGGCTCCACTGTGTACATTTGCACACCCAGATTCTGCACTGAAGAGAAAAGCATGCTGGACTCTCTAAGTAATGGCCCTCTGGGAGCTCTTTGTCTTTTGGGATTGTACTTCCTGCCAATGCATCTTAGAGTTGGTATTTTACTGTGAGAGTGGGGCTGTGTGTGTGTGTAAATCTCATATTTTCCATCTGAGAAATACAAGAAAAGCTACTGCATTCAAGATGGGTGGCTTTTCCGATCCTGTATTTTTTCTGTCCTTTGTTGTACCTAGAAAAGGTGGGATGAGTAAATGTTCCACCCGTCCTTTGCTTTCTTCCAGGTAGTATGTTTTCTTGGCTTTACTGTCATCTTGAGCCTTGTTTTGGAGGGCAGAAGAATGCTTAGGTCATGTTTAGTTTTTATAGCCTCATTTAGTGGAAATGGATCCTTTGGGCCCAGTCTATGCCCATTGCCTAAATTTAAAGTTCTTTTTCTTGCAGGTGGCTTAATTTATATTTGTTGATGGCACAATGAATGCAAATAACCACACAGGTGACCTTTAGGAGGCTATAAGAGCCAAGCCAGTTATGTGAGTGACTTGAATTCAGAAAGGGATTTTAATATATTTTTAGCATTTCTACAAATACCTTTTTCTTGAGGAAGGAGAATATTTAATCACCCAGTAGGAGGTGTTTTGGAAGCACATAGTAAGCTAATCTGTGGTACATGATCAGGTATTTCAGTATCATAACACTAGGGGAGTGATATGGTAAAAGGAAACTTGTACAGAATTATAGAATTATATACAGAATTATATCAGAATTATAGAATTATAGAGTGAATTGATCTTTGTGGGAATTATCTATTCAGTTCATTTTATCACATTCCTTTCTATCCTGGAAGGTCAACACCTATACCTCAAATGAGCATATAATTGAGACTGAGTCATGACTGAATATGAAGTGATATAAACCTGAAATAAATTGTTTGTTCATCTTAGAGCTTCCATCAGGGAGATTCTGTCCCCAGATTTGTCCAAAATGATGCTTTGGCTACAGCTCATAATTAAGTCAGGTAAATTAAATAATCATTTGCAACAGATTAGCCCTCTATATGTTTCTAAAATATCTACTGGGCAATTAAACAGTATCCTTCATCAAGAAAAACATATTTGTAGAAATGCCGATCATGAACGAGATCTCTTTCTTGTCAGAAAACAAAGTTGGAAGTTACTCAATCCTTAAATCTTTACTTAATTTGATCAATAGGCTAATTCCATAAATCTACATATTTGAAGCTAATAAGACTTATTTCTAAAATTAACATCTCTAATTTTAAAGTCAATTTGAGAATTAAAAAGATCCCTCTGCACTGTCAGGAGAAAATAAAACAAGGGGCAGGGGTGCCTGAGACCTTCCAGTCATGATGAGTACTATTGAAACCTGTGTGGCTCACAGCCTGCTCACCCTCCCTCCCCACAATGGTGGCCACTCCCTTCACCCACCACTAGTCCTATTCACTATTTGAGGGTCAGTCTTGACTTTAAGTAAGAGCTCCAACCCAGCACCTTGGAATCCAGGATTGCCGCTGGGGTCCTTATTGGCACCTTAGAATCCAGGATTGCCTCTGGGGTCATTCAATAATGACCAATAAATTGGTCATTCAATTTATTTCAGTTTCTACCTGATTCCTTTAGTACCCTATCCTTATCGTAGTCTTGACAATGGGGAGAAGATTTTCCTCTGCAGTCAAATTATCTATGCCTCTTCAAAGTTTTGTAATAGTTAATCAAATCTATTTCTAAATATGTATATTATCATCATAAGAGCTGTGCGCAGTGGCACATGCCTATAATCTCAGTGCCTTGGGAGGCTGAGACAGAAGGATCACGAGTTCGAAGTCAGCCTCAACGAAAGTGAGGTGCTAAGCAACTCAGTCAGACCCTGTTTCTAAATAAAATACAAAATAGGGCTGGGGATGTGGCTCAGTGATCCAGCAGTGCCCCTGAGTTCAGCCCCCGGTACCAAAAACAAAACAAAACAAAATATATACATTAGCATCATTTATCAACATATTGTTAAACAAAGAAAAACAAATGTAGTGTTTACATTTTATCAACAATCTCTTATCCAAGGATTTTAGGACCTAAAAGTCAAATGCCACTGAGAATAAGAATTACTCCAGTAATTCAAAGAGATGAACTACTGCATAAATACAAAATGTTATGTCAGAGGACATTAGAAGCCAAACTCTGATCTCTGAAGTGTGCCCTGTTTTCTCACTGTTGAACTGACTTGGACCTTGTTTTTCCTGACATCTGCAAGCTTAGGGCTTTGATCATCTCCTGATTGTGGTCCCCTCATAACTCTTCTTTACTTGCAAGGCGATTCAATCAATTTAACTATATCCAGATGTATTTTGTAACATAGCAGGTGTCTCATTCATAAAAAAAAATTAAACAAAAAATCCATAATACCCGAGTCTTCTTAGTAGATAAAGTAATCGCTTCATTAGAAAATTACCTAACTAATGGGAATTTCAGAATCTCTGTTGATTTATCAGCATCATTTTTATATATTTAAAGATTTCAAGCTAGGCATGGTGGCACATGCCTATAATCCCAGCTGCTTGGGAGGCTGAGACAGGAGCATCATAAGTTCAAGTCTAGCCTGGGCAACATAGACTTTATCTCAAAAATAAAAATAAAGAGAGTTAGGGGTGTAGCTTAGTGATAGAGCACTCACATGTGTGAAGCCCTGAGTTCAATCCCCAGTGCCACCAATAAGATAAAATAAAAACATCTGAATATGATTTTTAATTTTTTTGTTTTTAAATAAGTATTAACTCAAGTTGCAAAACAGCGTAAGTGGTCCTATGTACCTGTCATTCAGCTTTCCTCAGGTAACATCTGGCATAAGTAGCATCGATTTTTAAAACCAGGAAATTGACATTGATACATTTACTCAGACCACAGAGAAAAAAAGCTAAAGATGTGCATTTAAAGAGCAACAGACAATAGTCACACAAGGAATTAGAGGAATCATTTTGAAAGTCAAAGGGAAACTTTGCTGTCCTATATCCTAACTTCATTAGTGGTCATAAAAATTTACTTATGTGTCAAAAAAGGCCATTTTATTTGATACTTAGTCATTAAAAATAAAAAAAAAACAAGAAAAACAAGGGCTGGGGATATAGCTCAGTTGGTAGAGTGCCTGCCTCGTAGGCACAAGCCCCTGGGTTCAATCCCCAGCACCACAAAAAATAAAAATAAAATAAAAATAAAAATTAAAAAAAACACGATACTGAAATTTCATGTTAAAAGGAGCATGGGCACATTCAATTTTAATGTATTTTTATAAGAGAAAAGTATCTCTTCTATTAGAGGAATAGACTTCTAGCTCCTAATTAGAGTGTGAAACTAAGCAACTGGTTTAGATTTATAAATAATATAAGATGATAGCTTACTACACTATGAATTGTTTGGGGGAACATCTAAAACTTTTTGGGGGTTCATCATACATGTATACATATGCTTAATCTCTTAGATGTATAAAAGTTATTTAATTTCTTGGGAAGGTTTTGTTCATTCTGATAAAAGTAAGTGAACTTTTCAAAATAAATCTATAATAGATAAATTTATGAATCTGTTCAAATGCTTGAAGGAATTCAATTAAATCTGCAAAATAGAATGAACATTTTTGAAAAGCTCCTTCTAAGTGACTGATCAAATCTGCAGATTTAAAAATAACATAGTATGAAGGTGAAGGGGGAAAGTCACATGTCTCAAAAAGGTGGAGAGCTGCAGAGATATGGAGTGATGGACCCAGAGAATTTTACACACAGGAGGACTCAAAGTGTTGTAAAGACAAAAAAGATCATTGACATTCACAGCTTGTAATTTTTTTCAGGGTGCTGTTATTGTTAAAAGTAATTTTTTTTCCCAAGCAAAGTAAGCAACTTTGGTGGGTTTTGCTCCTTAAGATAAAAATAAAATTTTGCTCCAGATAAACATAAATTCCCAAATTGGATATTCTAATAATATATGGTAAATTAGGAAGAACACCTGACTAGGAATTAGAGAATACCAGTTCAAGTCTTAGTGTCCCCTGAGAAGGTACACTCACCTTGTCTGATCTACAGTTTTCTCAAATTTAAATGGGAATAATGATTGCTGCATTACCTGTGTCATAGAATTTTTATGAAGATCAAAGAGATAATAAATGTGAATTTTGAAAACTGTAATTCACTATATACATAAGTTGGATGCAAATGAAGAGCTCCTAAGAAGTATTAATTCTGTTTGAATACATTTTATCATTAGAAAGTCAAGACTTAATTTTTGTGAATATTAGAAGTATTTGTACTTTCGATTACCTCCTTCCAGTCTAGCTGAAAAGCAATCCTTTTCTTATTTTTGTACTTAAATCTGTTTTTCTTCCTGTCTCCTCATGCACCCTATTGCCCCTCCACAAAAGTAGTTAAAACTCCCAAATCAAAAATAACTCCTTTAATAAAAATGATAATCTCTCCTCCCCAATATCTCACTCTCAAAATAATTGTGAGTTACAGAATTATATCCAAGAGTTCAGAAACATTTCTATTAATAGGTAAATATGAACTGTAGATGAGATTAGCTTTTATCATGTGTAGGTCTTATTTTTTAAAACTTTTTACTTAAAAATAACTATATATGCAAAAGAAGTTGCAAAACATAGCAGAGAGGTCCTGTGCAAGTCCCATCACCTAATTTCTCGTGGGTAATGATATCTTATACACCCATACTACATTGTCAAAACAAAGAAGTTGCTAGATGCGGTGGCACACACCTGTAGTTCCAGCTATGCGGGAGTCTGAGGCAGGAGATCACTTGAACCCAGGAGTTTGAGGCCATCCTGGGCCACATAGCAGGACCCTCTCTGAAAAAATGAACATGAAGTCGACAATGGCACAGTTAACCAGGCTACAGAAGCCAAGCAAAAGACACAGGTTTGAAGAGTGACAGAATGAAAGGTCACTTTTTAAAGAAAGACCCAACAAACCATTTCCAGAGTGCCCTGAGCAAATATTCTACTTGGTGGGGTTATGGTTATTAGGAGAGTTCATAGGCCAAATGAATGAAGAAGGAGGGTCAGGTGGGGCTTGGAGAAATGGATTTCTTTCCATTTCCCAGCAACCAAAGATGACATGACAACTACCTTTAGGTTGATACTGGAGGTTTTAATGAAGAACAAAGGAAGAGTGGTTTGGATGTACACTCCATTGAGAGTTGCATTGAACTAAATGATAAATTGAGATTTTCCACCCAGGGTTTGTCTAGCCATCGTAGAGTTTGTACTGCCAGTGGAATCTCACCCACCAGTGGAAGTCTGAGAAAGCTAGGCAATCTGCACCAGGAATAGATACAATGGAGGGATGTCATTGTGCTGTAGGAAGGTATTTGGGGAGGGAGAGGGGGGACATGCTAATACCAAGAGCCCAGACTTGTGAGGAGAAAATCCTAATCCTTTTGTAGCAGGTGGTGAAATAAAATTCATTTTTCCAAACAGAACATTTTGTTTGCCAACCACCAAGGGGCCTTATTTCCTTATAACCTCGGCGAGGATTCTTAAAGCAACCCAGACCCAATTCTATTCAACAAATTAAGCACAACCAAAAGGTAATGAAAAGCAAGAACTCCTTCCATCGTCTCGTACTGTAACATAGTTTAATTCTTATTTGTATTATTCTCTTTAGCCTAAACCAAATCACTTACTCAATTGATAATTTCCAAATTCTTCTACTCTTCTTCTAATCATTGTCCCCAGAGTTAGACAAAGAGCTGGAGAAAAGATTAATTTACGTCTTTGATGTGCTTTGTATGATCTTTACATTTTGACCTTGTTTATATTTTCAGAAGCCATGTGTGGAATTGTGGAGTTAGTCAATAGTATAATCCAATCATCAATAAGATACGAACTTCTTGTTTATTAATACATGATTAAAAATGTATATGATAAAAAGATATCGACTGTACCAAGTGTATGGATGACAAGAACAATTATGGTGCAGACTCCTAATCACTGCGTGAGCTGAGCACCCCAGTGAAAGTCAATAGGCGGTTTAAAAGTCACAACACATCCTTTTCTTTTTAATTGTCGTCGTCTTTTCGAAATTTCAAATCTAGCAATGAGACTTGATGGCTTTTATTTCATATCTTGGTTTAACATTGAAGATTTAACTCACAGAAGAAAACCACCCTGGCTCTTGTCCCTCAGAAGGATCTGGTGATTCAGAAAATAATCCTGCTCACAAACAGCCATGCTGACTGGATGCTAAATCTTCACACCGAAGGAGACCACATTAGCACCTCCTTGTCTAATTGGGTGGGTGGTGCATGCCTATAATCCCAGTGACTGGGGAGGCTGAGTCAAGAGGATTGCAAATTGGAGGTCAGCCTCAGCAATTTAGCAAAACCCCGTTCAAATTAAAAAAAAGAAAAAGAAAAATTAAGGGCTAGGGATATAGCTCAGTGGTAAAGTATCCCTAAGTTCTATACCTGTTACCAAAAAGAAAAAGAAAGAAAGAAAGAACAAAAAGAAAAAGAATCTCCTCATCTGAAGAGCAGTCATAAAATGTGTGAGCTCTTACTATTTCAGCAAGCATGGGCTAGACTGTGCTCCTTCCAGAGGCTGTGAAGACTAGGGGTTCACTCTGTAACCAGGGAGTTACTTTCCAGTGGGCCTGAAATAGTTAAGCAGAGAGCCCCTGTGTGGTGGCAATACAAAAGGTGGTTATGCAGATATATGAAAAAATGTTCAACATTTCTAGTCATAAGAGAAATGCAAATCAAAACCACCTTAAGATTTCATCTTACCCCAATGAGAATGTCTTTTATTAAGAATACAGGCAACAACAGGTGTTGGCGAGGATGTGGGGTAAAGGGAACACTCATACATTGCTGGTGGGAGTGCAAGTTGGTGCAGCCACTCTGGAAAGCAGTGTGAAGATTCCTTAGAAAACTTGGAATGGATCTACCATTTGACCCAGCTATCCCACTCCTTGGCCTATACCCAAAGGACTTAAAATCAGATTACTACAGTGATGCAGCCACATCAATGTTCATAGCTGCTCAATTCACAATAGCTAGATTATGGAACCAACCAAGATGCCCTTCAATAAATGAATGGATAAAGAAACCATGGTATATATACACAATGGAATATTACTCAGCCATAAAGAAGAATAAAATTATGGCATTTGTAGGTAAATGGATGATGTTGGAGACTGTCATGCTAAGTGAGATTAGCCAATCCCAAAAATCCAAAGGCTGAATGAACTCTCTGATAAGTGAATGATGATGCATAATGTGGGGTGGAAGGGAGGCAAGAATGGAGGAAGGATAGATAGCGTAGAGGGAAGGGAGGTGTGGGGTCGGGGTAGTGGGGTAAGAATAATAACAGAATGAGACAGACATCATTGCCCTGTGTACATGTATGAATGCACAGATGGTGTGACTCTACTTTGTGTCCAGCCAGAGAAACAATAGCTGTACTCCATTTGTGTTCAATGAATCAAAATTAAATAAATTTTAAAAAAACCCAAAAGGTGGTAATGATTTAAATCAGGTATGAAGAGAAATTTTTGTTTCTGTAAGGTGGAAGGTGGGAGGGAAAAGTTACTGTTTTTGTTTATTCCATTCTGGAAACCATTCTTCTGGGCAAATGATACAGTGTGCCTTCACATTGTCTAACTTCTATGCATGGGCCCCCAAAACAAAACAAAATAAAACAAAGAACCACAAAAAAGGTAGAACACTGGAGAGAGAGAGACAGAATTATAATGCCATACAAAGCAAAACTATTTCCCAGTAATAAATAGCTAGTAGCACTCGCTGCACAAAGTCCACTGAAGAAAAGCAATCCTCTTAAATGCTTGCTTTGAGCAGATCTGGAAAGTAGCTATGGCTTAGCAATATGGTTGATAAAGATGGGATGTGAAGTGTGAACTTTGGAGAACTAATTCGAAGATTTGAGAGCCTGGGCATTCTTTGCAATTATTATTAAAAGCTCTTATACCAGGAAACTATTTCAATCCTTCCTGACATGACAATTGGGTGCACAGAGAAAAAGGATGAAAGAAGAATATAAAGGCATTTCTCTAAACCCAGCCATGGTTAAGAGTTTCAAATCTGTGTAATAATTAGGAAAAAAATTGTGGAAGTTAATGTCCCCACTTTATGCCATTTGTGATTGCTTGTATTATCTTTTTGCTAATGCTAAATCATCCCATCCATTCTCAAATAATCTTTCTGTAACTATTATGAAATTTCTGCTTCAGTTTGAATAAGAGACCAGAGAAGGATAGAGGCATCACTAGAAAAGGTCAACCTGCCAAGAGACCTTAAGGTGATGTTTTATAGACCCTAGAGAATTTTCAAGGTCCAGAATATGGTCCTTCAGAAACTTGATTTTGACATTATGTCAAGACTATCCTCTTCTGAGGGTTAGACTCATGTTACTACAGCTCATGGAAGACAGATGTATAAAACTAGGGTAGTGCTTAAGAGTGGGAACTTGGGTGAAACAAACTGGTGTTTGAATCCTGGCTCTGCCATATGCAAGCAGAAGTATTTTCTCTGCTTGAACTATACAAGCCCTTTTACTTTTGGTCTGCAAAATGGGTGTAATAACTTGCTTTAAAGAGTTTTATTTTACACTTATTTGAAAAATTCAATATAATGTTATATTTTTTGTAATTTGTTTCCTAGTTGTACAGTACATTGTTATTCCATTAAAAGCAATACTAAAATCTTCCGAAATATGTTTATTTTCTATTTGGGGAATATTTCTTAAGAGTTGATTTTCTCGCACCAATTCAAGTGTTCATGAGGCTATTTTAACACTATTGTATTCACATTTCCTTATCTTTACTATATCAGAATAAAAATGTTGCTAAGCCACAAGATCTAAGGACTAAGAACTAGAATATACTACTAGTAATTTGCTAACATCATGACAAATCATTGGCTTTTTCAAATTATTCATCAATAAATTTATTTTAAACAGCAGTTTTGGGTTCCCAGCAGAAATTATGGTTACCTTATACTTCCTGTTCTTATGCACCAATGAAATCCTCCAATATCACCATTCCCCAGAGTGGGTATCTGCTACAATCCTGGAGCCTAAATTGACACATCATTGTCATTTGAGGCCCATAGTTTACACTAGGGTTCACTCTTATGCTTACATTATCTGTCTTTTGACAAGTACATAATTATATATATCCTCCATTGTAGTATTAGACAGAGTTTCACTTCCCTGAAAAGCCTCTGTGCTCTGACCATTCATTCCTCCTTATCTCCCAATTCCTAGGGACCAGTGATATTTTTTAGAGTCTCCATGGTTCCAGAAGTCATATACTTGGGATCAGAGTGTGGAGTCTTTGCACATCAGCTTCCTTCACTTCATAATATGCAGTTAAGTTTCCTCTATCTCTTTTCATGACTAGATGGGTCACTTTTGTAGCTTTATAGCAATTCTTAAAGTTGGGTAATGTCAGTCCCCTGACTTTGATTTTCTCCTTCTCCTTTAATACTGAGTTGGCTATTCTAGGTCTTTTGCCTCTTTGAATGAACATTAGAATCAGTTGTGGAATTTTGACTGCAAAACCAAAAATTTGCTGGGATTACACTGAATCTACAGATTAAGTTGGGAAGAGCTGACATCTTGAATATATTGTCCATGAACATGGACTGTCAGTCCATTTACTTAGTTCATTCAATTTTTCTTTAGAGTTTTATAGTTGTATATATTTTGTTAGATTTACATGTGAATACTTTAATTTTCCATGTGATTTAAATTATATGTTTTTAATTTCAAATTTCATTCATTCATTGCTGGTAGGTAGAAAAGTGATTGACTTTTTCACATTAACATTATATCCAATAACCTTTCTAAAGTTGCTTATTAATTCCATGAGTATTTTTGTCTATTCTTCCAGATTTCTAGCATAGATAATCATGTCATCTAATCATACAGTTCTTTTTCATTTCCAATCAATGTCTTTTATTTCCTTTTCTTGTCTGATTCTACTATCCTGTTAATTACAATGCTATTTGGAGTTTTTGGTAGATATTCCTTATTAAGTTGAGGAAATTCTCCCTCTATTCTTACTTTCCTGAAGGCTTTTTGCTTTTTAATCTTGAATAGATGTTCAAATGCTTTTTCTGGGTCTAATTATATGATCCTGTGATTTTTCTCGTTTAGTCTGTTGATGGGATGGGTCACAGCAATTGATTTTTGAATGTTGAAGTAGCCTTGCATACTTGGGAAAAATCTCCCTTGGTTTTGGTACATAATTATCTTTATACATTGTTGATTCTATTTGCTGATACTTTGTCATGGATTTTTGTATCTGTGTTCATGAAAGTTATTGATCTGAGTTGTTTTCTTTCTTCCTTTTCCTTTTTTCTTTTTTTTTTAAATGTGTGTGTGTGTGTGTGTGTGTGTGTGTGTGCGCGCGTGCGCACGCACAATACTGGGGATTGAACTCAGGATACTGTACTACAGAGCCACACCCCATCCCTTTTATTTATTTATTTTGAGACAGGGGATCACTAAGTTGCTGAGGTTGTCCTCAAACTTATGATCTTCCTGCCTCAGTCCCTTGAGTAGCTGAAATTACAGGCAAGTGTTGCCATGTGCAGTTTAGTTTTCTTATAGCTTTTAAAAATCTGGTTTTGATATTAGAGTTATGCTGGCTTAATAAAATGAGTTAGAAAGTATTCTCTTTGCTTCTATCTTCCAAAAGAGATTTTAAAAAATTGATAAAAATTTCTTCCTTAAGTGTTTGGTAGAATTCACCAGTGAAGTCATCTGGATCTGGTATTTTCTGTTTTAGAAGGTTATTAATTATTAATCCTATTTCTTTACTAAGTAGAGCCCTGTTCCAAATCATCTAATTTTTTTGTAACTGTGTATTTCAAGAAATTGGTCTATCATTCTAGTTATCAAATTTGTGTGAACAGTTGTTTATAATATTCCATTATTATGTCCAAGGATTATGTAGCAATTGTCTTTTTATCTTTGCTGATATTAGTTATTTGTACTTCTGGGTTTTTTTTTTTTTTTTTCTTTTTAAAAATCTTTTTTTTTTTTTTTTTTTTTTTTTTACTGTAAATGGACAGTAGGTCTTAATCCTTTGTTTTATTTACTTTTGGACAGAGGTCTTAGTCCTTTGTTTTATTTACTTTTATGTGGTGCTGAGGATTGAACCCATTACCTCACATGTGCTAAGCAAGTGCTCTCCATTGAGCTACAGCCTCAGCCCTGCTTCTGTTTTTTTTCTTAACCTGGTTAGGGGCTTTTAAACTTTATAGAGCCAAGTGTGGTGGCACATGCCTATAATCCCTGTGACTGGGGAGGCTGAGGAGGAGGATCTCAAGTTCAAAACTAGCCTCAGCAACTTAGCAAGACTCTGTTTCAAAATAAAAAATAAAAGGGCTGGGAATGTGGCTCAGTGATTGAGTATCCCTGGGTTAAATCCCCAATACCAAAAAAAAAAAAAAAAAAAAAAAAAGATCTTTCTGAAGAACCAGATTTTGGTTATGCTGATTTTCTCTAAGGACTTCCTACTTTCAGTTTTATTGATTTTTGCTGTTAACTCTTTTCTTCTGATTATTTTTTACTGAAATTGCTTTCATATTCTAGTTTTCAGAGTTAGTAACTTAGATTAATGATTTCAGGTCTAGTCATTTCCCTAATATTTGCATTTGAAGCTAGACATTTTCCTCTAAGCACTGCTTTCACTGCATCTCACAAGGACTGACATCATCCATTTTCATGTATTGAGTTCAAAATATTTTAAGTTCTATCGAGATTTCTTCCTCTACCCACTTTTAATTTAGAAGTGTGTAGTTCAATCTTCAAGTATTTTGAGTTTTCCAGCTATCATTGCTTTTGTAGTTTAAATCCATTGTGGTTTGAGAGCAGACATTATGTATTTTCTGTTCTTTTAAATTTATTAAGGTGTGTTTAATAGCACAGATTGTGGTCTGTTTTGGTGAAGTTTCTTGTGGACTTGAAAAGAATGCATAAGCTGTGTTCTATAGATATCATTTAGGTCCAGTTAACTGATTCTGCTACTGAGTTCAACTAAAGGCCTTACTGATTTTCTGCCTGCCTAACCTGTCCAGTTCCGCTACAGGAGCATTTCAGCATCCAAATATAATAGTGGATTGTAATAGTGGATCGATCTATTTCTCCTGCAGTTCTATCAGTTTTAACCTCACAAATATTGATGCTCTGCGATTAGGTACATACACCTTAAGGATTGTTATGTCTTCTTGAAGTATTACCCCTTTATCATTGTGTAATGTTCCTCTTTATCTCTTGTAACTTTCCTTGCTCTGAAGTCAGCTGTGTCTGAAATTAATGTAACTATTCCCACTTTATTTTGATTGGTGTTAGCAGAGTGAATCTTTCTCCATATATCTCTTATTCTTGTATTTTTTTATATTTAATCTGAGTTTCATATAGACAACATATTCTTGGCACTTGTTTTTTGATTCACTCAGATAATCTTTGTCTTTTAATTGGTGCATTGAGACCATCAACATTCCATGAACATTGATATACTTTGATTAATGTCTCCCAAATTTATTACTGCTGTTTATTGACATTTTTCTGTTTCTGTGTGTGCCTTCTCTTCTGTGTTGTCTTCTGGGTCTTAATTGAGCATTTTATTTCTTCTTACTATGTCTGTTACATTGCCTCAAAAAAAAAAAGACTATTTTAATGATTGTCCTAGAGTTTGCAATATACATTTACAACTAATCCAAGTTCACTTCTAAATAACACTATATGACTTCATAGTTAATGCTAACACATTATAATGAAATACTCCCAATTCCTCTCTCCTATCCATAGAATCATTGCTGTCACTCATTTCCCACATGCATAAACATACATAAGTGTGTGTAATCACACATATCATTATTTTGAACAAAATGTTACCTGACTAGTTTAAAATAAAAAAAGATGTTTTTATTTTACCTTTACTTATTGCTTCTCCAACACTTTTCTCTCTCTCTCTATATATATATTTTGATTGGTTAGCAGAGTTTTTTTTTTTAATACTGACACAAAATATTTTTATTTTGTTAGCATAAGTTTTTGTTAGCATACCTTTCCCCCAAAACAACTTTGAGTTAATCTTTTTGTAAAAAACTGTTAAAAATTTAAGACTTTCACTTAATCCAACTGTCTTGATCCTGTTCTTGAGCTCTCCTGGAAACGAATCCCCAACCATACATACTTTAATTAAGTAATGCTTATATGCAATTAGAGGCATTAAAAGGGCAATATAAATTATCAAAACATAATTTTACCTTGTTATTAAATACTTAAGGACCTTAGATATAGAGCATATTATAGCCTTAAGATTCTTATTTTTTAAAAAAATAAACAGACATTTATCTGATGTGCATAGTATTTATTTGGTACCCCTATTGATTTCTACAATAATAAACAGATCAAAACAGTTCACATAGTGCCCACCTGTACTCCACATCAAAAATGAATTGCAGGTTGAGCATCTCTAATCCAAACATCCAAAATCTGAAATGCTCCAGAATTGGACACATGGACATGACACCACAAATGAAAAATTACATACTCAATGACAGGTCACAGTCAAAATGCAGGTGCATTAAAAATATTATATAAATTACCTTCAGGTTATGTGAATATGGAATATCCCCAAAATATTATGTATATGTATAGGCAAATGTTCCAAAATCTGAAAAATCCCACATACTTCTGTGTTCTAAGCATGTCAGATAAGGGATACTCAACCTATATTCTGTAGGGTATTTTGCAAGGCTGGAAAGAAGTAGTCAAGATTTCACAGTAATGGTGAATGATTTTCCTTCTTGTGAAGAACTTTTAAAAATATTTCTTGTGAGACAAGTCTACAGACAACAAATTCACTCTTGTTTTTTCACCACTGTGACCAAAAGACCTGACAAGAACAATTTTAAAGGCGGAAAAGTTCATTTGGCACTCACAGTTTCAGAGGTATTAGTCCTTAGATGGCCAACCATATTGCTCTGTGCCTGAGATGAGGCAGAACATCATGTTGGAAGGGTGTAGTGGAGGAAAGCTGCTCTGGACAAGGCCACCAGGGAGGAGGGAGAGCAAGAGGTTTGAAAGGGACGGGGAGAGGGAGGGGAATAATGCTGGGGAGGGGAAGAGGGAGAGGAAGGAAGGAGAATTTCCATTCTTCAGGGACAAGATATATGCCCAAAGGCATGCTCCCAATGACCCAACTCCCCTCGTTACACCCTACCTGCCTATAGTTACCACCCAGTTAATCCATTCAAGTGGATTAATGCACTGATTAGGTTAAAGCTCTCATAAACATATCAGTTTTCACCCCTGAAATTTCTTGCATTGCTTTACATATGAGCTTTGGGTGGACACCTAATATTTAAACCACAAGGTCTTTATTTTTATTTGTTGGAGAAAATATTTCTTCTTCACTTGACAAGGTACAGAATTCTAGTTGGTGAGTTCTCTTTTTCCCTCTCTGCACACTTGAAATATTTCATTCCACTCTTTTTTTTTTTTAAAGATAATTTTGTCATTTTTATTTGTTCTTTTTAGATATACATGACAGCAGTGTGTATTTTGACATATTATACACACATGGAGTATACCTTATTCTAATTAAGATCCCATTCTGGCAGTAGTACTCATTCCACTCTTTTCTTGCCAGCCTGATTTTTAGGGAGAAATAGGATGTAATTCTTTTTGTTGCTGTTGTTCTAATTAGTTATACATGACAGTAGAATGCACATTGACACATTATACATAAATGGAGTATAATTTCTCATTCTTGTGGTTGTACATAATGTGGGATCATACCAGTTGTGTAGTCACATATGTACATTGGGTAATAATGTCTGATTCATTCTATCCTTCCTAAGCCCATATCCCCTCCCTCTCTTCACTCCCCTCTATCTAACCTAAAGTACCTCTATTCTTCCCTAGCTCCCCCCTACCCTTATTGTGAATTAGCATCCTTATATCAGAGAAAACAATTGGCCTTTGTTTTTTTAGGATTGGCTTATTTTGCTTAGCATGATGTTCTCCAGCTCTATTCATTTACCAGCAAATGCCATCATTATCTTTGGTCTTCAGATTCCTGCCCTCACCTTCTTTAAAAATTTTAAAAAACCTTTGATTTTATAAAGCTTAATTATGATATGCATAGGTATAGTTGTTGGGGCCTTTAATATCCTCAAGCTTAGAGATTCTTTCCTCAGTCATGTTCAGCCTACTAATGCGCCCACCAAAGACAAATCTTCATTTCTGTTGCAGTTTTATTCTGTAGCATTTCATTTTTTATGGTTTCTTAACATTTTCTTACCTCTTCTTGCATTCTGCATCCATTCTTGCATGTTGTCTACTCTTTCCATTAAAGCATTTAGCATATTAATCTTATTGTTTAAAAAAAAAATCCTGGTCTGATCCTTCCAACATCCCTGTAATGTCTGTTTCTGATGTGTGCTCAATCTCTGCAAACATTTATGACTGTTAGTATGTTTTGTAATTATTTTATTCGAAAGGTGGACAGGATTTACTGGGTTAAAGGAAGCAAAACAAATATGCCTTTGTAACTAGTGGCACTATGGTGGGGTGGTAGGCAATGTTCTGAAACCCTATGATTAGGTCTCCATCCTTTGGAGAAACTGTTCCCTTGGACTGTGAATTTCACCTGTGCTTCTCAGGCCTCCTTCACCACCTTGGGTGAGACAGGATATCTAGGCATTTACCTTTCCCCATGTGGAAGGCTGGAGGGATGGGGGTGGGAATGGAGCAGGGTTCCTTCCCTTAGGTAAAATAGACTCTGATAAAAATCCCAAGGAGACTTCACAAAATACAGGGTAAGTTTTGTTAAAAACAAACCAAAATAAATAAAACAAACAAACAAAAAAACCAGAACAAATGAATACACTAATACATTTGAAAATAGTTTTTTTTCTTCCCCTTTGCAGAAACTCTGAGAACCTAATAGGATTTGAATGAAACACAAATGTGTGGGTGTCCACCTCTGAATGGGTTCCCATGGAGTTTTTAACTCTCAGACTTGTCCACACTGAGCCTCCAGCAATTTCTCATTTACAGTTCAGATTGTCCTACCCTGGCACTTGTTCCCACAGAGGGTTCTACTTTCTACTCATAGGTTCTTATTCTGTTAAGTTGTGATTTTTTTTTTTTTTTTTCCTTTTTAGGCTGTACTGAGGATTGAACCCAGGGGCACTCTACTACTGAACTATATCCCTAGTCCTTTTTTTCTTTTTTTTTGAGACAGGGTATCAATAAGCTGCCCACGCTGGCCTTGAACTTGTGATTCTCCTGCTTTAGATTTCCAAGTTGCTGGAAATACCGCTGTGAACCACTGTATCCAATTTGGTAAGTTGTGATTCTCCTTAACTACCTAACTCTCCAATTCTGGAGGTAGTGGTTAGCCCTGTTGACCTCACTTCTCTATCAGATCTAAGAAGAGTTAACTGGTTTTTCAGTTAATTCAGTTTTTTACCTGTTGTTAGCTTTGAGTGATAACTTCTAAGCTCCATACATACGAATTGCAGTAATTGGCTTTGCAATAGTCTCTACTTAGCTCATATTTCTTTGAAATGAATATGAATAATAAAGGATCACAGAATTATGTGCCAACTTAACAAAGCTTCTTTCTACTTTTTGATTTGGATCTGCTGAATGAAGGGTGATCCATTGTAACAGTTCATGTTTTATCTTTGTTTGCCGTCATATTTCAAAGAGCTTATGATATTGCGACCTATGACAAAGTCTTTCAGAAAGAAATAGAATTACTTCATAAACATAATCAAGAGATGAATGGATAAGCAATTTCCTCAGATCCCCTATATTCTAAGCTGACTGATGCCATTAATACTTCTAAAAATGTTTAATATCAAAATTCAATCTCGATGCAAGCAAATTCTTTTTCCTAAAAATAAAGTGGACATACACTGAGCAATAAAATCTTATATATAGGAGTTTTGAGTGAGATACAATATCAAGGTAAGTACAGTAGTGTTTATCATGCCTAAGCTCTCCTTATAGGAGCAACTGGATATTCTTTGTTCTTGTCTCTGTTCCTTGATAGGTCTTGCTAGAGAAATTTCATTTGGATTATAGACATATACTCCTTCTCTATTTAATGTTGCAAGTAATACATGCACTTAAGCATTTTGGGGGGTGTTGTGCAGATTCATTAACATTCTTGGTTGACCTTCCTGTTGCCTCTGGCATATAATTGTCCAGGGCTGGTCAGGGTTTGGGAGTGCAATACATGTCTATGGAATATGGAGACAATCAACCATAAGATCAATTCTGTGCCATATTCTGATCTAAACTACTATGCTTTCTAGTTTAACAATGGTATCTTGTAATTATCACTAAAAGAATTATTTGGTTAAAATAATGAATCTGGTAAAATTTTCCATTATATAACATTAAGCAACTATTTTTACTAAATTTTTGTTTATATTATACTAAATTTTTGCTTTAGAGTAGAATTTAAAAACAAGCCAAGTAACTTTTGCCTGATGGAGGTAAGAGGAAATTCTTTCGTGTAATACCCAAAACATCGTAGGATTCATCTGAATGGTAAAAATCTTAGCAAATTTTTTGGTTAGGTCAAATCAATGCACTAGTAGTATTTGCAAACATCTGGAAACAAGACATAAAAATAGATTATCATTTAGACTCATGCATATTAATGTGTCATTGTGCATGTACATTTGTACAATAGTGCATTTTTGTTTCCAGTAGACAAAAAAAGATTGCAGCATTTTACTAATTATTGTCATTTCATTTTTTCTTCTAAATAACTTCTCTTATGACCTAAAAGCTACAACAAATGAAAGAAAAGTCATAATATCTCTAGTAGGCATTTTCATTGTCTTATAATCCTGATAAGGATTGTTATCTGTTTGCTTGTGCTTGTGTGTATGTGTAAGATTTTCATTTCACTTTGTAAAACACCCATACTTTGAAATTTGACTTGGTCAAAAGTCTGAGCATGATTCAAATTATTCTCAATTAATTCTATAAAACATTGACTTTGACCAGAAATGAGAGATGATTTTTCTAAATTGTACTTATGCTCAGTTTCTTGATTTAGGGGGGTAGGCTCCAACATTTAAAAGTATAGTTTTCATGTTTTAAGAAAAATAGCCTTAGTGATTGAATGAAATCAGATACAATAAGAACCCAGTTTCCTTCTGGGTCCTGCTGTTTACAGACTACTGGAGTTCAGGTAGAATCAGACACCTGAAATATGACTGAATTGGATGCAAACAATTACTATGACATTATCCATTGGTCCTACACACAGCTCATACAGTGTGTGAAAAAGTAAACATCCTTTAGAACTGCTATTTCGCCCTCTGACACCATCACTACATACTGGCAAGGTCTTAGCTATCTTGATTTAAAAGCATTACCTCTATCAAGTATCAAGTGAAGACTGAAGACATCAAGAAGAATTCATCTAATGAAAAGTTTCCCTGGAAGGTTATTAAGCAAATCAGCAGGACATTGAAGATGATACCTATTTCTTGAATAGAGTTGAACTTCAAATCCTTCTTCTTTGTATAATTATTTTAGCATATTTCATATATTGTTCATCAATTATTTTAATTTTTAAAAGTAACCACGGAGGTTCACTACTTCATATATTCCAAAAGCTTTCAAAGAAACCATTGTTATAGGACACTTAGGTGCTGAGGGCCTGAAGGACATGGGGCTATTTATGCTTCTTTAAAGTCTATATGGTTTTCCTACAAGCCACTTACCTACTTTCTTTGAGAAAGACAGAAGGGGGAAGAAAAGATAAATGCTCACAGGAACTGATGATATAACACCGTGCAGCTGCTAATGCATATGGATGTGTCATGCAAATGTCCCCAGCAGAAACACATTCTTTAGTTTAAACCTGCAACCATATTCAGCAATAAAAGAGTTTCCAAATCAAACTGCTGACTCCTTTTTTTTTTTTTTCCTTATCAAAACATCCCAGCATACATCTTACCAGGCAGAGTAAATCAAAAGAAGAACCAGCTGGAGTTACCAACTCTTGTTTTCCCCTGGATATCAGGTGTATGCTGCAATTTTGCAGATCAATTTGTGAGCTGAAATAAGAACTGTGGTCCACTGAAACTCAAAGCTGTTTGGGCAATGCTTGTGCTAACTTTACAAAGGCCTTATCTTTTGCAAAGGGACATTGTAATTTACCAACTGATTGGTTTTTCCCTGTCCAAAGATGTGCTTTGATTATACCTTTATCTGAATATAAAAAGATCTGGAGGAAGTGAGAGGAATACTGAGTAATGGCCCTTGTTTCTCTTTATCTTTTTTCTATTCTTTTTGTCTCCAATTTTGCAGATTCTCTGATAGGTAGGTAGGAAGGAAGAGTAGATTCAAGGGAAAGCCAAAAAAAAAAAAAAAAAAGTGTAAGAATAAATAGAGGTGGAAAGAATTTGGAGATCAATCTTGTCTCAGTAAATTTTTCAGAGCATCGACATAGAGCACATTGCTGTGAATTTATTGTTATATATTATCCCTCATGCTGGTTCTGCGTATATATTTAAAAGTTCTGTATTGGGGAATGAAAAATGTCAAACAAAAAACTTCAGTTGTTACCTGGAGGGGACATTAAACGGAAACTGGGGAGTGATTCACTCCAACTTCTTTATGGCTGGGAGAAGGAATACCACTCTGACATTTTTTATAGGCTTGTACGCGGAAGTTAAGCACTTGGAGGAGCGAGGCAGTTGAGATTAGATGCGGAAAGAGAAAATGAGTACGTATCTGGGGATTAACCCGCATTTGTGCTCTACAGGGAAGCAGGCTAGGCACTCACTTTGAAGACACCACTCCAGTGAAACGCCATCAATTCTGAATGAAATTACCTGGGTGAAATTGCATATCTGCAGGTGGCGTCGTCTTAGCTGCTTTCAGTTTCTTTCTCCCTCTAACAGGTGTTCCACTGGCCTTAGCTAGAAAATGTGGGCTCCAACAGCCCACATCTCTGGGAAAGGGCCTACTGTCCTAAAAACAGTCACCTATTTCCTTTGACCTAGCCTGGCAATAGCGTGCTTCAACCAGGAAGAACATCCATTCCTCTTCCTCGGATCTGGGGTTCTGGAGTTTGTGGTTTAGTCTGAGACTTGGGGAAAAGACCAAGAGGATTGAAGGAAGGCGGCCAGAACCTCTAAAGGCCCTTTCTCTTTCCACCAGGATTCTTGGGCATTCCTATATTTATTATACAGAACTTGATCCATTCACAGAGCCCGGGCTCCAGACCTCACTCAGCTCAGGCCAATATCAGGTTGGTTAGAAAATGACTTTGGCGGGTCCTGCCTCCCCATTCCCCTAACTTTCGTGCCCAGGGTCAATCGCGCTCAAGAATCTAAGAAGCCTGCTCCAGGAGCCGGCCATTTACTCTTTTTCTTTGTTGTTTTTCCTAGAGGTGAGGCGAGAGAAACGTTCTACAGAAAGAGAGCGAGCGGTTGCAATTTGCACCCCCTCCCGCCCCTCGACGCAGGCAATTCCTTGCACGCATCTGGCGGCGCGGGCCGAGCGGCTTCCACGCAGCTAATATACATATTTCTAGGGGGAGGCTGGGCGGCTGCTTCTTCGCCAGGTCAATGTGTTAATTAAAAGTTGGTCGGAGTTGGTCAGCACGCAGTCCCAGATGTGCTTAACAGCATGCAATTAACACATAAGGCAAATCTTTTTGAAGATACCAGAATTGAAAACCCCCCAAAGAAACTCCACCCCACCCCCGCCCTTACGTGAAATAGCGATGGCAAATAAGGGAAAAGTCATTAAAAGACATAATTAAATGTGGGCCATGGTTCTTGAAGGGGGTCGGGCTGGAAAAAAGTCCTAAATCTATATATTTCAAAAATAAATAGCAAATTGATTTTTTTTTTCTTCCTACAGAACTGACAGGCACGGAGATCCGCTTCCCTTGGTTCCCACCCCATGTATATTAAACAGCGGGCGAGCGGCGGCCGCGCGGCGCGGTGACCTAGCGAGCGCCGGGAGTCCCCGGCCACGGGGAGGACCCGCGCGCCGCCGCCGCCGCCGGCGATTGCACAGGGGCCTCTCCCAGCCAGATTGGTTTCCATATCCAGGGTTAATTACCGCACGTTCACTTGCCTAGCGTCCTTTATATTTTCAAAAAGTGTAGAGGAAGTGGAGGGGCCGGGGGGCGTGATCGAGGTGATAGTCATTTTAGATAAAATATATTTATAAGAAAAGTAAAAGTATTCATGGACCAAATATTAGCATCGACACCATCGGTAGAGCCAGTCCGGCTTCCATGCGCCGGAGGCTGTATCTGCCAGCTGCTGCCTGCCCGCAGTTTTCTACCTTAGTCCCCTGCGCTGGGTTCTCAGGCCTCCACAAGTCCCTTTGCTTCTATTTGCTTTCATTCAAATTGACTAATTTTATTTTTTCCCATATCTCAGAATCAAACACAGACCCTGAGTAAGAACTGTGGGGTCCATTTTCTTTCTCTGAAATCATTTAGACCCCCATTCTCTCATCTACACACTTTAACCAAGCACGCGTGCCCACACTCCCCCCCCCATTGCCACTTCCCCATCTCGCTGAAATCAGGTCGGGACTTGATGCCCATTTGGGCACCTGAACGCCATGCCGAACTTCTTGGTTACCATACTAGACTTATGTTTTAAGACGGCTTGGTTTTTGTGGATGAAAAGTGATTCCATCACCAATATCACCCAAAACTGGGGCCAGGGATAGCAATTCTAACCAATTAATTATGTGTGTCGTATCTAAAGGGCGTGCCTTATTGATGACACCTAATGAAGCAAATAATGGATTTGCAGTATCTTGGCTATTCATCTACTCTTCTAGTAACCTGGGTATTAGGGAGAAATGGATAGTGATGGATGAAGAGAGAGACAGAAGGGGGTGGGGAAAAGAGAGAGAAGGGGTCGGTTACAGATCCTTGGAAACCGACCAGATTTGTTGAGTGTCAGCTTGAAGAAGGCAGTCTGAGCCATGATTTAAACCCGGGCGGCATCATTGTTAACTAGTGTCCGAGGACTGCCCCCCTCCCTGCTCCCGCTCCCGTCTTTTCTCCCTTTTGTAGGATACAGAAGGTGAATAATGAAACCATTTTGCTAATAGTTTATGAGCCATGAGATTGGAAATGTATATGGATAGACCGAAGCACCAGACTAAAATCATTTGAAAGAAGCGTGAGGCTTGGCAGAGAAAGAAACCCACCGTGTCCTTTTTCCCCAGCCCGGAGCGGAAAGGGACGGATGAAGTGGCCTCGTACCTCCTCCTCTCCGCTCCATCCTAGGGCAGCGGCATGGCCCGTCTTCCCACCAGCTCCTCACCCTCCTCATCTCCCGGAGGGGTTGGAGAGAGAGGGAGATGAATTGGGGTGATGGAAAGATAACGCGAGCGGGAGATAATCGTTATCACCAGGATTTTTCTTCCAGTGATGGGATCTAAAAAGATCTATCACGCTGGGCAGCCTTCCCCTAGGCGTAAAATAATATAGACGTGAACCTTGAGTTTAAGACAGCCACTGGGGCGCTGCCTCTGAGTCATTTTTGTCCCATAGGGCCTATTCCCCTCTAACGAACACCCAGAACCTGCTATCACACCCACCCGACCTCCGCACTTGGCCCGAAAGATCTTCCCATCCGCTTTCTTTGCAGAGTTTCTATAGTTTCAAAGCCTGGGCTCGGTTGGCGAGATACAGGATGATCTGGGGGGACCGTGGAGGCTAGATAGTATGAAAGAAGAAGCGCTGGACTGGACCCACCAAGGGGCCGCACAGCCTAGGGAAATCCTAGAAGCTTTTTGAGAACACTGGCCCAAGCCAACAGCCAGGGGAGAGACCGCCCCGCATCTGGTGGCGCGTCCCAAAGAGCAAAGGCGCGAGGGGAAGGAGGAGGGGGTAGCGCGAGGACAGGCTCCGCAGGAGGCGGCTGGTTCCAGGCCCGTCTACCCAACCCGGTCAGCTATTGGAGCGGGAAGGTCAGGACAGGTACGTGTGGTAGCACTGGACGCTCAAGTCATGCGGGGTGCCCCGGGACCCCTGGGCTCTGTCCAATCCCGTCTGGGAGAACCCTTAAGAGCCCTCCTGATGGGGACAAGGGGTCGCACCGCCAAATCTAGCCTTTGGGGGAAGTCGGGGAAGTGCAGTCAGACGTCGAAGCTCCCAGAGCGCCCGGTTCCCAGGGTTGGACCCGAAGGCTCTCCCGCACCCGCCAGCATGGAGTCAGAGGGTTGCTGCCCTAACCTCCTTAGCTCCTCTGCCCTTTCCCGCTCCTTCCAAACTGGGTTGGATTCTGGGGCTAACAAAACTGGAGGGAAGCGCGAAAAGTGCGATTGGAAAAGTGCGATTGAGGCAGCAACGCCCTCACAGTTAACTGAGTCGGAGATCTCTTTGGTCTTCTCTCTGGCGGTTGCAAGGCGGGTTAGGAGTTTGACCTTTTCCTGTGTGGGGCCTCATCGGTGGTGTTGGGCCGACGTGGGCAAAGGAAAGAACAAGCACCACCGCTCTCGTGCTTCCCTCCCCCGCTTCCAGCTAGAGGCCCCTTTGGGAGGGCTTGGTCCCCCACTCCCCAGGCCTGGCGAAGAGAATCGAGTCTCCACAGCGGAGCGGCACAAACTCCTTCACCTGCAGCTCCTCTTCTCCCGCACCTGGCTTCAGCCGCAGCGTCCTAAATTTGTCCAATCCCCACAGCCACCTGTGTTGATTCTTCTGTTGACCCTGTTTATTTTTGTTAGCAACATCCAGGATAAATTTAGCGAAACAACCTCCTGAAATGGGTTGTGTGAAGTGGAAAGCGAGTATCTGTTGTCCTCAAAGATTTTATTTTGAGGACCTAGAATGAAAATGAAAAACTAACCCAACCAACCACCCACAACTCGGCCCTGGCCCAAGGAAAGAGGGAGGGTGGACTGCGAATGGCGCCCGGAACTTCCAATCATTTAGACAGTTCGCTTTCTTCTGGGAGGCAGGTGTGAGGGGGCGCGGAGAAAAGGCATCCCGCTCCCCGGGGTGGGGGAGGGCTAAGTGAGGAAGATCCCGTGGCGCATCCCTCAGGGAGAGCTTCTCCCAGATCTTGCGGGCCCCACGCAGGCAAAGACACAATTCGGGTGACTGGCTTGGCGCTTCGGGTCGGGCCCCGGAGGAGGGTTCAAGCAAAGTAATGGAGAAAGGGGTTTGCTAGCCCTGGAAGGCTATTGTCTATGGAAAAGAAACCTGCAGTCCAGGTACTCTTTTGCGCCACAGGAACTCACCCTTTCGCATTTCCTTCCGAAATTCGGGATTACCAAATTCCTATCGTGGCACTTCATCAAGACCCCAAACCTTGTCACTGTTTTTCTCCCTCCCTATCTCCCCCCACCCCGTGCCCCAGCTTCCGTCGCTCCGGCAGTCCCGGGGAAACCAGGCTCGGGATCCTCCTCTTCCTCCTCTCCGCGTCAACAGCCAACCCCTTTGGAACTCGGCTCCCCTGGGCCTTTGCCCTTCCTAGCTGGTGTGGAGCTGTGGGCCGGGGTTGGGGTTAAGAGGGAATAGCTGCAAAGGTAGGTGGGTGGGGAAGATCAGAGACGGTGTGGTTCCTCCTTTGCAAAAGTAACAAGAACTACTGTAAATTCTACTAAAATTAAATTCCACCCCCCCTTCTTCAAATCTGTCCCTTCCTCACTCCTTCAAAGAGAGTGTGTGTGGGGGGGGAGGGGGGGGTCGGGTCGTACCCGGGAAGGGGGGGTCCTGCGCAAATTTACGCCCGCTCCTCTCATTTGTTAGTTGATTCAGTCTAAAAGTTTGCTATTTATAGGCTACGCTAGGCAGCCCGAATCCCCGCGCCCGCTTCCTTGTGCCAAATGAGAGCGGTCCCGGAGGCGCCGAGCGGCCCGTCCCAGTCGTGTCCCGTGATTTTTGTTTTGTTTTGTTTCTGCCCTCACGCAGCAGGCAACCAGAGAGAAGACCGCGGGGAGCCCCTGAAATCACCCAGTCGCTGTAGCTGAGAGCCGCTCTGCACTCCGACCATGTGAGTTTTCAACTGACCCCGCGGTGCGCGCGGGCGGGAGGGCGCGCAAGAGGCGCTGCCGCTCTGCAGCCTCCGCGCCCGCACCCCTCAATCAGTTCTCTCTCTCCGCCTATGCCCTCTTCGACCTCCAGCTCTTCGCGCGCTCTCCTCCCTCTTTGATCTCTCCCTTCTCTCTTTCAGTGCATCTTGTACTCTTCCTTCACCTCTTTGGCTCTGCTCTCAACTTCCAGTTGAGTTTGCTTCTAGACATAAAAAGAGAGAAAACTGGCCTTTACGTGGGAGGCGGGGTGGGCGTGTGTGCTTCTTAAAGGAGAAAACTGCTGGGCTGGACGAGGGAGGGAGGGAGGGGAAGGCGCGTGCTGGAGCCGACCGTGAGCGCGGCCCCGCGCTCTGGGGGAGGGGACGAGGTGCGTCTGGACCGAGACCTTTTCTGCAGAGGCTCTGACCGCGGGATGAAAATGCTGTGCCGGTGTACCTGGCCATTTGGCGCCATCCCTGTGCGGCGCAAGAACAGATTTGTCTTAATCAAAACCTCGGGACCGCTCTGGGTGGAAAGGAGAGAAAGGGAGAGAGAACGTGGGCACGGGCTGGAGATGGCCGGAAATAGAGTCAGGGTCAGGTCCCTAATTTCCAGGGACACTGGGCGCTGTGATCTCTTTTTTCCAGTGGCGGCGGACAGGGGACTTGATTGAGCAGGGACCAAAGGTGCAAACGGATCTGGTGGTAGGTCCATTCCTAGGCCTTGACCTTGCACTCTTTTCTAAATGCCAGAGCCTCAGCCCATGCTTCTGCGTTTTAGAAATCAGATGTCAAGGGGGTGGGCAGTACGGCAGGCTGGAAAGGTTCCCTGAGCCCCGAGTGAGAGGAGCTTAAGGCGCGCCTCTATGGCGCTGAGAACAGCTGCGCACCGCCAGGAGCTTTCTTGCAGGCGCACAGCGGCAAGGCTCGAGGCTCTCTCATGGTGGGTCAAAGTGCACTTTTCTGTCAGTGCCTAGGCTTGACTATGAGGGGAGTGAGAATGGGAAGGTTACGATTGAAAATAATTGCGGGCTTAATACTTTTGGCCGAAAATGAGAGCATAGTGTGGGGGAGGGGGAAGACACGGGGAGTAGTTAAGAACTACAGAGGGAGCTGACTTTGCCTCTCTATTGGCCCTGGGCCCTGTGTCCTGGCCAAGTGCACGCATCTGGATTAACTTCTTACGTGCCATCAGTTTTTCCCAACACAGTGAATGTCACAGAATCCACTTTTGACTACATTCCCCCTAAATTCCAGGCGTCCTTTGTGGACAGACTTGCAGGAGAATGAAGACCCACCTCCAATTTGTGATAGTGCCACATCCAGAGGACATACTTCCCTGGGTGTGTGACCAGAGTTGCCCTTCACTGAAACTGTATAAGATGGGGTATAGTGTGTTCCCAGCCTGCAGCCCCACCTCTCTCCGGAGTTCATACTGCAGGAATAGTCTGGTTCAGACTGGACCAGGGACATCCACACCTGGCCATGACCTATCTGGATTCTCACTCTTGCCCTCACAATACACCTTACAAATCAACCAGCAAGCAAAAAGCAAAAGCAGTTTACTGCTGGTTTCCCTGGGCCACAATTGGGAAAATGGGTAGATGTGAATCTTACAACTTGATAGTTAGAAACTGGTGGCATTGTAGCTAATTATTAAAATTTGGGAGCTGGAGGTGCTGTGTCTTAGAATCTCTTTCCCCAACCCCATTCTGGGACAGAGAGTGCCATTAAACTTTCCCTGGGTTTATCTGGGTTGCTATTCTTTTTTGTAAACCCTCAGGGAAGGAAGGAAGAAAAGAAGGTCCTCAAAATAAGAAGGAATTAAACAGGAAAAGAGGGGAATAGAATGATAAAAGGGAAGCCACAGTAAAAAAAGAATGACCCCTGCTAGCTGTTTTTCTTCCTTGTCCCCTTCAAAAGGAACAGGATCTTTTGAGAGGGAAGAAATTAGCCCAAGAATAGCTACCCTTCACCCCCAGGTTCCCTGGTGATAGCAGCTAGTGGGCATATATCTGCCTGCACACTGATTTGCACTCAGCCTCCCCAACTCCTAATCAATCCCTGGACACACCTTGCTCAGGCACTGATCAAAGAGTGCCCTCCTGGTAACCCCTTGGGTTCTATTTTGGCATAAACTCAGCCCTGCAGGTGGAAACTGAGGTGCCAGGCATCTGGGCTTTAGTGGGAAAAGAGTCCTCTCTGAAATCATTTTGCTTTTAGGACTTTTGTGAACCAAAAGGGCTTTCCCCAGCCTTTGACAGAGTTTTAGAACTCTGAAGCTTTCTTTGCTCAGCGAAGTGAAATTAACTTGCTCCAGCAATGAGCTCTGGCTCAGCTCTCTATGCCACTGTGCCTCCGGAATCCTAGTTTTCTCTCTCTGCCAGCACAGATTTCTTTCTGGCCTGTCCTTCCTCACTCACTCTCTGTTAGTGGCTTCAATCCCTGGGACTTTATCCACAGGTTGGGGCTCTACATTAGAAGTTTTCATTCTCTGTGCATAAAGATGACATTTCCACCTTTAAGACAGGGAACAAACTTTGTATGAAGGGAGTTGGTGGCAGAGAACAGGGAGGTCTCTTTGTTTCCAAATTAATTAACAAAAGAAAAAGAAAACTTGTTTTCTTCAAAACAGCTCATTTTCAAGGAACTCTAGAAAATGGCAGGAAGAATAGTCCTTTTCCAATTTCTTCAGGTCTTCACCCTAAAAACCCACAGATGAGACAATGAGGGAAACACACATGCAATTGAGCTAAACCACCTGTGCCCAGCTGTTGCCCCTCCTATTAAATGACCTTAGATCTTGATTTTGAACAGTGGCCACTGTTTTACCTATCACAGCAGAAACACCCAACTGTCCAGAAGTCATGCTTTTTGTGACTGCTAAATGGCCTGGGATGGGATGATCAGCTTGCACTACCCCAGACCAAGGGGTTTTTATGAACCCTAAGATTTCCTGTTGGAACATAATAGCCCCTCCCTTTCTCAGCCCCACCTTCTGTGCTTGAACCACTATCCTGGCCTCATTTCCAGTTTGACTGGGTCATCTGGGAATGAGAAGGACCTTGGAGACCCTGCTTGCCCCTCTTTCCCCAAACTGGACCTTTGACAGGATAAAGAATTTCTGTGCTGAGAGTGCATGTTTGGATGAAGACAATGGCCAAATGCTTTCCTCAAAGCATAACAATTCCTTTGACTTTCTCCTTCTTTCCTTTGACTCCCAGCTCCATCTTTTTTGGTCAGTAATCCCAGGACTCCAGCAGTATCGTCTTCTTAACAGATGTGTCCTCACTTCTAGGGATGATTTTGTTTTGCTGTTTATTTATTTATTTTTGCTTAGAGGGACTGAGTGCAGTTTTGTTCCAGGATTTCATTTGTTCATTAAATTTACACATTTCCAGGCCAGAGGCCCCCAGATGGTAAGATGGAGGGAATCGGGGAAAAAACTCAGAGAAGACCTAAGGGACTCTCTTGGACAAGGAATTTTAGTTAACTTGATGGTTTCTTGTTATGTCACATCAGTTTTAACCTGGTTTTTCCTCCCTGAAGTGAAGGAAATGGAATTATTGGACTATGTAACTGTTTTAGCCACACAGCGAGGACTGTATTCTTGCTGAACACTTTTAGAATGTGACCAGTGGATACATATGCAACCGGCGAAGTTTTCTGTGCCCTCTTCTATGTCACTTAATTTTGACATAAAGTAAAAGGGTTTACTTTTCATCAGGTTCTTGTTCACCTTCAACAGATTGGTTTCAGTTTCTGTATTTCTCAAATTTCTTTAAAATAACAGCACATGAACCAGATATGTTTAGTTCTATGGGACTGGATTACTTGTACCACACTTTTCCAGGTAGTTCTGGCTACAACCGCCTTTGCTCTCACCTGAAGTAGACAGATACTTAAGATGAAAGAGAGGGATTTTTTTTTTTTCAATCTGAATTATTCAATGCTGTTTTTTTTTAAAAAAAATTCTACCTGTTTGGAATAAATCTAGTCATATTAACATTTAAATAGACATGTCATAAAAGATAAGCATAATTTTTTATGTGGAGAATTTCTTTGAGGTATTTTAAAATCATAGCTTAGGTATTTAACATAACTTCAGGAAACTGTACCTTTGAAATTAATTGATAGCTGCATTTATTTCCAAAACCTTCTATCTTACTTTACCATACTTTATAATTGTATTCTTTGCTCCAACTAAATCTACAATCAACAGCTTTAGCAAGTATGTACTTAAATGAGATTTTTCCCAACTTTTTAATTTGTCCAACTTTTCCTTCTGTGTAACTTTATGGTTCAGAAAAATTAAATCTGGAACATAGTTTATTTTATTGGTCTCCCTATTTAAGCTACATTTTATTGGTAAATATGTTTCTTTGTGAGAGAAAACTATATCATCTGTTTTAGGAAGTCTTTAAATACCTTGGCTGCAGTGTCCTTTATTTTCTCTATCAGATACAATTCTATTTCTGATTCATTTATTTCACATCTACTAAGGAAAAATTCAAATTACTGATCTCTGAAAAATCATATCCTTCCCCTTACCAGAGTAATTAATGTGTAATTATTTCAAATTATACATTTCATGTAATTGAGAAGGGAAAGCTTTCACACATATTCCTTAATCATTGATGGCCAAGTTGGCTAAACTGTTGACAGGGAACATTTGGAAGGAGAGATGTAACATTAGAAAAGTTGAAATTTCTATTGACAAATCAACAACCCCAAAATGCCATTCAAGAGCAAAGGAATAATGACAGATGGTACAATGAAATAAAAGGAATGAGGATAACTTGTCAACTCCTGATCTTCAGGATGTAGTATTTCACTCTTTAAAAGCTTTTGGAATGGGGCTGGGGTTCCTGCTCAGTGGTAGAGGGCTTCTCTAGTATGCACGAAGCCTGTGATTGAATACAGGCACCCTGATGCTTCTGTGTGTGGCCATGCACACATACATTATTTGCATTAAATTGTTCCTTGTGGGAGGAAGAGACTTTTTTGTATCTTTCACTCGGGGTTCAAGTGAGTATTCTATTTTTAAAATGTGGTAAAATGCACAGAACATAAAATTCACCATTTTTACTACATTCATAGTAATGTGCTATTACCACTGCTATTCAAATCCAGAATATTTATTCTCCCCCTCCCCAAAAGAAACCCAATCTCATTTAAGCAGTCACTCCTCATTCCTCCCTCCCCCTCTCCTCAGTGCCTGGCAACTACTCTCCTTTCTGTCTCTATGGATTTGCCTATTCTAGATATTTCATATAAAAGGAATTTCACAATATGTGACCTTTTTTGTCTGATTTCTTTCGCTTGATAAAGTGTTGTCAAGGTTCATCCATGTTATGACATGTATTAGAACTTCATTCTTCTTTATGTCTGAATAATATTTAATTGTATGAATTTACATATTTTGTTTACCCATTTTTCAGCTGATGGGAATTTGGGGTGTTTCCATTTTGTGGCTATTGTGAATAATGAATGCTGCTATGAACATGTATATACTGACTTTTGTTTAAACTTAAGTTTTCAGTTCTTGGGTACAACTTTCATAGGAATCACCATACAGCTTTCCATTGCAGATACCTAATTTCATATTCACACCAAAAACAGATGAGGATACCATTTTTCCACATTCCATTAACATTTATTTACTTTTAAAAAGTGATAGCCTTAATAGTGGGTGTAAATGGTATCACACTTTTAATTTATATTCCTCTAATGACTAATGACATTGAACATCTTTTCATGTTCTTATTAGTCATTTGTACATCCTCTTTGGAGAAATGTCTATTCTGGGCATTTGTTCATTTACAACAATGTTTTTCCTTCTTATTGTTGAATTGTACAAATCCTCTATATGTTCAGAATACTAGACATAGATAATGTACAAATATTTATACTTCTATTTTTGTGAGTGACTTTTCATTTTCTTGATAGCGTCCTATAATTCATGAGTTTTTAAGTTCAATAATTTGCAGTTTACCCATAGCTGTTTTTAAAACTTGGGGCATTTTATATTCACAAGAAGACTCAGATTAGAGACAACACACACACACACACACACACACACACACACAAACAAACAAATGCAAATTAAAACTCCAAATCCTAAAGAGAAGACTCTTTTGTACTGCCTGATCAACTTTATCAAATGCAGGTTACCAGAGAGTACATGAAGTTATTGCTGTTGTTCAAAAAAAGGAAACAGCTAGGGCTACATTGACCTTTTTATTCGAAGAAGTCCTGACTTATTCAGATAAGGTGTCTACCCTGGTGAATGAGATCTTTTATCTCAAGAGGACGGTCATTGTTTTTTTAAAAAATTATCACTATCAAATTCATCTACCAAGAAATTTCAAATAGTCTTCTCTGTTTAAATAACATTAAGGATCTGCCTTAAACTAACATGAACCAGGAAAATCAAAGTAAAGGTTGACAGGGTGTTCCTAACTTAGCAGTTTCTATCACACAGGCCTGGACAGTCAGGTGACCTGCTTTGAAAGTCCCTGGGAGAAAGGTCTTGGAGTCAGAGTGAAGAGAAAGTAAATTATTGCAAAACATTGTTAAATCAAAAGTTAATAAAAGAGTAAGGTTATAAATGGACATTCTTGAATGTCAAGGATTTGCCTATTATCTCAAAGTGGTTACTTTTGAACAATTCATTTATTGATTAAAATAACTCACAGTGGTTTGAATCAGATCTTCATTTAATTGTTAAGTTATTGAGAAAGAAACACTGTGGTGAATGCTGGTTTTGGAGACCTCTGATTTTGTCCATCTGAGTTCTTGGCTCAGATTTATATATTTGTCGCTTTGTGGAGTGTAGTATTGGGCAAATCATTTTGTAAATGCCTATGCCCATTGCTCCCGAATGGCTGATGAGTACATGTAGCTGTCTCCCTAAAGAATTCCTGACTGGCCCCTAGGGAAACTCAGTTTCCTCATCTATGGAGTAATATGGTCATCCCACAGTTAGGGTGGGGATAAAATGGAGTAATATATGTGAAAATGTTATTTGCACATAGGATGTATTTATAAAGCACTCTGAGGTTTCTGTGTTTCATTGTTTATGTAGTACTTGCTATATTGGGTATTATCCTAAGGTTTAAAAATAGTAAAAAAAAAAAAAAAAAAAAAAAAAAAATTTGGGGTTGGTGGTGTAGCTCAGAGGTACAGCATTTGCCTGATACCCTTGGGCCCTGGGTTTGGTCTCTAGCACCACAAGGGAGAAAGAGTTAAAATGGAGTTCTCAAACAATCTTAGAAGGTAAGTGCTTATTTATTTCTGTGTTACAGGTGAGAAAATGAAGCCACAGGAGTATTATAAAACTTGCCTAAGGTCCTGTGGTTGATTAGTGCCAGAGCTAGATATTGAATCTAGGAAGTCTGGCTCTAGAGTCCATGTTCTTACTTATCATATTAAACTGCTTAAAATGAAAGATCTACAAACTTCAGATGAAAATGAGAATCTCTATATTAGTTGACTTAAATATTTATCAAGTCCTATTAGGTACCAGAGTGCTCTTAAAACATTGGAAGATCTAACAATGCTAAGGCAGTTTTCCTGCATTCTCTCATGGCTGAAGTTGGCTGGAGCTGAATTATCACTGTCATCTTTTGGCAGCTGTCCAACTTGGCTTGATTATTCACTTATTTGTTACTACTAACATATAGGCAATGAAGACAGGTCATAGCCAAAACCATGATCAGAAAAGCAGCAATGACCAGGAAATGAACACTGTAGCATGAATTTAGATCTGCAGAGTTTTCTTGCTGCTAGCATTAAACTGAGAACAGTGGGCCATCAAGTTTGTTGGGTACCCACTCAGTGCTTGAAAAGTTCTGATAATTTGTCTTCCAGGCAGAGGTCTCTTATTATGAAATTTGTTTTCTTGTTTTATGCACAAGAGGTTAAGTACAAGACATATTTGATCTATTCCAAAAGTAGATTTCAGAATATGTCACAAGTTGGGATACAGTCCTATCTTTAGTGATTTTAATATATTCATGCTATGCAGTTGGACTGTGTGCCTAGCAATTATCCTGAGTACTGCCCACTCCAGAAGGGTCTCCTAAATGGAAAGAAAATCAAATAAGCAGAGTATATTATCATTATATATATTTCAATACATTCTAATTTTTGAATAATAATTATTAATGAGAAATACTTTGTTAACAAGAACCTTCCTTTTGTAAATAGGTCAATGCCAACTGAAGAGTTTACTTTGGTTATTTGCCTATTTAAGATTCAAAAGACTGCTTTTTGAAATTCTAATATTAAGGAGAAGAAATATTTCAATGTTCTGTGTGCTATGGCCTTTGTTATATAGTGTCACCCTTGTCTTGATTTGGCCAATGTCAGGTCCATAAGTATGAGCTTATACAGTTTACTGGACTGATTGACATGGATATGCACAGCCATACTTATTTTATCTGTCTTGAAATATCCAGCAGAAACCTTTTTGTGCTGTCATACTTCTTTTGCTGTGATACAGTTTGTTGAACATTATATAATGTTAAAATAACTGCAGATTTACTGACTTTATTGAACAATACATGTTTGGTACCTATTAGGTTTAAAAGTAGAATTTTATAAATGCTTTCTCCTTGTGCAGTGTTATGAGATAGATAAATACCAGCCAGGTAGGTTATGAAATATAGGATGAATTCCACAGAGAGGAGAGGGAGGCTTAGAGATTACTGTCCATGACCACATGACTAGTGAGATTGCTGACCAGCAACTCAAACCCAGGCCTCTATACCAAGTCCAGGGTTTTTCTTCCATGATCTCTCTTCTTCAGCTTTTCTGAGAATGGATTCTACCTGAATGCCTATGTCAGAATGGCCTAAGTTATTTGTGTGAAGTGTAGATTCCTGGGTCTTGGTCTAGAAATATATCCTCAGGACTCAGAATTTTTAGTAATTCTAAATCTCCAGAAATATTCATAGTAGATAGAAAGCTTTGTTGGTCTAGATATTTGAAATATTTGGTTAAGTTAGTTTGGCACCAAGAAGAGATGTTTCTGATCATATATAGTAAATGCTGGTATATGCTTTGTACTTACTTTACAAGTTGGAATTTATTTTTTTGCAGTGCTAGGGATGGAATCCAGGACCTCGCCTTTGGTAGGCAAGTGCTCTGTCTCTGTGCTTACATCCCCAGCTCCAAGGTGGTATTTAAGAGATTCAAAGTAACTCTGAAGTTTTGGAAGATTGCACTTATTTGAAGTATTTCATAGCGGTGTGATACTTATGTTACATACTTTCACAAAGCTAGCTCTCTAGTTTTTCTGCTTTATTGACCATGTGGTCTTTTTCACATTGTTTCTCTGCCACCCCCTGAAGTGTTGTCTCATTTGTGTAGTTAGAGCCAACCCAACTCCAGGTTATCTGAGAAGAAATTCAAGACAAGTCATTTCTGTGAAAGCAAGTGGCACCGAGGTGCACTCTTCTGTTAGGGACTGTCAAGAGCTCAGTTGTATGGCCACACCTAGCTGCAAGGGAGGCCAAGCAGTGTGGTCATTTGTAGGTGGTCATGAGCTCAGCTAAATCAGCATTCTGTAAAAGAGGAGGGAAAAGGACTTTGAGGGACAGCCATCATTCTGGCACAAGACTTTGGTTTTTAAATGTCAGACCTCACTGGGTTTAAAACCACATTCAGCCATCTACCCAAATTGTTCTCATCTTGTACCCCCTAACTTGGTTCATGGCTTCACTAACCTCCTCCCATGCTCTGAGGGAGCAGGGAGAAAGCCTTTGACTCTTCCCTTACTCTCTTTTTCATTTCTTTCAAAACTGCCCATTCCACTTAATCCCCTCCTGCTGCCTTGGTTCATGCTTCATCATCTCTTATCTGGGCTTGTAAAATGGCCTCCTAACTGGTCCCCCTGTCCCTAATATCAGCCTATCAAGGACATCCTTCACACTATCAGGAGAGTGATTTTTCTAAAATGCAAATCTGATCATCATTTTACTCCCTTTTTACAACCCTTCAGTGATTTCCCATGGCAAACATCCAAATTGCTTTGCAGAGCACAAAAGGCCCTCTGTGGTTTAGTCCCTGAATCTCTCCAGCCTCATTTCTGACACTTCACTGTTTCCCTCCCCAAAACAGATCACACCCACAGCTTCAGTTACACTGAATGATGGCAAACTGTTGTGCTTTTCTCTGGCTCTGCTCATGTGTCCCTTCTGCCTGATAAATGATGATATATCCTTCAAGACCCAACACAGCTGACCCCTGTGCTATGGCATTATCCCAACCCTTCCCCAGGGAATCCTCATCACTCTTTCCTTGTTATGTTTCATATATTCCACAAACTTTATTGGATTGAATACCTATCTTTTAGGCACTGTGCTAAGCATTGGTCCTGAGGACAGAAGTAGATCTAGTTCTTGCCCTTATGTAGCTTATAGTCTCCGGGCACAGCTGGACATTAATTGGATTCCCACAGTAAATGGGAAATTGCAACTGTGGTAAACACAATGAAGAAGAAGAAGAAAAGGGCACAATGATCAGATCAAAAGGAGAATTTGACCTAGTAAAGAAGCACAGGGGAGGCTTTCACCAAGGAGGGGTGCTTGAGCCGAAAGGTGAAAGATGAATTAATCTCTTGAGAAAAATTAACCATAGGTAGTGGAAACAGTGTACACAAAAACCCTGTATTAACAGGGATTTTAGGATATATGAAGGAATTAAAGAAAACCATGCTCAGTGAGGTTCTGGGTAGGAGTGTTAGGTACAGGAGGACATAGAAGCACTAGGGGCCAGACTCTGAAGAATGTCATAGGCAATGTTAAGGAGGTTTCTATTGATTGATTGATTGATTAGGATGCTTAACTACGGAGATGTATCCCTAGCCCTGTGTTTTAAAAAAATATTTTTTATTTAGAGACAGTGTCTCACTAAGTTGCTGAGGGCCTTGCTAAGTTGCTGAGGCTGGCTTTGAACTCAAGATCCTCCTACCTCTGCCTCCTAGCCACTGGGATTGCAGGCATATACCACTGTGCCAGTGATTTCTCTTGATCTAAGAGGAATGAAGAGTCATTTTAAATGAGAGAAAAGAGGATCAGTTTTTCTTATTCTTTCTTTTCTTTTTTTTCTCTCTCTCTTTTTTTTTTGTAGTTTGTTCTCTAAGAACTCATTCTGACTACTGTGTGAATAATGAATTTAAGGATTGACCTAGTAGATAATGCTGGATTTGTTAAGCAAGATATTCTGAGATACTGAATTAGGGTTGTGATAGTGGAGATGAAGTAATACATTTAGAAATAGATACGGTATATGAAGGAAAAGATAGTTCTTATATACCTGGATGGATACAAAGCTGGATGGCAAAGCTAGTCATGGGACTAAGGAATATGAGAAGAAACCTAGTTTAGACAGAGTTTGAATGTGAGAGACTGTTAGCTCTGTATTACTGTGACAAAATACCTGAGATAAGCAACTTACAAAAAGAACAGGTTTATTTTGGCTCACAGTTTTGGAAGTTTCAGTCCATGGTTTGGCCTGTTGGCTTTAGGACCATGGTGAACCAAACCATTGTACTGGGAGTGTTTGGCAGAGGAAATCACTCACCTTGTGGTAGCCAGGAAGCAAAGAGAAGAAGGGACTGAGATCTGAATATCTCCTTCAAGGACTTAACCCCAGTGACCTAACTTCCTCCCACTAGGCCCCACCTCTTCAATCTCCTACCATCTCTCAATAGAGTCCCAGGCTGGCAACCAAGGCTTCAACACATGGCCCTTAGGTGCATGTTCAAGATCCAAACTATAGCAGGTGTCTTGGAGAAAGCCCAGAGGAGTTATTCCTGTTATGTTATTCATATATCTATGACTTCATATTTACTATATTATGATTGCCTCTGTGTGTGTGTTAGATTGTGAGCTCCCTGAAGTAATGGAGCAACATTTATTATTATTAGAATTATTTTTAAATTTTTATATCCCCAGCACCTATTCCTTTAACTGTACATAGTATTTGCTCAGTAAATGTTTGTGAATAAATGATGTAACTGACCCCAAGGCCTATACAATTTCTCCCACACTAGTAATGGGAGGAAAAAAAAAAAAAGAACTGGAAAGGCAAGTTGGGGCTCAGTTGTAGATTGTTTTAAATCCCTGGCTAAGAAGTTACATTGTGACATAGAATGTAATTAAACCTCAAGTTTACATTTACTTTCCAATCCAACCTTTGTTTCAAATAATACTTCTGTTATTTTAAAAATCATATAATGTTTACTCAAGGGACATTCTCTCCTAAGTAAATCAAAGCCAGCCAAGCTCTGAGAAAAATAGAGATCATGCTATAAAAACCAGCTATGCTTTTATGCTGCGGGACCAAATGAAATTAGAATAAATTCACATGAAAAAGGTTCACAGATATAAAAGAAATGGAATGAGGATTGTTTGTTTTAGCTTTCTCCCTTCTCATTTTGTGTTGGAGGTTAGGATTCAATCATTAGGGCAGATCTAGAGAGACATTCAGACATTTACATGGTCTGTTGCTGGGTTATTTTCCCAGCAGGTATCTGAAGAGATTAATGTTGAAGGGCTACCACTATTTTTTGGAGTCACAGTGCTAGAACAATATTTTGAATGCGTTGAATTTAGTCATAACCACACAAACAGCCTCTATCTGTGGTGAAACAAAGCTAAGTCTATGAATGCCCTGTGAAGGGCTTGGAATTAAATAAGTTTTAATTCCAAACAAGGTTGTGTAGAACCTTGTTTGAACTGGGTTTACACACAGTAATGAATGGGTCTGTTTTAGGTTTATTAATCCAGACTCGGATGAGAATCACTTCTACCATAATCCTGACATTGGATACCTCATCCTTTATTGTTTTATTAGAAATTTTATTTTTCAGGCCCCATACCTCTCTCCCACACAAAATATGCAAATATTGAGGCCAAACAATGTGTTTTTCCCTCTTGGTGTGCATTTATTTATTTATTTATTTTTGCATATACGACTCATTGTATTTCTTTGTAAGATTGTATTTTCCTTATCTCATGTGAGTGGAGGGGACTGTGGTTAACTTAGATGAACCATCATTTTTTTCTTGTTGATCTTAATGATGAGAATATGAATTGAGCATCATGCCACTGATAGCCCAATCATATTGATTTTAATGACTGACTCATGAGTGTGACTAGATACAGCCACAGACTGTGTGGTTACACCTGCAAAGTACGAAGTGTAAATCTGATGGTTTCCCAGTAACTTCAGTCCTCAAAGACAACCGAGCTGAAGGTAGGTCTTAGAAATGCTGATATTTGCATTAAGAAGTTTAGCAGAGTGATTACAAGCCCAGGATTCAGAATTGGAATGCTTGGGTTAATTTCTTCTTGTAGCCATTTATTAGCAGTATAACCTTGGGTTAATTATGTAACTTCTTGTATCTCAGTTTCCCCAAGTGGACAATGAGATTATTAATATAGTTATTGCATTGGGTTGTTGGGAAAATTAAAATTGTTGTCATCAGTAAAAATGCTTAGAACCTGGCACATAGGAAGCACAAAATAATTTCTAGTGACTGTTAATTAGATTAGGAAGATGATTAAGAGATGGGCTTAATAGAGACAAAGATAAAGGTAAAGTCAGTGTACCTTTTGGTAAAATGGAAAGAATTTTGAACTTTCTGGTGAAGCATTAAATACACATCATCTGCTTGACCTTTTAAACAATTATTTTAGAGATTTCTTTCTATAAATATTCTCCAAAAGTATTGGGAGTATCAAAAAATCTTGCGGAGAAACTGAAGATATAAGTGTCATTTAGTGACCATTAAAGACCTTGAGATGATTTAGTTTGGTGACAAGAAAGTAAAAAAATAAAATAGCATCACTAGCTTGGACTTGGAAATGGATTTATTGACATATGTAATAATGTCAAGTATTTATTGAGTGCTTATTATGTCACAAGAACTTTAATTTCATTTAATTATTTGATTTCATTTAATTCTTTAGCCATTTAATTTCATTTGCCCTTATGAAACTCTGAAGTAGTGTTATTTCCATTTTACATATAACTAAACCAAGACTTGGAGTAATGATGTGGTTTTCCAGAATTCCCAAAGTTGAGTACCAGGATCTGTATTTCAATGTGGTGTGACAAACTTGAAAAGCCAGTTTTATTTTTGTTTTTGTTTGTTTGTGTTTTCAGTGTTGTGGTGGAATTGAGGGCCTCACACATGCTAGGCAAGTACTCTACCTCTAAGCAATACCCCTACCCCTAAAGCCAGTATTTTAACATCTATATTTCCTCATGTATACTGTTATTTATATTAATAACTATCATCAATATGGGATTTTTGGTTTTACAGGGCACTTAAAAAGCCTTATAAATTAAATATTCTTTAAGTCTCTATTCTGCCAGTGAGGACATTGAAGATAATGAGATGGATTGATTTGCCTAGGATTATTCAGGAACTATGTGTTTTAGTCAGTTTTTTCACTGCTGTGACTAAAGGACCTGACCAGAGCAACTGTAGAGGAGGAATAGTTTATTTGGGGGCTCATGATTTCAGAGGTCTCAGTCCTTAGACAGCCAGCTTCATTCCTTGGGGGTTGAGATGAAGCTGAACATCATGGCGGATTAGTGCAGTAGAGGGAAGCAGCTCATATGATGATCAGAAAGCAGAGAGAGAGTTCTCTACTTGCCAGATATAAATATATACCCCAAAGCCACGCCCCACTTGCCACCTCCCAGCCACATCCTATACTTCAGTTGTTACTCAGTTAATCACTCTCAGGGGATTAATAAGCTGGGTTAAGGTTCTCACAACCCAATCATTTCTCCTCTGAACCTTTTTGCATTGTCTCACAAACTTTTGGGGGGACACCTCATGTCCAAACCATAACACTGTGTATCCCATTCTTACGGCTCCAAGTTTTCTATTGTAGGCATAATCCTCTAATCATACAGATTCTTGCTAACTCCAAATCTACAGTCAACCCAGTTGGCTGATGTAGCAGAGGAGGAGTTAGAGCCAGGAGAGATGCCAATAGGGAAGGGATTCATGAAGGAGGGAAGCAGGGCTCTAACTACACTCACACTGTCTTTATAAATACATAGCATCTTAGTTGCCACATTCTCAGTAACATGACAACTGACTTATTTTTTTCCCTTCGTTGACAATGTCAAAATTATAACTAAAAATATCTAAACTAGACTGAAGAATATTTTGATAATATGGATATTAAAATGCTAGGGGAGCTTTGAGTATTTGCTTTCCCCATAAGTTATGATACTCATTCTACCTATTACCATGTTATATTTCAAGTAGGCATCATTACAGTCAAAACATTCAGCTTTTTGATAAAACACTGCCTGCAAGTCCAATAGATGCTGCAGGAGCTTATTTCAGGAAAACTCATGGGCTTAAGCACATCAGGAAAATCATGGATTATTAGTTTGGGTTGAATTAGTATCAAATCATTATGCCTTAGCTGAGAATTTGCCAATGAGATGACAACCAGAGTTAGGACCTGCTGGCAATTGCTGTTATCCATTGTGATGGCTTTATACATTCCTCTCAAGATAATTAAGATATTTATATCCATAAAATGGAAAAGTGCCTATCTTAATCTATTTTATCTATAATGTCTACCTAGAACCTAGACATTTTAACAGGCTGAATATGAGATCAGGATCTTCGTAAAAAAAACACATTAATAAATCTTTCATTTGGTCTTTTTTCCCCTTCTGCATGCACTTATAATAAAAATTACCATTGAGAAATATCTGAAAAACTGCTAGTCAATGGATTGAAAGTCAGCCTGCTATACTCATTCATTAATTTATTCATTCATCAAATTTATATTGAGAAGGCTCAGTTCTAGAGGCTAGCAGTGAATGAAAACTGCAAAAGTCCTGGGGCTCCTGGAATGTAGGTTTTGGGTGAGAAATAGTGAGCAGTGTGAGTAGGTAAATATGTAGAATAGATAATAGATAAGATAGATGTAGAATAGATAAGATAATTATAAGTTTTGTGGAGAAAAGAAAAGGGGATATGAAAAATCAGGTAGACAGAAAAGGCATCTATGAGAAAGTAACTTTTGAATGCAGATGTGCAGGAAATGAAGGAACCTCACAGGATCTGGGGTTATAGCATATTTTAGGCAGGTTTTTTTTTTTTTTTTTTTTTGACCAAAAAAGACCAGAACAATTAGAGGAAGAATTTGGTGCTCACGGTTTCAGAAGTCTTGGTCCTTATACACGGTTTCAGAAGTCTTGGTCCTTATACAGCTGTCTCCCTTCTGTTATGGCCTAAGATGAGAGAGAACATTGTGGCAGAAACATGTGGTGGAGGAGACAGCTGGGAACATGGCACCAGGAAGCAGAGAGAGAGACTCTCCTCACCATGGACAAAATATGTATCCCAAAGGCATGCCCCTGATGACCCAGTTCCTCCAGCCATACCCTGCCTGCCTACAGTTAACATTCAGTTAATTCCTATCAGGAGATTAATGTACTGATCAGTTAAGGTTCTTATAAATCCAGCATTTTACCTGTATGCTTTCTTGCTTTGTCTCACACATGGGCTTTTGGGGGACACCTCACATCTAAACCTTAAGAGCATTTCAGGAAGGCGAACAGCAAATACTGAGGGATTCAGGGATGCTCAAGCAAGGACAGTGAATCTGGAGCACAGGCACAAGAGGATGAGCATAGGAGATGGAAGAGGGGTTATGGGAGAAGGAGAATGTGAGAATGTGTAAAGTTCATGTAGTATCTTATAGTTCAGAGTGTGAAGAATTTGACTTCTTGTCATTCTAAAACCAGGAGGGTTGGGCAGATTAGGAGGGGATTCTTTGGAACAGGTACAGATGAGGCTCTTCCTGTGTCAACTGAAATTTATTGAGCATCAACCACATGGTAAGTACTGTGTTATGCTCTGGAGATCCAAAGAAGAAAAGATATTTTCCCCTAAGTTGTTCAGTTTGGTAGGAGATATAAACAGAATCTGGTAGAGAACACACAGTTCACTGTAAGCCTTTTGGACATCCATGCACAATGGACAGGTGTACCCCATACTGTGAAATAAAAATGTTCTTGAAAACTTCTAAATTGATTGAAATTGGGTCCAATGAATTATATTGAGAATGAAGTCTGGCATATTAATAATGCCAGTAAATCTATGATTTATCATCTTGTGAAATGAAAAAGTATCTTGCATTTAGTGTTTCTACTTGTTTTGGCTTAAAGTTTAGGTATAGCTGTAATTAAACACCTTGATCTGGGAGGACTGATATCTTTCAGACTTGCCCAAGTAATATGGCCCAAGAATGTAAGCTGTTGCTTCTTTCACTTGGGTTGGGCATATGAAGGACATGGCATAACTCAAAGTGCAATAGGGGTTCATGACATTTCCAAGGCCCAATATGAAGTTTATTCTTCATTCACTGGAATTTTTAAAGTGTTGGTTATTTTATTCTACCTAGTTCTGTTAGTTTTTCATCACTGTGACCAAAATACCTGACAAAAACCACTTAGAAGAGGAAAGGTTTATTTTGGGCTCATGGTTTTAGAGGTTAAATCCATGGTCTGCTGTCTCCATCGCTCTAGGCCTAAGGTGAGACAGAGCATCATGGAGCAAGGATGTGATAGAGGAAAACTGCTCAACTCATGGCAGCCTGGAAGAAGAGAAAGAAAGAAGCAAGGGACAAAATATAATTCCCAAAGGAATGCCCCCAGTGACTTTCTCCAGCCATGCCCTACCTGCTTACAGTTACCACCCAGTAATCCATTCAAATTATAAATCTGTCAAATGGATGAATCCACTGATTAAGTTACAGCTCATAATCTAGTCGTTTCACTTTTGAACAGTCCTGCATTAACTAACATCGACTTTGGGGCGGGGATACCTCATATCCAAACCATACCACTAGTACTCATTTAGTTTTATACATCAAGCTAGCAGGAAACTTCAAGCCTTAAAACTTTTTGCTTTTTCTTCTACAAGGCAAGAAAACACCCAAAATCCATGCAGTTAATCTACTCTATAAATATAAGTGTTCTATGGTTTTGATATGATTTGAGTGTGTCCCCCAAAGGACATGTGTTAAGAGCTTGGTACTCAGTGTGGCAGTATTGAGAGGTAGTAGGACCTTTAAGAAGCAAGGCCTAGTGCTAAAAGGTTCCTCAATTGGCCCTTTTTCCTCCCTCTGGCTTCCTGCATTGTCATGTGATTTCTCTTGCTCCTATTTCTGCCATTTTGATGGCCTCTGCCATTAGGTCTCCACTAGAGCTGAGCTGATGCCAATGTCATGCCTTTAACCTCTAGAATGGAGAGTTAAATAAGTGTATTTTTTTTTATAAAGTGCCTCAACCTCAGGCATTTTGTTATAGAAACAGAAAACTGACTAAGACAGGGTCCCCCTCTCTCAGTCTGAATTCTTCAAGGGAAAAGAAGTAAGGACTTGGTGGACATCTTTAATCAACCACAGTTGACTTGTTAGGTAATGATTATTATATTTTGGTAATGATTATTTATATTTTTCCAGAATGAAAACTATTCTCTCCCAAGGCTTCCAAATTTTCTTCTTTTTAAAATTTAGAATTTTGTCATTTAAATCAGGTCCAGATATGGATAGGGCTTCCTGGGAGTAGTTCTTTGAAGATAGGTTCTCTTAATCTGAAGATAAATTATTTGCCACATCCCCACACACACTCCTTATATGATGAGGGTAGAGATATCACTGCTATACACATTCCCATTCAGAAAAGTGGGAGGTGGGATGGGAAACTAAAGCAGTGACTGATCCACAGCAATTATGAAAGTTGAGCTTGTCACATGTTGCTAGTTCCTTGATTAGGGTCCAGTGTTGCTTCTCTGGAGTTCTTGTCTCTGTTCTCATCTATATTGGTTCCACCTTTGAATCAGCTTTCCTTAAATTGAAAGGAGGGAAAAAAAAAAAAAGCCCATGTCTGTAAATAAGTAGGTTTCTCAGCTTCTGTCCTACTGTTAGAAGATTGGGAGTCTGATGGCTTCATTGTGCACTGTCTGTCCACTTTAGTCAAGACTGGTAATTCTTCTTTCAATACAATTCTCTTAAAAATTTTTATGGATTTCCCATGACTTACTGGCCTCATCTTCATATCTCTTTAATACATCCTTCTTTATCTGGAGTCCTCTATCAGGCTACTTATAGAAAAATACACTTTGGATATTTAGAGGCTCTCTTAATATGTCTATGAAGCTAGCCTGTAGCACCTTAGAAAGCCCTTTTGTAGTGGAAAGCTTCTGTAGGGCATCCCCTCAAATCTGTCTTCCTTCCTGACCTTCATCCATCTGTACTGGGAATAAAACCTAGGGCCTTGTGCATGCGAGGCAAGTATTCTACTACTGAACTATACTACCTGAACCCTTTCTGAGGTCTTAACAAAGACTTGGGATTTGATTTGTATTAACCATTTCTTACTTTAAGAATCTTTTTTGAGAGAGACTGGAGGTAAGAAACACTTTGATACCCAGTAAATTCTGGACCCTTTGTAATTTCCCTGAATTCTGCTTAAATTTTTTTGAATAGTCTTTGAGTTTATCTTTCTCTTCCTGAATTTTATTAAAGGCAGATACAAGAAGCATTTTTCAACATTCTACCTACAGATCTTCTTAGTCATATTCTCAAAATCATTAGGTACTCAATCTCTTCCATTTTTCATGTTACTCTAGGCAAAAGTTTTGCTAACTGTTGTGCTGGTATTTAACTCAGGTGCCTTTTCAACAGCCTCCCCCTATATATTTTTCTCTCTCCCCCTACATTTTTCTCTCTGTCCTTCAAGTTCTCATTTCCACGAAGCTCTTCCAACTTTTTTTAAGCATCTCCTCCAGGCCCTAAGAGCTCATGTCCTCCTCTTGGTTCCCAAATCAGTGCCATATTTTTTAGATTTTCATGACAGAATACCCTTCTGATGACATATTCTGCTCTACTTATATACAGCCATGTGAAAACCACATGAAAACTTGGTGGCTTAAAACAACCATTTTACTTTGCTCATCATTTTGTGGATCAGGAATTTGGGAAGAACTTGCTGGACAGTTCTTCCTTTGGGTCTCTTTAGTATTTGCAGGCAGATGTCAGCTAGATAGCACTGTGGTTAAGGTTAGATCTGAAGGCATGTATGGGCTAGAAGTCCAAATGGGTCATTCACATAGTGGGCTGTTGATGCTGGCCATTTTCTGGGAATTCAGGTGGGGATGTTGACCTCTTTCCGTGTGGCGTGGGCTTCTCACAACATGGTGGCTAGATTCCAAGAGGGAATGTCTGGTGAGAGAATATTTCAAAAGACCTGGATAGAAGCTGCAAAATTTCTTTTGAGTTCACCTTGGAAGTCTCAGAATGCCACTTTTATTGAATTCTGTTAACCCATATGACATGGGTGGAGCTATTGATTTCTCAATGAGACCAGGAACAAATAATTTGTTGCCATCTTTAGTTTTCTGCAGTGACTTTCAGAGACCTCAAAAACTATCCCATTCTTGAGAAGATTTTGTTGACATGAGAGCTGGTGCTTAAAAAATTGGGAGATGATTCAGGGGACTCTGGATCTAGGGAGAGGACTTAAGGAATTTCAATCCAGAGAACTCTTCTTGCAAAAAGCTAAACTTTTTGAAGATGACATTCTTTTTTGGCTCATTCATATTGTTCTTCCAGTTTTGAGTGCCCTGGACTAATCTATATATAAATTTTGAAATTGTGTGAATCCCTGTCAGAATGATCCACTTGTTAAGTTCAGCCAAGCAGCCTCCCCTATTTTACTGTCTGCAGCAAGACTCAGTGACCTTCAACAGTGGTGTATCAAAAGTCTGACCTTCATTTTGTTGAGCTGGGTGCTGAGGATGGTGAGGCAGTGAAATAGTTTGTCATATCTTGTGTTTGAGGGGATGTCGTAGGCTCTAGAGCTTACACCAGCCATGGAGGTGTAATGATTCTCAAGGTGTCTGTGTTGTAAGGGGGCTAAAAGAGGGCCAGGAAATTTCAGTGAGACAGTTGATCTCTTAGCATCTTGAGCTCCAGGTCCCCAGTGACTGACTTCTGTTCTTAGGATGCTTTTCTATATGTTTCACACTTGGAAAAAACAATATAAAACAAGGACTGTTCTAGAATTACTGAATGTTTGGCTTCTAACTCTAACTGGCATTCATAAAAGGTTGGGGGTAGAAGCAGGGCTAACCCTCAGAGGAAACTAAAGCCAGGAATCCCTTGGGTAAAATTCAAGATCACATGCGTGCAATGGCTTGGAAAGTGAGAAATCACAGCTAATATCAAATCAGTGATTCCTGGTCATCGGTAACCTAGGTTTGGAGGATAAGATCAAGAAAGAGACAAAGTGGGATTTCTATATCACAGGGATGGCATCATGGTTTCAACACACACTAATAAATTGGGAGTGAGGTTTTAGAGTGCTGTGTTGAGAAAAATCCTGAGGTCATGTTTGGAATGAGTACCAAAGGATTCCGTGATTGATACTGTCTGCCACAGATCCAGAGGCTGGGTAGGTCTGGCAGCCTGTGTGCCGTGTGTGTGTCTGTGGGTCAGCTGTTGAGGAGCAGGCTGACACATGGACTTCAGGATGTGACCTTGGAAAGCTTTCTAGCAAGCAATAAAGTAAGTTAGTGATGTGGCTTAGAATTAGAAACTAATTGAACAGGGATGATTTACCCCTTAAAAAGACCAAGGCACACCTACCCCAACTAAAAGAACTTTAATGATATGGTGTATTCTGGAACTCAGAAATTGAAACCACTCAGAATTCTCTAACACCAGACCTATTCATGCACTGTGACCATTTTGCCACTAGCTTCTTTAACTTTTTTTGGATTCTTTTCAATTCATGTCTTTATTTTTATTTTTATTTAAATTTTGCTTACTTTAGCTGTCTACAATCCCCAAATTTTGTCTTGAATACTGGATGACTTCAGATTTCCAACTGGAGTATTTGCTCCCTTGGCTAAGACAATGGTTGGGGTGTGGAGGCAACCTCTCCCCAGGGTAGGAGTGTTTTTGAGGTAGAGGGAATGTGTGTTTTAAAACAGTACTTAAGTTGATTGAAGTGGATGATGGAACCTGGTAAGAAGTTCCCTTTCCAACCCTGTGAGAAATGGAGAATGTTTGCCGTTTCCTCATCTCCTTGGATAGCATATCCAAAACTTGAATGCTTCATCTAATTCAGTCCAAAAATAAGCAGAGAAAGACATCTAAATACATTCGATTGTAAAGAAACAGAAAATCTCCTCATATCTCTTGCCTGAGATTAAAGTGGTCTCTGGATTTATGTCTGTGGGTGCTAAAAAATGTGTATGGAATAGAGTGTAGATTTTGTCGTCAACTTCCTTATTTTTCTTAGAGCCTTTTTAAAGTGGCCTTGCAAAATATCTAAATGGAAGAAAACTTTTATTCCCATTCCACGTCATGAAGTCCTCTTGCAATATCTTCGTTGCTTTATACAGATTTAAACCTGAGCACTATGGTATAAGAAAATCAGCAGATATTCTGCTTTTCCACATTTGATGTTGTCCCAGAACTATCATAGAGATAAAGCCCATCTATCATACAGATAAAGATAGTCTTTTAGGCTATGACAGTTCATGTTTTTGCATCAGTTATAAGACATCACAATTTTAACAGGGACCAATACAGCTTGTTGTGAATCTATTATTGTAATGATTTTTTAAAAAATAAAAGGTCCATTTGCTTTAATTCAGCAGTTTTACTTTTTATTTTTTGTGGATTGAACCCAGGGTACTTTATCACTGATCCACATCCCCAGCCCTTTTTATTTTTTGAGACAGGGACTCACCAAATTGCTTAGGCTGGCTGGAACTGGCAATCCTACCACCTTAGCCTCCTGAGTTACTAGGATTACAGGTGTGCACCACTGTACCTGGTGGTTTTATTTATTTATTCCCCCACCCCCTGGAACAACTGTTTGTTTTGTGTAAGGTTGGGTTAGATGCTGCAGTCGGCAAAGACTTCAGACACACCTCTATCCTCAATCCTGTCCTCAAAGATTATATGAATTTATGGGAACAAGGGTAGAGTACTATCCCCACCCCCACCAAGGGACACCCATCAGTACAAAGGAGAGTTATGGCAGATACCTTGAGAGAACTGTAATGAACTATGAAAGTCCAAGTGGTGGAGAAATGATACTTATAAGAGGAATTGGAAAATGACTATAGGGAAGCAGCATTTAGGATGAGATTTGAAGGATGAATAGGATTTTGACATATGGAAATAGTGGATTTTGAAAGAAAATTGGAGGTTGGGGTTTAGTGGCAACTCTATCTGGTTTCTTTTCACTAGGTTAAGAAGTCGTATGGTAAAGGATTAGGAGAAAAGGCAGAAAACAGTAGAAAAAAACTGCATAAATTTGAGTACCAGTTTAGGGTATTTGTTTGTAATTTGGTAAGTTATGGAGAGAACTGATTTTTTTAAACGTAGCAGTAATATCATCAGAGTCAGTAACGACATGCTTTAAATAGAGTTCATCTCAAATGGGCCACTCTGTTTATGAAGATTTTTATCTATATATGCACATAAATATGTACATATAAATTTTCACAGCCAAAGGAAAAGGTTGTATATTATGGCATAAAATTATATTTTTTTGGCTCTGACTCAGCAGTCATAAAATCTAAGTATTTCCAAGCATAAGAAAGATGGAAAACACTCTTTATAACATCTTAAATAATTGTATGGAGGCCAATCCTACAGCCCTTGTGCATAAGTAGCTCAGATTGAATTTTAGGAGAGTTTTTTGAACATTTCAGCATTAACTTGGGGCATAGAAACAGACCATATATCTAATGGGTAACTTCCTTGTGAACTTTTAGTCCCAACTACCTACAATGAAATGTTCATATATGCATTTAAATGCAACTATTAAGAAGAACTGGAACCTTTCCCTATGTCTGTTGCCTAATAAAACAAACTTTCCAAACTAACCCCGAGGGAGAAAAAGTGCAATATAAGTTTTCGATTCCAAGCAAAAGAACATAACTGGAAATCACACAGGATTCTGTCAGGGAAGCATTGACATTTGATTCATCCATGAATAAATTATGGTTGTAGTTTGAATGCTGGGTAATGCCACTACCAATAAAAATTAATGTAAGCTCAACTGTTTACCCAGGACAGGAGAGTTGGAGTCATGCAGAATCCAGTGAACATTAGAAAGGAATATCTTATAAATGTTCTAAGAGAATTAATACTGTTACATGTTTATCTTTAATTTTTCTAATGTAACATAATAGAATGGCAAATTTCACTGTTTTTTTCCTTCTAAGTTTTAAGACTAAGCCAGGCTATTATCAACCAGAAAATACTGAGAGGAATCAAAGTTTGAGTTCTGCTGTAATATCTCTGCTTAGCTTGCAAAACAGATTAAAATATGGAAAATAATCAGTCTAATCAGTATGTCTAGATCTATTAAAATTGTCTTTATCGTGCCAGCTTAAAATTTTTATTTTTTCCAGGTAGGTGGAAAAAGAGGAGGAGAGATGGAGAGGCTGACTTTTAAATCATGATGCTTGTAGGCGGTGGTAAGAACATAAAATTAGGCAAAAATCTATTGTGTACAGTGAAATTCTTACAGTGTTGGGCAATTGAGAGTGATAGGAGTGGGTTTGGAAACACCCACAGCCAGGCAAAGGAGGTTGTCAAGGTTGAAGGCAGAGGGGTTGGAGGTAAGGTGTCATGGGAGTGGAGGCAAAACTCAAAGCCAAGCGTCCCCATGTCAGCAGAACTGCAGGTTAGCCAAACATGTAGTAACAAGAGACATGATGTTACCAAGAAGCCTGCTAGGGGAATTTTGTTTCCCCAAACCCCTCTTGGTTAGTGAGGCTCTTTATCCTGGACAACTCGGAGCTTTTCTTCTTCTTTCGTACCCAAAAGTAAAACTATTGATGTTTTTTACAAACCTATCATCTTGCGAAATTCACGTCAAACACTTTCAGGAATTAGTCATATAATCCCTTAAAAAAATACTGAGACCAGGTTGAGTTTTTGTATGTGCGGGTATGTCTGTCTGTCTGTCTTTTTCAGCAAGGGGCTACTTGAGAGTTCTCCCTGACCAGAGGGGGGCAACCTAGAGGAGATATGGCCTTCATGCTGCCATTCAATCACAGATTCTCCCCTTCGATTTCAGTTCTATATTAAGATTCCAAGTAGCCTTCCTTTCAAAAACAATGGCGCCCTTGTTTGGAAATTGTTTGAAATCTGTAGCTCAGAGATTATTGTATTTAAAATCATCCACTATTCTCAGAATTTTAGTATATCTATATGTGTGTGTGTGTGTGTGTGTGTGTGTGTGTCTGTCTGTCTGTCTTTGGGGAAAAACCACATTTTTTATTCATGGCAAATTCAATTTATCATTTTGGTTACCAATTTGAGAATCTTGCATTGACCTTTAACTTCCACACAGACAACTGAATTCACTGGTCTGAGGTAGTCATTCTGGTTTGATTCTTAACATGATAATTACACAATTTAAAGGTTTTTTTTTTTTTTTTTTCTCTAAAAAGAGACGTCGGGTGCAAGTGAATATGTTTATTGGTATCTATGTCATGATCTCTAGCATTGCCGCCTAGGAGACTCCAAGGTCACACAGCTAACAGCTTCACGTGCTTAGAAATCACCAGCTGGAAAAACTAAGACTTGAGGCTTGAGGTGGGTACTAGGATAGGGCAGGTGTTAGACTGATTGTCCACATGCAGGTTGGAGGAGAAAAATCTAAGCAGGAGAATAGTGTGTGAAATCTGTTACCATGGAGACAGGCTGGGGTTCCTGCAGGAGTCAGCATTAGGAAGTCCAGTAAGTGGTAGATAGTGCCTTCCCAGCTATCCAGGAAGTCCAGGTGAGACCAGTTCACAGTGACCCAGATACAGGCTGCAGGCTTTAGAGAGGACTCCCATACAGGGTCAACATTCAGGAGCCATGTGTGAGCACCCAGAACATTCTGACTAAGGCTGGGGAGATAAACAGCTCTATTTGAATGCTTGCCCCACCACTATCTAACCACTGACTCTTGCCAAAATATTTAATCTCTCTAAACTCCAACTTCTACAAAGTCTGTAAAATGAAGTAGCACCTACTTTGGAGGATTATTGTGATGTTCAAGTGCTTAGCACATGCCTGAACCACACTAAGAGTATAGCATTTAATAACCAATTCTTAAGAATTGGCTACTAGGGTTATTCTTAGAGCAAAGTAGTGATGGGATTATAGAAACTGAGAATTTAGTTACTAGAGTCAGGATATCTGGTCAGCATAAGACCAGAAGAATGATAACCATGATTTAATATTTGTCTTCTTGGTCTGGAGGCATATTGGAGTGAAACTGAATTTGCATGTGGGTATGATGGGGTCATCTTTAGGAATGAGTATGGGAATAGGGAATGGACAGAATGTTGTACTGAATTCACATGGAACCCATGATCATCCAAAAGCTTTCTCCTATAAGTTAACTCATCATAGAAGTCTTTCCCAGGATTTTTTTTTTTATCGATTTTGGTGTCTTCATCCACAGTAAGAGCTTTTTGAATCTGAAATCATATAGTTTATCATATTTTTATTGTAAAATTCAAAATATTGTTTAGGAAATATACTATAACTGAGAAAACTGTGGCTCCTCCTCACAAGAGACTATTTTTTTCCAGGTTCGCTTAAGTTTTGAGTGATGGAGCCACATCCCAGAAGTCAAGTTTTCTGAATCTAGGCTCTAAGATTTTTTTCCCTCTTTACTACATTGACTGCATGGTGACTTTCTATTTGTTCCTCTCCCATTTTATTTGTGTTTTAAACAATAGCCTGTTGGGCTTTTCCCAAATGATTAAACACTTACGGGGTACCAGAACTCTATGGGATGCTCCCAGCAATGCATGGTCCATTCCAACACTGGTTTTAAGAGACTACAGGAGACACACAATATACTTTTTAAAAAAAAATTTTTTTTAGAAGTTGATAGACTTTTATTTTATTCATTCATTTGAACGTCGTGCTGGGAATCAAACCCAGTGCCTCGCACATGCAGGGCAAGTGCTCTGCCAGTGGCCACAACCCCAGTCCCCACACAATATACTCTTATCTTTGACCTTGGCCATATTTTATTTTGTGTATTATTATATTAATAATAATTAATTATTTTTAATAATTTTAATAATAATTAAAATTATTTTTTAATTCAAAGTTAAGAATATGAAAGAACAGATGTAAGAATTTTTGTGGAACTTCAGAAGGAATAGGTGCTGTGGAAGAACAGGGCTCTGGAGAACATTGTGAGTGTAGAGTCCTGTTCTAGAAATCGTTGTAGCATATTTGTGTTTGATAGTATCCAGGATTAGAGCAAACAGTGATTCTTATCAAAATGATATCAAGTTGTTCCTTTGTTCAGGACCCCCCAGTGGCTCTGCTCACTACTTTCCTCTTCTGGTATTTCTAGTACCCCACCCTGTACCACTTTTGATTATGCCTCAGTCATTGGAGACTACTTGCTGTTTCTTTTTTTCTTTTCTTTTTAAAAAATTATTTTTTAGTTGTAGATAGAAACAGTACCTTTATTTTATTCATTTATTTATTTATTTTTATGGGGTGCTGAGGATTGAACCCAGTGCCTCACACATGCCAGGCAAGCGCTCTGTCACTGAGTCACAACCCAGCCCTAACTGCTATTTCTTGAATAGAGCAAATATGCTGGGACTGTCTCCAAATGAAAGGTTGAAACTGTAAGATTGGCCAAGACTGCCTGCAATAGAGGATGTGTCCATTGGGGGTATGATTTTGAGCTTAACCATCAAGGCTTGAGAAAAGGTTCCCTTTATAAAACCAACAGTAGGATTTCCATAGGTGATGTGTGATGAATGAGTGGGTATTAGAAGTTCAGACTTTGAGGTCATTAACTACCCTAACTGATTCAGGATAGTGTCGAGACACTCAACCCTGTCTTAGCAGCCAAGCACTCTAGCCCATAGTTCACAGTGAAAACTGTATCAGGGAGCATTCAAAACAGACTCCCACTTCCCAGCCCTGACTCTACTACAAAGTGTACTGGGGTCAGCCTGGCATGCTGTGTCTCTACTACGTACCTGGGAGAATCCAATGGGCAGCCCGCTTGAGGCCCACAACACTGACCACCCCAGTTTGCTGGGAATTGAAATGTGGCATTTTTGTTATATAAAGTACAGCCATAAATAAATGATATTGCTTTTCTGTATGAGTCCTAAACCAGCTATGAAGGTGATTTTAAAAGAGAAATTCCCAAAATGTTTAGAGCAATCACAGGATCACTGAGGTAATTACATAGCCTCCCCAAGTGACTATTTCAAAGGGAAATGCTAGTTTGGATGTGTAGTTTCTAGTGTATTTAATAAATACCACTTTTATTACTAAAAGAACTTCCTTCATAAATGTGGTTTTTCTGGACAAAAAGGGAAACGTAGAGGAACGGAGCATTCATCCAGCGTTATTACTATGTATTCTCCATTTCATTGTTACTCTCTCTGTTTGGAGTGGAATCGGTCAATTGGGTCATTTTCTGAGCCCGATGGACCATCATCATCCCTGCTTATACTTGAATTGTTCACAGCACTTTGACCTTTTCAGAAAAGAGCTCTACACGGATGCTAAGAGTTGTTATTATATATCAGAGCCCATGTGAAAAGGAGGGGAGGCCCTAACTCACTCCTGTGTTACAGGCTGACTTCCGCTGGAATTCTATAGAACACATTTCCAGAATATGATTTGACCCTCTGGAGATCTGAATCCACTGAATGATTAGCATTTTTTTTATGTGAGGGATCTGCTAAATTTTTGCCTATCAGCTCGGTCTGGTGTTGGTGGATAGACAGTAGTTTCCTGGGCTGATTTAGTAGGTCTCCGTACAATTCATGACTGACCACATTTCTGTGAGGTTTCACATCTGCTGTTGGAAACAGCCATTCTAGATGCTTTATCTCATAACGATTACACAGAATATTAAAAGGATCAATTCAAATTTAACAATCGTTTTTGCTTAACCAGTGTTTTGCTCTGCTTACAGATTGGAGCACTTTCTCACTTTTTTTTTCTGTGAAGTAGGGATCCTGTCCACTTCATTAGGTCATTGTGAGGGATAACTGGAATTGGAAGGCAAAGGTGCTTTTAAAGGGGATCTAACGATGGAGATGGTGCCTTCATTTGATTTTTTTCAAATGGTACATTTCTCTTTGGCCAATCACTCATTTGTTTACCACACATTTACTGAACACATTTACTGTGATGGTGTTTTGGTCAGCTTTTTCATCACTGTGACCAAAAGGCCTGACAGGAACAAGATAGAGAAAAGATTTATTTTAGCCTATGGTTTCAGAGATGCAGTTCATGGTCAGCCAGCTCCCTAGCTGTGAACCTAGGTGAGGCAGAACATCATGGTAGAAGGGTGTGGCAGAGGAAAACTGCTCAGGACATGGCAATCAGGAAGCAGAGAGTGGTCTGCTCATCAGGGACATAATATAAACCCCCAAAGGCACCCCCCCCACACCAGTGACCCACTTCCTGTAGCCACACCCTACCTACTACACTTACCACAGTTATCCACATAGGTGAATGAATCTCCTGATTAGGTCACAAAGCTCATAATCTAATCATTTCACTCTGAATGTTCTTGCATAGTCTTTTGAGCTTTTGACCTCATAGCTAAACCATAACACCAGAAAATGCTCTCATCCCGTGGAGCTTGCAGACATAGAGGGTGAGGCAGATAATAAATGGAATAAATAAGTAGATTATCAAGTGTATTTGAAGGTATTGAGGGCAATGGGGAAAAATTAAAGCAGGATAGTAGGAGGGGCGCACTGGGCTAGGGACAGATGATGTTTCAGTTTTAAATAGGTTGGGTTCTCCTAAAAGGGTGACACTGAACATTGTTTAGAAGGAATTGAGGAAAGCCCTGGTAACAGTTATCCACTGGTGTTCCTTGGGATGTTGGTCCTGAGAAATGTGAGCTAGAAAGAGTTTCACCATTTGATCAGTTTGTAAATTATGTGTTTTAGACCGTTACAATGCTTATTAGCATACTAAATAATTTGAAAAGGCCTGATAAAATTAAATCTGTTTAATTCAGGTACATTTAACAATATTTCCTTCCCTCTCTTTCCTCCCTTCCTTCCAGGTATGATAGAGAAACTAGACCATAGCTCTGAATCCACCCTCAGCTGTGAGTGTGATCTTGCTGAGTGGTAATCAGTAGGGTTTACCAGGCAGGAGGGTTCAGGTAAAGAGTATTGATTCCAGAGTCCTGGGCCTCAGTAAATCCCTTGAATCTGCCACTTTGTCTCAGAGCAAGGTGAACTTCCTTTTAGTTTTTGATTTGTTTTTTTGATCTATAAATAATAATAATGCCAACTATGCAATGTTATTGTGAAGATTAAATAACACTTAATAGCACTTTGTAAACTAAAAGGCACTACAGACATGGGTGTTTCGTGTCCTTTTTTATTTGCTGTTTCGGTACTTGGGATGAGTTGATTCACTGTTCTTCTGTCCACTGTTCATTTACAAAGAGCTTTGCCAGATGATCATTGAAAAGGAAAAGGGATTGAATTAACATTCTGGGTTTGTGCAAGAGCTAAGAACTGTCCTGTTCTGGAACAGAGTTTAAACTTGGGTCCTGTTAGCATTAGGCTCCAATTGCTAAATTAGCTAGTCACAGCCATTTCTCTACATTATCTTAAACTTTGCTGTACACTGGAATTGTGGGAATTTTTCAAAAATACTATGGCTTGGTTCCTAACCTTGGACTTTTCTGACCTAATTGCTATGGGATGGGATTCAAGCATTAGGAATTTTGAAATATTCCTAAGTGATTTTATGTGTGACCAAGTTTGGGAACTACTGACATAAGTTAGTCCTTGTGTTTCTCATTTTGAGAAGTCTGGCTATGTTAAATTTGTTACTGTAACAAAACACCTGAGATAAACAACTTAAAAAGAGGAAAGCTTTATTTTGGTTCACAGTTTGGGAGGTCTCAGTCCATGGTTGGTTGGACTATCATTTTTGGGCCTGTGGCAGGCAGCACATCATGGAGGGACTGTGAGATGCAATAGGCTGCTCACTTTGTGACAGCCAGTTAGCAAAAGAGAGAGCAAAGGAAGGGGTCAGGGTACCAATACCTTCTTGAAGGGCATGTCCCTAGTGACCTAACTTCCTTTCACTGGGTCTTACCTTTTAAAGGTTCTACCATTTTCCCAGCACCACAGACTAGGGACCAAGTTTTCAACACATGGAACTTTTGGGAATATTTAAGGTCCAAACTGTAGCAGTGGCCAAAAGAAAAGCTCATAAGTTGATTATGGTTACAAATTGATAAACTGAGTCTCTTGTTCTCTAAGAAGGAAGAAGAGGAAGAAGGGAGGAGAAATTTTTTTATCAGCTACCTACTTTGACAAAGTGTAGTGCCATTGTTTGCATTATCTCATTTAAACCTCCCCCAAACCCTGATACTTAAAGATTACATTTTTCATTTTTGAAAGTAAAATACATAGTCCTAGAAGGCTAAAGGAAATTCTTTAGGAATTTGAAAATGGGACATTTGGAGTGCCTTCTGTGTCCTCTCCACCACATATTGACAGCCATTGAATCCTCCTATGGGTTTACAGTATTTTTTCCCATCTTCTTTGTTTTTCTTTCCTTAGCTTTCTGGGAATACCTGAAATGAAGCATATTTGTATCAGTGTCAAATGAAACCAGTGTTAACATTTTTTTGAGGAAGGAATAATAGGATTTGCATTTTAAGTTTAAATCTGTTTGAGAAATTAAGGCCTTTATTCTCCTATAAGAAATGCTAAGGGAATTTAAAGGCCAGTACACAGGAATGTAGAAATTTTATGATAGAGAGACCCCTCTGAACAAAGCACTCTGGTCTGTGGCCATCAGTAAGGCTGGCCCAGCATTTCCCATTTTCCAGCTTACCTAAAGCATTTTCACAAAATGGGAACATGTGTGGGCAAGTGTTCTCTGATAATTGTTTATTCATTTAGCACTTATGGTGCATCTACTGTTTGCTGGGCTCTACAAGTCAAAAGATAACTAAAACATCTGTTACAGTAAAGGCAGCCAAGACCTCTGAGCAGCAGACAGACAGAGTAACGATAATTAAAGTATGAGTACAGTCGCCGCGGTCTAAATGTACTATAGGTGTGTTGAAGGCAGTGGAGACAAAGAAGGGTGCATCACACTGGGCTTTCAGTGGAGAAGCAGGGAGGAATCATTGTGGAGGAGATCAGAGAAGAGGTGACTTTTGATGCTTGTGGTTGGGCCCCCTTATGCCAGCCCTTTGGGGATCTCCAAAACAGTGTAGGAACCAACCAGTGATGGTAGGGCAATTATTAAAGAGGAAATCCAGACATGGAGAAGTTGAGTGAATGGCCACCATTGCAATAGCAGTAAGAGGCAGGAATGATTCTTACCCTCGAGGGTTCTGACTCTAAGTTTAGTGTTCTTTCCATGACACTGAGTTTCCTCTGCTGCTTCAGCAACTGGCAGGTCCACGGAGATGAAAACAGTCTGTAGCTTGTGGCATCAGGTGACATCTTGATTATTTTTTCCAGTTGAACCTGGTTGCCAAGGAAAATTCTTTCTCCTTTCTATACCCAGGCAGTGAAAGTGGTATCTCAAATGGAATATTGTGTCTTGAAAGAACTCCAGAAAACCTCAGGTTGGAGTAGAATTCTGAGATGGACAGTGCTTTTCAGAAATTTATGGTACAGTACAGGTGTCTACAAATACTTAAAAGCACTAATGCTGTTTTGCCTTGGGTGTTATGTAATTTTACATTTTGCCTATTAGATCTTATTCAAATAAAGACAACTTTATTTCAGACTCTCTTCAGGAATTTTACATTCATAATTTTCTGCCACCCTTATTACCAGCTTAAGCTCTCCCCAGTTCACTGATAATTCCCAAATAAATTTCTCCAGCCACAAATCTGTTCTTACTCTTTCCTAGGGCTGGTGGAATTGGGTTGTCCTAAAGGACTTTAAATTCAACGTATCTCAAACCAAATTGATTATTTTCTTAACCTTTCTTTTGTATCTCTTTAATAACATACCCTTAACTCAGTTGTCTAAACCAGACACGAAAGTCTGTGGATTCTAGTCCCTGCCAAATATCCCTCCAGTTCCTCCTCCCTCCCCCACTGCCATGATCTTGCTTCCAATCTTCATTCTGCATTGCCACCTCTCAATTGCAGTGGACTACTAACTACTCCTTGAAACAATGACTGTTCTCCTTATTCTCCTACACTAATCCACCTTGCCCAACCAGCTTAGACAAAAACAGAAACCTCATTTCAATTCAGTATTCAAATCTTTGAAATAGGCTGCTATATTTTCCCATTGTCAATTAAAGGAATGTCTTTGAGGCTTTCATTGTGTGTCAAGGCCATCATTCTGAGTACTGATGATTATTATATTATCTATGTTGTAGCCATCATGACATTTGGCTTAAATGAATGTGCATCTTTTTAAAGTTCATTTAAAACAAGTTGTTTTTATATCAGTTGTTCTTAACCTTTCTGGAATCATAAAGGAATGTGATGAAAGTTATGGATTGCTCTTGAGAACAAAATACACACACTCACTTGGACTACAACTTCAAGATCTTTGTAACTCAGCCATGGATCTCCAGGTTTCAGCTATCACGACACCTGGTTGAGGACCCCTGCCTGATATGAAATTGTTTTCATGTCAGAGGTATGCCATACATTCCTATTTTAAGTAAATGTTGTAATGAATTTGGTCTTTGTTGAGATGTGATTAGCTGTCTGCTTTCCCAGAGTCTATACCGCATCATCTGAAATCTACTGTGGACAGGGCAATTGATTCTTCCAAGCTCTAGGACATTGTGAGGTCCTTTAACTAGTCAACTCGGGTTCTCAACCATGGGACTGAATTCTTGTCTCCACATGCTCTACTACCTTTGGGCAACATTTTAAAAACATAACTCAGGTATATAACTAAGCACATCTGACATAATATTTTATTTGAATTAATGGCATCCTTTTCATTTCTACTATATCATGTTCCACAACAAAAACCTGGATAGAAAGTGAATGAATAGAACCATTTGATACCTAAGAATAAATGAGGGATTATTTATCCCTTCTTAGGGATTAGCTGAGTGGTACAGCATTTCCTTGGCATGTATGAGGCCCTGAGTTCAATCCCCAGCACCACAAATAAAACTAAATAATATAGGAAGAATGAATAAGGAAAGGAGCACAAAGAGAGGCTTACTGAAATTAGTTCCAATCAGGAAATAGGCAAAAAGTCCCCTTTAGGTTCTAGCTCCTGAGTCTCTTCATTGGTAATCTCTCCTTTTCAACTAGCATCAGGATTCAATTCAAATCAGGATTCAATTCAGTTTACTACCTGTAAACTGAAGACATCAGACAGCACACATTGAATTAACTCATATCAAATTAGGTCCATACAACAATTTAGTCATGTTAGAAAGGAAGTTATAGGCAAGTATGAATGAAGACTAACAATATTTTGGCTGAAATGATAGGTTACTGCCATATGTGGTTATTAATAATTTTATCTTCTCTAACAGGGACACTTTTGGAAAATATAGATTTGATTATGCTTTTGCATATGAACTTAGTTTTTCTGAGGTACACTTAACTATACTGTGGATTAGAATATGAACTTGGCTAACTTTACCTGAGTTCTATAGAATCTTTCTAGTATCCTCCAAAAAACCACTCCCAACATGGGCCAGATATTCTTGCTTGCTCTTTCTCTCTCTCTCATTCTGTTTGAGCCATTGCAAGGACCTTGGAGATGGGTTCCACCTTGTGTAGGCAGGGAACTGAGGCCCAGCATGGGTAAATAATTTGCAGAGGTCACACATTGCTGACCAGTTGCCAATTGAAGGTGAGCTCACACATCTTCTGGCCACCAGTTCCCACTTGTTCTCCTATCTTTTAAATCAGAAATCATTAGTTAACTCAAAAAATACAAAAGGCTCAGAACAGCTAAAAACTCCATAATGATTAATTTTATGATACTTTTCCAAATAGTACAATTTTATACTTGCTCACCCTCTTCACCCCCACATCCACTTCTACTTCATTATAATATGCTTCTCCAGTAAAATAATTTTGTCATTGATCCAATTTGATTGTTTTCTAGGGACTGTCTGAAATAGGCAGAAATGGGTTTATAGTTTCTTCAGTTAAAAAGATAAGCCTTTGTTACATAAAACTTTCAAATTTTGTCAAATTGAAAAGTGGCATCTTAGCTCTCCAAAGGGCAGTTTTGTGTCAATTAATGTATCAGAAGCTATTTAATGAGATCCAGTGTTGTACTTGGCACTATGGTAGGCAGACAGGAAAAGACAGAGAAAAAAATGCATAATTCTGTTAGAAAAGAATTGAGAGGTGAAGAATGGATTGAAAAATAAACCTCAGAAACAATTAGAGAACAGTGATGTTCTTCGTAATAGTGAACATTGTGGAACAACGAGAGAGAATGATCGATAAACCCAAGAATAATAAATAACAGCTTTGTCGGCAAAGTAGGATTTGAACTTGGCCTTGACCAGTGAATAGAATTTGCCTGGAACATAGAATTTAAGGAGTCAGAAGGAGGGCATTGAATGCTTGGGCAATGGCATTGTAATAGGAATTAACAGGGCATGTGAGATGAACAATGGGTGACCAGTCTGACTGAACCAGGGTCCAGGAGTTGGAAATTAGATTGAACAGAAAGGTAGGTAAGTAAGCAGAAGACTGATAGAACTGGAAGCTCTTGAATTTGAATCCCAGCTGTGCACCTCTGAGCACATATCTTCTCTAAGCCTCAGTACCCTAGGTAACAGGAGATAATAACAGTCTTCCTGTCTTATTGTTGAGGAGATTTAATTTGATTCACAAGTTCTGAACACCAGTAAGGTTTACTGCATTGCCTTCTATGTGTTCTCTCTACCTTAGTAAGCATTTTCATGCCCTCTGGTTTGGTCGGGAAGTTAAATTGAACATGCTACAACAATATTAAATGATTGTATTTTAGGTGAAGCCAGACAATAAAGACTTGAACGTAGTCTGAGAGTCTGAACTTGAATAAACAACAGAGAGCTGTTCTTAAGCAGAGTTGAATTGAGAGAATCTCAGTTTAGAAAGTGTCTATTCAGACTTCTGGAGCAGTTGAATACTCTACTCTGCTCTCTGCTAGTTGCTCAGACATCTCACCCTGGGGAAGGAAACCATTTGGCCGCCTGCACTGGCATGTGGATTGGTGACAAACAGCAGGGACGGCATTTGTCTGAAAAGAAAAAATGAAATTGGATTTCAGGGGATTAGAGTTAGTCACATTTTTGTGGTACTTTCCCTTTGCAGTGGGTCTTTAAGGGTCTGAATCTGAGGTTAATAAAAAAAAACTTTGAGAACAAGATTGAATATTAACAAGTACCTCTTGGATAGTTATTGGAAAGTTACCAATAACATCTATAGATGATCTCTGCTGACATTCTGAATAGACCTTTGCCCTCTTAGAAACACTGACTCTCATAACCTCTAGTCATGGGCTTGACTGCACCGGTTCATCCTTGTAGTGTTCCAAGGAGACTGATAAGCAGAGGCAGAGGAGCCATGTCCAATTGTCAAGGGTGGAGAGGCACCGCTCAAGTCTTGGGATCTGGCCATTAGTCAATAGTCCTCTGACCCTCTTAGTCTACTTCAGCCAGGCTCTTCTCCAATTCTGATTGTCTGGCCTTTGCATAATTACAGTGTCTTCCCTGTGGGATTTGCTAGTGATTCTTGGACTGTGACGCTAAAAGCAAAGAGGCCCAACAAGTTACTTGCTATTTTCATTAAACTTAGCCAGTCTCTCCAATAGTTTACCTATTTAAGGTTAACTATGTTTAAACCTACAGCAGTTTCAGATTACCTTGGATGAGTTAAAAAGTTTCTCTTTCAAGCAGAAAGAGAAACTCTTTTTCTCTGCTTTTTCAGATTCAACATTCTCCTTGGCACTTTATTTTTTGGAACCTTGGCTTCTGCTGTCATCTTTTAGGAATTTGGAATGGAGTGGGACTGTGACTTTACCCATACATGATGGTGACCAAGGTCAAACAGGAGTTTGGGGGGAAAAAGTCCTTAGCCTATTCTGCTACTCTATAAGGGTAATTAGTGATAAAGAAGGACAAAGTGTTTGCCAACCTGGTGCTAGATATTTATTTATCAGGAACATACACATGGTGAGTAAAATACATAATGTTATGATAAAGAGAAGTTACATAAAACACACCAGACAATGTACAAATAAGACAAGGTAAATATTATAAGAAGAAGTTATCTGTGCTTTACATATCATGTGGTCACACCATCTAAAATACATTATTTTAGCAGAAATAAATATTAAAGACTATTCTTGAAACCTTTCCTACTGATTCTGGAGAACATAATTATAAAAGTGACACACACAGTAGTCCACAGTAACATCTTCGTATTTTTAAAGTTTCCTGCCACTGTAGGATAAGTCAAGGGCTGGTTATCCTTTCTGCCCTTCCAAACTCCCCTGGTGGGTCTGATTCCAGGAGCCCCTCCTTCCTAAATTTTGTGGTGTGTCCATAGAGCCCCCTCGAATAGGAGCTTGGACTTTGCTTTTTCTGTTTCTTCTTCCCTCCCCTCCCCATTTTTAAAAGGCTTTAAAGAACATCTCTGGGAGACAAAAATAGCCCCAGTTGTGAGAGGCCTGCACACTGGGAATGCAACCGAGACATGCAAGTCAGCAAGTGCAAGCCGCGAACATGAGTGTCTGGCCCTGGGTGGATGCTCCTCGCTGTCTTGGTGCCGATTCTCTGCCTGGGCCCGGTGGGTAGAAGGGAGAAGGGTTTTTCAGGGTGGGAGGTGGGTCGGGTTGGTTTGGGATCCGATCGCCTAAGGAAAGGAAACCCCAGCATTCGGGCTCAGGGGGCTCTTCCTTCCCTTCCCCCCACGTTTTTCAAATTTATGTTGCCCAGGCGGGGATTGGCAATGGTCAGAAGGGAGCAGTTGGTACTGAGTGTCACCCTGAAGGTAAAATGAAAGACAAAAGATGAACGCATGCTTGCTTTCCTTTTGCAGCGGCTGCGGCGGCGGCAGGAGCAGCAGGATTTAAAGGGGAAAAAAAAATCACACGCACATACACACATATACACACACCCAGAGGCGTCAATTATGCAAACGCAATAATGCGATCAGATCATGACAGTGCCGGGAATTTTTTTTAAAAAAATATAGATATTTATTTTTAAAAAAAGAGAGAAACGCATGCAAACAGAAACGTGCACATACCACGTAACCACCCGAGGAGAACCTGGCAGCCTCTCTCTTCTTCTGCCAAGTTATCATTGAGAAAACAGACAGGCATCATGACGTCCTGGGTCACAGGGAGTGCGGACCGACGCTACCAAGAGAAAAGGGAGGCGCCTCAGCGCTCCGGCTAGCCGCGGGCGCCCCTCTGCCCCTCGCAGCCTGGCTCGGTGAGTGCACAGCCGCTCGGGACGCAGACCCCCGGTGCCAGGCCGGCCCCGTGCCCGCAGGGGCAGAGCCGGGGGCCGTGCCCTTGCCATCGGCGGGCCGGCCAGCACCCCCTCGCCTGCTGAGGTCGTGGGAGCCCAGTTAAAGGAGGCGTGTGTAAGATGTGCAATGTTCCTGCATGGGGGTTTTGTAGACTTTCATAGCCAAAGAAACCGGCTTCGGCTTCTTTAAAATCCCCGACGACTCACCTGATTAACCTGCTGCAGTTCTGACCCTGCCAAGGTAACTGCTCCAAATCCTTATCATCAACATCTGGAGACAGACATTTGCATCTGGGGCATTCTTTATTTGCAGTCCTGGTTGAAATCTGTATTGCTACCCCCTTCCCCCTTCACTTGCTTAGAGTCTCTTAGAGGAAAAAAAAAAAAAACAACCCCTCCCTCAATAACACAACCATAAGTACTGCCCACCTCTTGTAGACTTGCCTGACCATGACTGCAAAACTGTCAACGTGTGTGCTAGAGACACAGATAAATCCTAATTGCAATTAGATTTGTTCTTCAACACCCCTCCCATCCCCCTTCCTGGATAGAGACTTCAGTGCTTGGTAAAGTGGCAAAGAGTGAGGGCAGAGTTCAGCACTGGCGCTGGGAGGGGTTAGGGGCAAGGGGATATGGGGCAGGGGTCTTGTGGGAGAGGGTGGTGCCAGGAGTTGAGGACTGCTGTCATGGGCTGGAAAATCCTTCTGGTGACTGCAGCTGCTGTAGTCCTAGGTGTCTTCCTCCTGTCCTCTATGCCTCTTTCTCTCCC
>JAJEJO010050368.1:463127-721127 GCA_020662805.1 Glaucomys volans
CCTCCCCACCCCTGTTTGGTGATGGGAGGTTCTCAGGGAGAGAAAGACACAGAGGGCAAAGCTCCCCTCCGCCCCTCCTCCTCTCCTCTTCCGGCAACCTTTCCCTAACTGCACCCCCTCCCCCTTTCAGAATCTTAATGAGCAATTCTGGAAGAGTCCGGAAAGGCCTGCAGAACACCCCCCTTCCCTGTGCCTCAGTGCTGTGGAATGATTATGTATGTGTTTATTTATTGTGCTTGCTTGGGTTATGTTGTGAATTGCCACATGGGTCTGCTTTTGATAGGGAAGCACGTTTGCTATGTTTGTGTTGTAGAATCAGAACCAGTGGCCATGTGAGAAGAGGGACACACAGAGAAACCAAATAATTTGGCTAACATAAACCAGAGGGCAGTGTTGAAAAGGGAACCCTCTTACACTCCCCCCCCCAAAAAAAAAAGAATTAGAGAAAGAAAGAAAAAAGAAAGTCTCTCAGCCAGTGAATGGGTTAAGAGGAGCCCTTAGTCCACACATGACCACCCACTACTTTCAAAATACTCCTGCTTAATACTTTTTAAGTCAAGATCTAGAGACCTGTGGATGTGGTGAAGTCTGTTTCGGAGCAGCTGAGTGACTTGGTCTAGTTTGAAGAAAAACTTGTTTCTCACACTGCCCAAAGACCAAATAGGGGAGTGTGTTTGGAAAATGCCAAATTCAGAAGTAGCAGGCAAGAGAAAAAGAGTTAGAAATGTCTTAAAGAAGGCAGGGGATGGGACTTGGGAGTGGTTTCAGGATCTTTTTTTTCCCCTCCTGTCCAGTAGATTTGATGTTATCAAAATGAGTTAACCAACCTGAGAAACAGTTCTGTCATTGTGAGAAAGAGAGGGAAATTTGAACAGTTTTCAAATCTGAGCTGAGGAATGGCTGACAGAAGGTACACAGACATGCTGATGGAGATGAATTGACACTGATGGGTTTCTTTTCCTTCTTATTTGAAAAGAATCAACTATATAATGACACAGGCCTGGCTGATCTTTGAAACAGATTTTCAGTTATGCACAGCTTTGTTATTTTTCCTAAAGCAATTCTCATAAACTGTTTAAACTTGCATTGCATAGAATTAAATGTGTATATATTGGGAATGGTATCATATTGCACATCAAACTTTCCATTGACTTGGGTGATAAATGTAGATAAAAGATGTTTCTTTTTCTTTAATAAATCAAAATAGCATTTAAGTCTTCGTACATGATATGTACTGAAATGTGCTGGTTGTCTTTAACGGGAATTGCCTGGGGAGCTGAGAGAGTTTTTGATGGGTGGTGTTTTAACAAAATAGAGCAGATCAATCGATTAGGTTTCCATGTGTGTGCGGCTCAATTTATTCTGTACAATTTTTCCAGAAATTAAAAGGTTACCAAGAGAGTACCATGTTCCCATCTCCAACTGAGCACCACTTATTACTGCAACAGTATTTCAATATTAAGTGATCTTCAAGATATTTCATCTTTCATTTGAGTTCTGAATTTGAATCAGCATGAGAATGGCAGAGCAGCAAGATAAGGTATAACTTACCACACCAACCTCTAAGGGGCTCATAGGAAAGTGTTGCTGAAAAAAGTATCCAGGCCTGTTCTTGGTAACCTTGTTTACAGGGACATTTCAGTTGAAGCTAGAATTCTAGTGAGAGTCTGCCAGAGGTAATGGACTTATGTTTGAAATTGATCTTAAGTGTCTCTTTTTTCCTCCTTAGCAGACATGCTATGCACCTTAGCAGAACACTCTAGGCAAAACTTTTCTGACGCTCCATGGCATATTCTAATACAGAGAAATCCTTGGATTAGTGTGCTGCAGGAAAGGGGGTTAATTATGAGGCTCTCCTTTTGTTTACAGATGTGTTAGTACCAGTAGCTTTAGTCCTTTTTTTTTTTTTTTTTTTTTTTTTTTTTAATGTCTGTTTGCTTGATTCTGTTAAATGCAAACCAGATCGTATTTGGGGAGGTTTAAGTATGCCTTACAGATTGACCTATGCAATTGGTTTCAGCTAGACATCAAAGATATTATCATTACTAGTGAGGGGTCTTTATGGTGTAACACAGAAATTTTGTATTTGTTTCAGAATTGTTGGAAAACTGTTGAAATAGAGAGATTCTGAGGGAAATGCCAAAAGCCACATTAATGAAGAAAAACACTGTTGAGATACTTTTGAATAATAGATAGGATATGTAATGGTCAACCACAAGATAAAATTTTTACACAGTATTTTTATGGCTTTAAATTGGCTGCATTGTAAACTAAGCTTACTACTCTATTAAGTCATTATACTTTTCAATTATTTAACATTTCTGGCGGAGCTATCTTCTGTGGTCTTTTTCCGTACACATCAGAAATGATATGTACAGTAGTAATTGCTTGTTGTTAGTGTGAGGACTTTGCTATGGAGCAAGGTTTAATTTTAACTTCTAGGGACAGACATGAAGAATGCACAGAGAAAAATGAATGTTATAGAAATAAGCCTCACCCTATGAAATGGGGATAGCTATTGAAATGCATCTAATACAATCTGAGTCTTGCTCACTAAGAAACCTTGACAGTATCTGCCTTCTAGGTACTGTGCATTTGGAAATAGTATATCTCCATTTAAATGCAGATCTTCAGTTTTCTCCAGGGAGCAGTTGGTGAATCTTTCAATTGAACCACTGGTATGAGAAAACCTACTGAAATTTCTCCATGAACAATAGAATCCGTCGTTTTGAAATAACAATTACCAAGTATCATAATATTGTGATTTTTAAATTCGTTGAAAATCTCTTTATAAAGTCAAAATAATGTACTGGGGCCTCTTGTGCAAACAAAGAAGTTTTCTCCTGTCACCTTATTGTCAGTTGGTTAAAGCTCTGAAATATTGTAGTTCTGCATTTCAGGGTTTAGGTTAGCCATCCCAGTAGAATTAGTGGACCTTCAGGGTCAGAGCAAGGAATTATGCATAAATTTGGCCAGATCTCATCTCATGCTGGCAGGTAGGGGTGAGGAGCTGTAGGAGAATTTAAGGATCTTTCTCTGGAGCAATCTTCTTTATGTTATTTTGAACCTAACTTATCATGGTACTTTGTACTGGAATGGATGGTGATGGTGTCTAAGGAGAGCCAGAGCCTGAGTGGTCTTTTTTTTTTTTTTTTTTTAAGAAAGTCATAACTTTTGAAATACAATATTGGCAATGCCCCCAGGATTCTGTCCTTTAGAACAAAGGGAATTGGACAAATCCTTGCAAATCTTTAAATAAAAATTCCTGACAATGTGGCTGTGATAAGATCCCTGTGATAAGGCTACATGTTTCTGTGTCTTTATCACATAGATAGGGAACTTTTCTTTTTCTGGGAGATTAGCTACCATTCATTTACTCAACCCTAATTATTTTCAGTTGGGGAAGGCCACCTCTTTCTTAGCTTATCTCCTCCACAGTTCTGGCATAAACCTTTCTTCCTATTCAGACATGCATACAGACATTTAATAGTGCATTTACAACATTCTCAATAACACCAGTAGTTATGGAGAAGCATCTCTTACAGTTTCAAATCAGGGCTTTATTTATATTTCTATTGTGGAGGATGCAATGTTCATTTAAACCAGGTAATGATGATGGTCACCACCAAAGACAGTGATAGAATGCTGGACACTGGTGATTCAAAGATATTTTATTTACTTATGGACAGTTATGGCTGGTTCAGATGGCAGTCTTCTACAATAATAACCTAGGGCTGGAGATGTGGTTCAGGGGTACTATGCTTCTCTAGTACATATGAGGATCTGGGTTTGATCCCTAATATTGGAATCCCTCCCCAGTCCCCCAGATCCTTGGATAGGACTCTAAAAAGGATACCAAAACATTAATTTACTTCCCTTATACAAATTATTTAACTTGGAAAGTCTGCATATCTGACAACATTTTTTAGTATTCTGAAGATCAAAATGCAGACTGCCAACAGGATATGAAGCATAGCAAAACTTGTATTCCTATTCTGAGAAACACTTACATGATAAGAGAAACAGTGTTTTCAGCTATCTGTTTTACCAAAGTGGCCCATTTAAATTAGGTCTCACTCTAAGATATATTAGATTAATAAGGCTGATTTTATGGCCAGTATAATTTATATTCACAAATACCTATTCTATTAGCACAATTATAGATTGTGAAGCACATTTTCATATATGTTAAATACTAACAAGAATAACATTTGTATAGTGAGTTGCATTTTATCACTATATATCATCCATAAGCTGAATTTATTGCACTTTCTCAAGAAGGCAGTCACTTTTTACAGTGTAAACATTATATGAAACTAGATTCATTTATAAGAGTTTCCTCCCTTTCTTTTACTTTTCCTCCTTTTTACTTCCTTCTTGTCCTATGTTGTTTTTTTCCTCCTCCTTTCAGGGGGAAAATAATCTAATGATATTTCTTTTGGTAAAGTATATGTAATTGATCATCACGTATTTCTATTGAAAAAGGAGCTGTAACAAGCAAGCCTGCATGATTTTTGGACTACATTTTTTGCTCACCAGTGTACTTGAGGAAAATGTAAGGTTGCAAAAATCATTTCATGCCCTGTATGTTTTCAAACATAAATCAGGAAAATTGTTAGCGAGTTATAGCTCTTCTTAGAGACTGTAGCTATCATGCTATAGTAAACACAGGCTATATATTTTCCCAAGTTATTATGTGTGGAGAGAAATCCAAAGTTGGCTATTTAGATGAACACTTTAATTCAGTTATTAGAAATTCATTTTCTATTTATATGAACATTTATTTTCTGAATGTTGTAGAATTGGGGTATAATACCCGATGATCCTTTGGACCAATCACCATCAGAGTTAGAGATCTGCTCTTTATGGCTAATGTGCATACTACTGAATGTTGCTCTTCAGCAAAAGGTCAGTCCCAGTGATGGTAAGCAGAGTTAACAGTATGACCAGATTGTCCATTTCATCTGAGAATAATAGTGATCCTTGATTTTTCATTTTAATATGACTAGATAGTTTTTACCTTACTTTGCCCCTGTGAGTCTGAGTTAAGTGAATGATTAATAATGAATCAACCAATTAATCATACTCCTATTTGTTTCAGTTCTATGAACTAATTATTTACTTAAGTATGACCTTATGCCATGACTACAAATATTAGTGCATAGAGCAGTAAATGAGCTCAGGTTCAGTGGTTTGAAATGAAAACCTCATGAAATTTAGACAGGTTTGCATTAAAATGTTTCCTTTGTAGATCAATTATCAGATATTCAAAGCATACTCCCCTCAAAAAATCTTAAATGCTGATCACTTTCCTGTACTGGACTATAAAAGCACATTGTTACCCATTGTAGTGAAATTTTGTATTATCAGTGATGAATAAAATGTAAAGAACAAGTTCTATTATGATACTAGTGATAAACATAACATAAAAGCAGTAAAACTGAATGCTAGTTCATCATTTATCTAGACTCGGGAGGGCTGATGTTTAAGAGAATGCACATAACTGGAAGTCGAAAAGATAGATGGGAAGTATTGCAGAGTAGCTGAAAGGGATTTTTAGAAACTTTCAGGATTTTTAGTGACTGGTTGCAAAGTATATGATTTTTCTTTCCCTTGAAAGAGTGAAACATTAGCACTGCTGCTGAGTTTATCACCTGTGATAAGATGCGCTTTTTGACACCCAAATTCACTGAAAGGAAGGAGGAAGGATGTATGGAGATAGAGAAAAGCATTCTCTGAACCCATTGGCCAACACGTGAGAACAGAAAAGGTGGAAAGTAGAAAGGGGCATGTGTGTGTGTGTGTGTGTGTGTGTGTGTGTGTCTCCCGCGCACATGCGTGCTACTGCGCATGTGTAAAATGGCCTGGTGTGTATTTAACTGAGCTGTGGCATGTGAAGCCATAGGTAAAAAGAGGGAAACTAATGTGTGTAGATTCCCCATGAAGGGAGAGTACAGTGCGTTATGTGGAAAAACTTTGGAATTAGGTTTTGAGATCTTGTCTCAAGTTTTCTTCTGGGCCACTGACTGCTTGAATGATTTGGGGAAATTATTTAGTTCTCTGAATTGTCAAAATATCAATAATCAAAAAATCTTTTTTAAGATGATTTTGAGAGTCAAGTGAGAATCTCTAAACTGTATTTCATTTTAGGTGATGAGGAAGAATCACTCCGTCAACCAGTTTTCTGCAGTGTTCAGGTCTGATCATTTCAAGGGGAATTTATTTAGCCCTGGAGTGGTCTTTGGTGGACACATTTCTTGCCCACTGAGGAACAAGCACTGAGGTAGTACTTTACATAGTATTCTATTTAGGGAGGAAGCAGGAAATAGTATGCAGCTGGGCAGTTGAATGTGGAAGATGTTCCCAAGCATGATAATTCTAATGTATGCAATGCCAGTACTGGAGCATATTTACTTTCCTTTACAGATGGCCAAGCTTGTCTAAATAAACAAGTGAATGACTTTGGAAACAAAAACAATGTATTTGGTAATTGTTTTCTTTGTCTCAAACATTGCCTAACATTTGCACTTTTGCCATGACATTGATAGTAATCTAAATTTCCTGCATTTTTGTGAAGGCTAAAGGAATTATTGTTTGTCAGTAAATACTTATAAATAATGATATAAATTCAATTAAAAAGATTTCCAAGATGTAACATTAGCAATGAATGTAATACATCAGTTGAACTTCAAGTTCTAGATACCATATAGATTTTTCTAACGGGTATTTTTATATATGACTTGCTGATAAGTATCTAACCAATTTTTCCATTAGAAATGGACTGTATTTCAAAACATAGAATGAAGTAGCAGGTCAAAAGTTGTTTGAGAAATTTGAGCTGTTTGTACAGACAATATATTTTTTTAAAAAAAACATTTAAAAAATCAGCTTGAATTGTATCTGAAAATAGTATGTGCTTTGCTCTGAATAGTATGTGCTTTGCTCTGATCAAGATGATGATCCACAGAACTCTCTACTTTGTGATCTATTAAAGTTGGAAACTGGGTGAACCTAGAAATCAAGAGATGTCTTAGTATCAAGTTTGAAAATAAAGGTCAATATTTAACCATTCTTATTCCCAATCATTAGATCCTCATCCAGAATACATGCTAAACAAATCAAGAAAACAAAATTCAGGGAGTTTAATTATGAATCAATGTTAAATACTCTGAGATGCCTATGATTATTTGGAGGTCATGGAGAACATTGCATGAGTACTGGAAGGTCACAAATAACCTCTAAACCATCATTTATTAAGGCTCTGGCTTCCTATCAGGTGGAGCATAGGTAGTAAAATTGACTCAGCTTGAGTTTCTTTTCAATTTAGAAAAATTTATTGAACATTTAATATGTTTAATATCATGCTAGGTGTTGGTGAATTAAAGTAATTTCAAGATATAGTGTCTCTAAGAGACTCATTCTACTTTTAGGGAAATACAGCATACCTACATGAAACTGTTAAGGTAATAGTACCAAAGGCTGGGGATGTAACTGAGTGGTAGAGTATTTGTCTAGCATATGAAGACTCTGGGTTCTGTCCTCAGCATTGCAAAAACAAACAAATGAAGGACAGTACTGTACAGAATTGTGCAAAATATGAATGCTACATGAACAATTTATATAGTTAATTTTAAGCAGTACTAAGAAGATTCTGAGAGCTTGGATTGACATGCCTGCTGTGATGTACGAGCGGGCCAATCCTTACCTCTTTAAGATGTGGTTTTCTCATTTGTAAATTGGGCATAGCTTCATCTATCTCATAAAATTGTTGGCAGAATCAAATGAAACAGCAATTTGTTTTGTAGTGTTAGGGATTAAAACCAGGGACTTGCATATGATAGCTAAATGATCTACTACTGAGCTACATCCCTTACCCCAAGTTATTTGAAAAAAAATTTTTCTTTTTTTTTTTGTGTGCATATGATAGAGACTACATAGATTATGGGAGGGGAGGAGGGAAGACCTAACACTTATGGACCTGTACTTGAAATAAGGTACTGTTTCTTAATCAACTCTGCCCCCACTATCTGGCACTGTGCCTGGTTTTGCCATGAGACTCTGTACATGTTTTTGAATGAATGCATGCCAGGCTCTGTGGTCGGTCCTCAACATGTGCTATCCTTTAAATCTTCACAAGAAAATCTTATCTAGGGTAGATAACCTGTCTCTACTTCAAAGGTGAGGAAATAGAAGTTTGGAAATGTTAAACCACTTCCATCCTTGTACAGGTAGAGTAGTAGAACCAGGAAAGGAAGTTAAATCTGCCACCAGAGCCCAGATTCTATTCATTACACAACATGGGTTCTCAAATGTGAGGAAACCATCATCCTTCCTGAACAACAGGAAAATGCGAAGAGAAGATCTCAGATGGTTTACCAGTTGTCCAGGCAGCTTGCTCCTGGGCCCCTTCCAGAGAAGGAGGAAAGCAGTGCTCTGAGCTGCCTGACACATTTCACATGGCCTTTGTTCAGCTGCCAGTTGTGATTTCTGTCCTTTGAAGTAAAATGCACAATGGTGAGAAAATGCCAGGTTATGTACTACAACCTGGAATCGTCCTAGGGGCAGGAGAGAGAAGTAGAATAGGGCCTAGAAGAACTCGAGGATAATGAAGTGATCAACCAAGAACTTGGGTACTTGGATTAAGTTTGTTATAGGCATTAGCAGACCCCCTATGTCTCTATTTCTCTTTCTTTTATGCTCGTTTAACTTTCACTTCTAGAGATGGTGAGGTCTTGATTTTTCCTTTTCTTCCATATTAAGGGTGATAATTAAGAAGCTAATTCTACTGCTGCTCTGCACATTCCATGTTCTCCATAATTTGTCTGCTCTTGGTATCCCTAGTCTCATTATGATAGTGAGTTTTACTGGAATAAAGTTTTGTAATCACCCTAATTTATAATGAGCAGTAATAAAATGGCCCCAACAACACAGTCATTTTAAAACTCCAGCCTCTGATTTGGGAGGCATTGTGCAGAATTTGGTACATATTATCCAGTCCTACATTATTTTTTCTCTGGCTTTATTTCTGAGGAACGAGAGGAATCTTAAATATGAAGGGTTATATGAGAAGCAGAAGGATGGACATTTTGAGAATTTGAATTCATTTTTAAAGTTCTGTTAAAATAATAGTGCACGGTAGGTCAGGATAGCAGACAGAAAGTACATTTCAGACAAGTCTAGGGAATACCTTACACCATTGTCCTGGTCCAGCCGGTAACTGTGGTTTCCCAGGTACTGTGCTAACATACCCAGGGTGAAAGCTGGTGGGGAGGCACCTTCCATTCTCCTCCTGACCTGTGGTAAGTCTGCTGGGTTGAATTGTGTGAAGTTGTCAAAGGTTGCTCTGCTCTCCAGCACTTGGCACCGGCTCCACTGAAATGTGATGCCATTGGTTTTCAGTAAAGGTTCCTTTCTGCAGGGCTGCAAACACAGATCAGCTGCTACTGTGTATACACAACCAGGGAGCAAATCAACCAGCACATTTAAAGCAGCCTTTTTAACCCTGAGACTTTCCAAGATCTCCTCTTCACGCAGGAAGTTTCCTTCTCTGTTGTCAGATTTAGCACTGTGCTCCTGTCATCAGATCCGAGCTAGACTCCCTGCTGCACAGTAGAGAGGCTTCCTTAAGACATTTGTCCTTGAAACTGCACCAAACTCTTGGAAGAACCCAGAACGTGTAAGTATGTATGATTTAGGCAGCACTAGTACAGGGCAAAGCTGCAGTCAACCATTATACCATATCCGATTAGCAGTGCAGGAGGGGTTTTTCCAACGTTTTGTTACATTCATTTTCAATTCGTTCTGAGGAAACAAATCAATTCTAGCTTCTGATACAGTGACTTTGCAGTAGATGGGGTTGTAATATGTTAGCTTTAACTATTTGCTGTTCTCATTTAGCATTTAGATGTGACTTGTGGGACAATTACTGTGGGCATTAAACTATAAAACTTCTAAATTTTTATTAGGAATTATAATTGTTGGTCATGTCCGTCTTGAGAAACAAGTTAGCTTTGGGGAATGTTTAAAGAATTAACTACATAAATTCATGGACAATAGATGAATTTGTACTGTTTCTTGCTCTCAATAAAACATATTAGTTTGCAGTTTTAATTTACTCATAAAGAGCATTCCACTGAGGTTTTGTCTTAATTGAATTCTACTCATTGCTGTCGGTTTGGTGTTTTACTGTCTTGTATGTGTCTGTTTAAGTTACTTTGCTGGGATTGCAGTCTAGGTAAACCTGTATATAGGCACTATTTAGATTCTAAGAACATTCAGGTGAAATAAATGCTCAAGGAATTTTGGGAGGTGGTGGATTTGTTTTCGAGGGTGGTCGTATTACCCTTGAAAGCATTTTAGATGCACAACGTGAATGGCTGTCAGATGGAGACCACAGACCGAACACTCAGAGGCTCTAAGTCAAATCTTAGCTTGTCCACTTTACTAACTCCAACCAATAAAAGTCCGTGGCCCCTTTCTATCAATTTTTAATATGCAACAATACTTATGTTTATAAGATTAATTTCTCTCAGATTAGTCTGATTGATAGCTGGATTGTGGTTTCTTAAGAGCTCGCTCCCTGAAACCCACAGCAGAGCTGCATTCCATTTAACTAGTGAATGTAAAAACGGGTAACCATGGATTCAGCCTCCACTAACTGCCAGAGCGGTGACTTGTTGTAAACAATACAAATGAGCCAGGAGAGCAGAGGCAACCAGACATGAAATGATTTTAATAGAAATTACGGTAAAAGGTCATGTGATTTGGTATCCGCTTCTGTTCAGTTTTAAAGGGGAAGTCTTTCTTTTCTCACCCCCTCCTTCCCTCTTACCTATTCCCAACTGACCCAAGTAGGTATCTCCTTAAACTTGGCAGGTCCCACTTTGTGCTTCCATGGAGAAGGGTGGCCCATGTAATTCTGGGCAAAACGTGATGACTTGTGGATTTGCACTGGTAAGTACCTTTATTTTAGACACAGAAAGAAAGTCTGTGTGTTTCAGGGCTTCCTTTATGGAAGGTCATGGTAATTACATTATAGAAGTTCTCAGGCCTAGGTGTAAGAGGGTCATAGGTCATTTTGTTCCTTCTCATTAAAATGGTATGACTCTTTCTTCTCCCTTCCTGAGTCTCTGGATTAATTTGTAACCTTGGTCTTTCTGAAAACAGTTATTTGCTTTAGAAACAACTTCTGCAATGGGGTAATAAGCACATGCAGATGCTGTGTAAAGGACCATGCCTAATCTCAGGGTTTTCACCCACCCAGACCATTTCTGAGTTCTGTGAGGACCAGGTCTTACAATAATGTTTGCATTTCTCTGGTAGAGATACTTCTATATGTGAAAATGATTATCTTCATAACTATGTCTTCAACTGAGAAAAATGAGCAAACTGTAACTGTTAGGTGCTAACCTCCTGGTTTGTTGCACTGTCCTTAGCCATGTTTAATCAAAGGAAATGCAAGAAGAATGTCTAGTAGTCAAAGTTGGGGGCTGGGGAGCACTTAGAAGCACAGCTGTGTCTTTGTCCAGATTTGGGGGGTTGTACCTATTTGGCACCCAGTGAGGAATGAGGATGCTAAGAGTCACAGCCTCACACAAACAGGCATTTTAAGCAAAGGACTCTGTCTAGACATGTTGTGTTGTAAGGTAAAACAGACCTGAACTGGTTTGGGGGGCTAGGTTTCCTTTCATATGCAAATGTGAATATATAGTTGGAACAAAAGATAATGATGTATTTATATTTTACCTCCTGTGACATATAGATTCTTCTGAATGGATACCTAATCGTACACATACAGATGTCACAGTGAGTGATAGGATTTGGGGTGTGTATTTTTCTATTAATATCTTCACTAGGATAGAATCAATCCACACATGAAAAAACCTGAAGGCTGTAATTTAGCAACTCAATAAGATGAGCATCAATCCTCTCCAAACACTCAAAATTTTATCTAGCAAACTCTTTGTTTAGACCAGTAATGTGTGAGGTGTTAACAGAGTACTTACATTTGTAAACCTTTTTTTTTTTTTTTTATCGTTCTGGGATTGGGGATGTGGCTTAGTGGTATAGTGCTTGCTTAGCATGTGTGAAGCCTTGGGTTTGATCCCAAATGTGTATGCACATGGACACATACACACATACACACACGCACACATTTTTAAGATGCTGGAGAACTTTTCTACATGTTCAGCCTGAAAAATTCTTCAGAATGTCAGGGTTGAGGGTGTAGTCTCATGGCTTGTTTGCTCGTCTACTACCAGCTATGCTTCTCAAAAAGAGATGAAACTCCAGTAATTAATGCTGGGAGGAAAAAGGAAAAAAAAGCAATTTCAAAGAGATGTGGGAGCACCAAGCCCAAGTAAGGGTCTCAGTTTATTATAGTAAAAAATTTCCTTTGTCTTGATTCTCCAAGCAGAAGAGCAGGACTGAAAATGTCAGTGACAGAGTAGTTAGGAGCACAATCTTTTGTGTTTCTGATGCGCATTGGAGTCTATGCTCTCGACTTAACTTTGTTTAAAGGATTTTAGGCAAAGCCATGTCCCCTCTCTGACCTTGCACATCCTCATCTGTAGATTGAGAGTAATTATGTGTGTCAGTGGGTGGTTGAAATGGTTACATGATACACTATGTAGAAAGTGTTTAGCACCATGTCTGGAATAGTAAGTGCTCAGTAAACTGCTGTTAGTTTCATTATTATTTTTGATTGAAGAAAAATATAGTTAGTTGGAATCCTGTGTGTCGGTGAGGGGCAGAGAAGGACAATATCACATTATAGTTTGGTCCTTCTCTAGTGACATTTGTACATTGCAGTAATATGTCATCACGTTGGAGATGCCGATTCAGTTTAAAGCATATCATAATGCTTTATATAACATTTTATTAAAATTTGAAAGTAATATGTATATTTTCATTTTCATACAAATTACTTCTGGAAACTAAGGATGTTTTTCATTTATGATTTTTGATATTGTGACTGTTGAGGCTATATGCGTTCTTATGTTTGATCGTTTTAATTGTGGGCAGAAGGATACTTAAAGGTGTAAGGTATTCAAATTACACCCCTCCTGAAAGCTTAAGACCTGGTGGTCTCAAAGATAATCATATATAACAAAGAGCTGTAACAGGTTAGTAAGTATGAGATTATGTGCCACCAAAAAAAAAAAAAATTCGAGGGAATATTGTGTATAAGTTCACTTTGCCTTTTGACCTTTGCCCTTGACCTAACACAAAGGTCTCATTTCCTCAATCCTCCCTCCTGGGTCCCTCCCTTCCACTCTTGTCTTCCCTTCCCTTCCTCCCTCTTCCTTTCTTCTTGCCTTGTTCCATGTCTCTCAGCTGCATTGCATTTTCTTTTTCTTTGTGAATCAGAGGGCTCAGGAAAGGGAAAAGAGAGACAGGAGACCCACAGTCTTTTGATGCCAGCTCTGGTTTTATAAATGGAAACTTTAAGAGGAGTCAGAAAAATCAGTCTTTCTTTCTCCTGCTATTGAACTGAGAGCCACATCTGAAGTGACCTGCAGACCCCAGGGAAGCCTTGCTCAGTAACTATTTGTTGATTCATTGATTAAACGGCATGAAGAGAAGGGGCATCAAGCACGGAGATTCCCTTAGTAGTGAAGGCTTTGAAACCCCAAGCTGCAGTGTGCAGTAGGATGGCTTCTCTGTGACCTTCCAACAACTAATCTCCTTTAAGAACTGAATCAAAGCAGTTAAGGGATTTTGTCAGATGGATTTTGTCTACAGTTGGGTTTTTGGCAGTTGCGTGTAGAAGGCAATACATTCTTCACAAAGATATGAATTTCTTTCTCTCTCTCTCTCTCTCTTTTTTTTTTTTTTTCCAGAAAGGAATGAGGACAAGGTGCCAGCAGCGATCTCTAGAGAGGGAGTCTTGTTTATCCATGGTTCTGTGCAGGCAGGGACAGCTGCAAGGTAGATGCCTTTCTCACACTTCTAGCCAACCTTCTCCTTAGACTCTCTTGTCTGATGGTCCTGTCAACAAGCGTACCCGCCCAGTAGGTGTGCTATAGAATCTGCTCTTCCCAGGGTGGAGAAAAAGCCCATGGTCAGAAGCAATATCATCAATGGTGATGGGTCTCCAGAATCAATATTTATGGAAATCATAGCAAGTAGGTTAGTGCTGGAATCATGTCATTTTAATAGATGAGTTGACCAAAGTCATACAACTTATGACTTGTAAAGCTGGGGCTACATTTTGGGATTTCTGATTTTCAAGCTGGCACTTTTTTTGAAAGTTCCTGCCTTGTAGGGCAATAGACTATGAAAGGAAGCTTACATCATGGGAGTTCAGGAAATGGTGAGACTATTCTACACTTGTGTAGATCTGGTTCAAATACTGAAGCTATAATTGAGCAATTCTGTCGTCTTTAGGAGAGATAGTTAACCAATCTGGATTGTGTGTGTGTGTGTGTTTCTTTGTTTCTTTCTTTTTTTTTTTTTTTTTTTTTGAGATTAAGGTTTCTATACCTACATTTTAGGTTTGTTGTACAGATTAAATAAAATTACATATATACTGTGACTAGTCCAATGCTTGATGCAAAATAGTAAATATTATTGTCTATCCTTTTCCCTTCTTGGGATTAGTGGTAGAGTCATATATGGGAGAATGACAAAATAAAGGTTTTCAGTATGTATCTGGAATGGTGTAGCTCAATGGTTTTCAACATTTTCTTCTGGTTTAGCACATTATAGAAGATGTTTGTAGAAAATCATCCTGTGCCTGGCACAGAGTGATGGATAAATGGTGGTGATAATAGTGGTGATGGTGGTGATGGCAGAAATTTAACACTGGTGAGTGATGTGAACATACCACAGATGAGCCTAGTACTCTAAACAATTCCTAAACCTTACCTTGGATTGCACTGCTTACTTGTGACAGGAGAGTGGAAATTGGAATGTTGGTGAGCAAGAGCCATACTATTACAGGTGCAGCTGCACTCATTTAAATTAAAAAGAAATAATCAGTAGACTACCAGCACTTTATTACTGGAAATGAATACTGACAAAGTACTGCCTAGTCTAGAAGGTGACATCTCACCTGGAGGAACATGATTTTGGAAGATCTAGATTCCATGTCAGCTATCTGTGATGACCCAGGGAAGTAGCTGACCCACATTGTTTCTATTTCCTTATTTTGAATTGGAATAATAATGGTAGCCACTGAAATGGTAGGATTGAATGAATACATGTCAAGTCCTAAGAAAAATGTCTGTCCCACAGTAAGTGTTCAGTATAAATTAGTAATTATTAGAAGCTTTCGTTCTTAAGCTGTTAGGTGGGTGAGATCCTATCTTGAGATTCTTCCCCCCAAATTGCCACTATTAACATTAGCCGTAGTGTCACTAGTACATAAAACTGATTTTTAGTTTTAACATAATAATAGCTATTCTTTATTGTGCACTTACCATTTAACTAGGCATTATGCCATGTGTTTTATATGGTATCCTAAGTGATCTAATTCTCTCATTATTCCTATGAGATGGATATTTTTACCTCATCTCAAAATGAGAAAATTGAGCCTTCAAGAGGTGACAGCTTGCCCAAGTCCACACAGCTAATAAATGATGGAGCCAAAACTCAGATTTAAAAGCTTTTCTACATATGTACATAATGCTCCATTCAGTTGTATACAATTTGTAGGATTTATAGGAAGGGTAAATTTTCTGGAATGAGAAAAAGGAAGGGTAAATTTTCTGGAATGAGAAAAAGGAAGGGTAAATTTTCTGGAATGAGAAAAAGCGGAGAGGAGAAAGTGGAGGGAGAAGGCGGTGGAAGAGAGAAAGGAAGAAAGAAACAGAGAAAGGTACAGGTAGTTATCTTTCATTTAACATTCAAGCAATCCTGAAAGTAGATGGTCTAGGAGCATCATCTTCATTTTTGACTTTATTTAGTTCAGAGCATCATAACTAGAAATGATGGGTTTGGGATTTATATTATGGTATTTTTTTTTTTTTTTTTTTTTTTGTAGTGCTGGGGACTGAACCCAGGGCCTTGTGCTTACAAAGTAAGCACTCTACCAACTGAGCTGTATCCCCAGCCCAATATATAATGGTATTTTTACCTTTAAAAATCCAGTCTTTTATATTATGTTACTCTATTATTTTGTGTTTTTTACATTTTTTAAAAAATCTATGCTACCTTTTTTAAAAAAATTTTTTAAATTTTATTTGTTCTAATTAGTTGTATTGTGCTATCTTTTGAGACAAAGAAGATCCATGCAGAGATACACAGAGAAAGATGCATGCAGAGAAACAAGTACAGGTACATTGGCATGAGCAGACGCATAATAGAACCATCTTTGCCCTTTTTCAGATATTAACGTTGGAAATTTTCCAAGCCCTGTTGTGCTTTTGTAATTATAGACATAAATTAATCTATATGCAGGAGACTAGATGTTTGATATTGTTTAATCTTTCTCATTTAAAAACAGCTTTTACCTTTCTTATTTAGTGGATTTTTTTAAAAAAAGCATATAGCTCAACAAGTTACATTTTCATCCCAATTTTACAAATGAAAAAATGAGTTATGTAGTTTACCTAAATTATTTCTCTGAGACCATGGTGACATGTTGCAGATGAAAGCTGTTTTCTGGATTCTGATACCTCCAGAGAAGGATTTTTCTGTTTACTGTGGTGACCTTTTCTAATTGGTGTGATTACCACCTAATCTACTTCTAAGAAGTGAGGGACACATGGATGGAGAAGAGTCACACCTGTGTATGTAGTGAGGCCCACTGGGCGGTAGAAATGGAAGGGTGGCTCTTTATCCAGGTTTGTTATTGCCTTCAAGTCTACAGTGCCATCATTTGATCTTTAAGGATGATGTAAGGGCCATAGTTTGCACCGTTCTGCACCGTTCTTGCACCGTTCATAGAATCCAGGCTGGGCAGAGGAGAGAATATAGTGCCTTCTTGTGCTTAAGCCTCCTGGGGTCTACCAGACGCTATGGCATCTTCCCCAGACAGTTGCCTGCTGCTCCCATGATGTGGCCGACTGGCATTGTGTTTGTGGAGCAGATGGAGTTCCCTTCTGAGGGGTACTTCCTCCTCTGCATGCTTGTTTTGAAGATGTGGGTTTGGTAAGTACAGGGGACCAGGAAAAGAGAGGAGATACCAAACTGTTGTGTGAGAAATGAGATGCAGTGCAAGGCAGAGGAAAAAGAGGGGACTGGGAAATCCTCATAATTTCCAAGGTTAAGGTCAAGGTCAGACTGCCTTCTTATGTCAGTTTAAATATTATCCCTGAAATTAGACCACTAGTCACTTTTTTCTTGGGGATGACTGGGAATTTCCCAGTCATCATTTTTTAGTATTTAAATATTGGAGGTGAAAAGGAGAGATTATAGAAAGGAAAAGGTCATGGATTTTCACCTTTTCCTTTGGAAGGTCATGGAATCATAGACCAGCTTTGAGTAATGCTGCCTGAGTGTAACTGTGTTTTGTTGATAAAACAAACAATTGTTTTCTTACTGCTTTCACTGAACTAACATGCAAAACAAACTCCCTTCTGTTTTTCTAAATGTATTTCTTCTAATAACACATGATATTTCTGTTGTGAAAGTTTACAAAGACATAAATTATCATTTTCCTTTTACAGTTGAGTTAACTTAGCAAGATTAAGTGGCTTGTTCAGAGTAAGACAGCTTGTTAAAGGAAAAAAAAAAGCAGAATACTAGAAATTAGGTCTTCTGACATTTAGATACACCTCTTAGAAATCCTAGTTTTCAAAAAGGGTTGATGCAGGTAGGACTGAAGATTGAGTGTGATGAAAGTTGTGAAGGGGGAAGATAGCCTCAGTATGTTAGAAGAAAGAACTGGTAAGGCCATTTTTTGTGTTGATATGGTATCCATGTCTACAAGATGATGCAAAAGTTTCCTTAATTGAAATATGAAGACAAAAGGGGCAGGGGATCCCATGAAGGATTACGCAGGAGGCAAATCACCTCTCCCCTTCATTACAAGTTTGCGTAATAGAATGGAAAATGGAGTTGAAGGAGCTCTAAGCAAAAGAGAAATGACCTTGTACTTGCAAGTTTAAGTCCCATGTTTATCTGTAGTCCCACCCACTTTCCCATGTAACTGGAGAGTAATCCATGTCAAGTAACATCATCTTAGAAAGACGGGGACAACTTAATGAGATCCAGTGTGTGTGTAGAAGGTGCAACATTCTTTCTTCAAAGCAACTAATACCCATAAGGAAAAAATGCATTGGCCTAAAGCTTAGCTAAAATATGGATGGTTTTTTTTTTTCTTCCTTTGGAATGAAACCTTTTTAGTCATGTGGATATCAGAAGGTGAAATGAATGTGTATTCTCTTTGATATGCTTTATTTTATTAATATCAGGTAAATAAGATCCTAATCTTGCTTTGTGTATTAGGGTGATTTTCTTGACCTGACTTAATTCTAAGACTATGGCAAAGAAATTGTCTTTTTTGATAATGGCTCTGAAATCTTCAAGTTGATCTGCCATAGTCAGCATTTGACTACAGATTCCCGGTAGAAAGTCCATTCTAGCTATCGCTAATGCCTCAAAAGTACAGTATGTTACTGGCAGACAGAATAAACTGATGTCATGGAGACATCAACTCTTTATCCTCAAACCATCATTAACCAGGAGGATATACAACTTAATATTTCAGTATTATTTTTAGAATGTCAAACTATTATCATATATACAACAAATACATTCAGTTAAAGGATACATGCTTAAAACAAAGTGGATCTTCCTTTGGTCTACTTCAATGTTGTTTGTACGCAAGAGGTTTGCTCTGTATTTCCCTCCATTGGATTATTTAATAATCAATTTAATTTTAGTAAAGTTTCACTTTAATACTCCTAGAAATTAGAAGAAAATATTGCTTACATTCATTTGCTATGTTACACAGACAGTACACAGCAAAGGTAAAAGATAAAGGATCAATTCTTATGGATCTCATAGTTCCAAGCTTTTAAGGCTGTTTTATAGAAACTTTGTAATTATTGTGTGTAATCTTGCAGAAAATTAAATGTTGAGTTTGCATATATGAAGAAGTTTGGACTGTTTTGCTCACCATAGCTTGTTAGTACTGAGCACCTCACTGTCCCTGTCAGGCTTTGGGTTTCGCTTTACTGCTAGTAAAATGTTATTTGTAGCATAAATGAAATCCTCAGCGGGGGTGTATCATCTTATGCTTGAGATGTATTTTAGAGAACTTATGTCTATAGTTCACTTGCTTGTTTCAAAAATGATTCTAGACAAGTAGTTCTCAGCTAGGGGTAATTTTGCCTTCTAAGGCACATTTGGCAATATCTAGACATATTTTGGATTATTATGCCTAGCAAGAGGGTTGTTGGCCTGTAGTGAAAGGGGCTCAAGGTTGTTGCTATATCACCTTGCACAGGGCACCCCCCCCCCCACACACACAAGGAGTTGTCTAGTCTGAAATAGTGTCTAAACTTGAGAAGCCCCCACTCTCGACACATGCAAAATCTAAAGGCTAAGAAAGAAAACAGGTAACTTAGTTTCAGAATTTTAGAATGGATGATTTTATGAAAAGAATTTTTCCTTGGGACAGAGAATAGAGGTGAAAACTATAAACATGTCACCTAGTCTCATTTTCACTTTAAAAAAATTTAAATTGTATTAGCATGTTGTGGCTAATTGATCCTTATAATAACTACCATCACTACTGTATCAGCAGACATGACTTAGAGCTTACTAAATGTACCAGGTACCATTCAAAGTTTCTGTCCGTTTATCAATTTAGTTAATCCTGAAAGCAATTTCACTGGGTAGGTGCAATGACTATGTTCTTCAATCCTGGAATCTGTAGCAATATAGTGATCTGGTTGAAAGTGAGAACAGAATATCTGGAAATAAGGAGCCATATTTTTCTAAATGACCCTGGATGCTAAAGCTTTTATTCCATGGAGCTAGCACTAAAAAAAGTGCTTCTCTGGGAAACTAAGATCAACTTCATAAAGTAGGTTCATATTTGCTTCTAGAAGGAGAAAGAAAGAAAAAAAAAAGATTCTGTGACTTTTTGCTTGCCAGTTCTGCACCTAATCCCGTGCCTGCGTTTTCCCCTGCAGTGGTCATTCCTGACTGAACTGGTCTTTGGATTGTGTATAAATGACAAAGAGTAAGTGCCCATTGCAGCCCAGCTGAATCATAAAGTGACTGTTCCTACTTGTGGCTGTCACCTTCTAATCGACTGTCCTCTGAGTCTTATTTTAAGTTTGCAGTGGGGAGATGAGGATCTCCCTTTATTTACTTACTTAGTGGAGCTAGGAATCAAACCAGGCCTCCTGCATGGCAGGCAAGCATTTACCACTGAGCTACATCCCTGGGGAGGGTCTTCCTTTAAAATGTCATCATCAGGGTGGGTTCAACCCACTTAAATCTCATGTTTGGAAAAAAAAAAAAAAGTAGGTAAAATTTCTCTAAGCAACCCTCACGGGAGATTCTCTAAGAATGCATTTAACAATGGAATTTTCCCTGGAAATGCCACATCAGAAGTCATATTCCCAGTGGGCATTTCTGTGGGAATTGGGAAGCGAGCTATGTTTGCTACTTTCACACCTCCTGAGGGCTTTGGTTCTGGGAATTCGGTTTGTCATCGCTAGACATTTTACCTTTGCCAAACTGGTCTTTTGTATTAAACCTAAGTTGCCATCAAAAACCGGAAAGGAAAACATCACAAATCACTAGAAATATATCAGCATTCTGAGCAGTAGAATTTATGGGGCACTAATGGATATCCCTGGCTATTTATCTTTCTGGTGGCTGTTGAAACACCTCTGCCTTTTCTTAATGTAAAAGGGCTTCCTGTGTAGGAACTGTAGAGTCCCCAAGCCCTGTGCTGCAGTGCGGGGGGACCTGACATTCCAGTGCTTGTTTTCTTTGCTGGAATGGTGGTGGAGAGTTAATTTCTTGCCCTCTTCTTTTTTGTCTCTTTTCCTTCTTCATTAAAAGCTCAGGAGGCTGGGATTATGGCTCAGTGGTAGAGCGTTTGCCTTGCACATGTTAGGCACTGGGTTCAATCCTCAGCACCACATAAAATGAACAAATAAAATAAAGTTATTGTGTCCATTTACAACTAAAAATTAAAAAAAAAAAAGTAAAATGCAGTCTGGATATATTCAGTTTTGAGGTCTCTATACTGAGTCTGGCATGACTGGGATAGGCCCAGCCCACATGTTCCCCATTCCCTTCTGATTAAAGAATAGCCATCATTTATTTATTCGTAGCAGACTTCTCTGTGTCTAAAGGATGATCCCTAAGTGCAATTTATAGTCTATTTTGTTCATCAAGTTCAAATAAACTTTATAAGGAATGCCCATGCTTTGGGGAGGACTTCTAATATTTTGTTCATAGTAGTTAAGCTCTTTCTCAATCTCCTGGCTTCATTCACTCTTGTCTGCTGGGGAAGAAAGGCCTGGAATACAGGAGAATTACACCTACCAGGAGGGACTGGATTTCCTCTGTGACTTTTCCCACACAGGTCTGAAGTTCCATTTGGGAGGGAGGGAGAAATCGGGGTTCTGGGTCTGGCCATGCTACTTCTGAGCTTGTGACCTTGGTCCAAATTATTTGACATTGCTCAACCTCAGTTTGCACAGCTACGAGATGCATCAAATTACCTGTCTATAGTCAGGTATGTTGTGAAGATTAAATGATATAGAATATATGAAGCACAGAAAGGATTTAGTGATTGTTTCTGGGGTCAGATGTACTTACTGCTGGAGTCCTGAGAAACTTGACTTCACCCTTTCTCCTTTTAAAAAAATGTGCTCTGAGAACAATAAATTTGAATTGCCTCTGCACACATTCAAGAATAAATTCTAAGCCTATACCCTAGTGCTTTGAATATGCCTCTGGCGAGTGGGATCTGCTCCCTTGTATGTTCAGAAATGCCTCCAGTGGCTTGTATTGTTAAGTACTCCAAAGTCAGCCGGTCTTTGGGACCAGCAAAATCCCTTCCCTATGATGTTCTTGATCTCCTGAGCTGGAGAGTGGCATCTAGAGAATTTTAGCTCCTCTACTTGACGCATCTTCTTACCCTGGTGGAGTTAGTCTGAGCCTGCTAACTCGCTATCCCACTTTATAAGCAGTGCTTTTTATGGTAGGCCCCACGTGGTTGGGTAACCTAAATGATGTGATAATGAGGATGGACTAAAGGTCACAAGATTGTTAACATGTGTGAGGAGATTGTAGGCTTAGCCTATCAGGTGAGGGAGAGGTTAGTGCACCAACTGTATCCACACTTCAAAGCATGTAGCTGGTTTGCTGCACTAACTTAATTATCTGTGCTATTGATATCTTTGAGGGACATATCTATACCCCGGATACAGTTACTTCACAGTAGGAGATAGCAGGAGGTGGCTTGTTCTGTTGCCAACTTCCTAAAATGCTTTTTAGAGTCAGCTGGGTTGCTTAGTCCTCTCTTGCTCTTGGATTAAATATAAAAATAACTATGTAAAGCATATCAACCCTCTTTTCCCTGTCTGCTGAAACTGCAATCTCCTATGCTTTTTCTAGAACCCATTAAAGAGGGAGGAGGAGAGGAGGGGTAACAATATCCAAAAACCCCAAAGCCCCAGATCAGATATTCTCCCTGAACCGATCCTGCAGTTAGAGCTCAACCGAGGTGGAAAATAACTGGTCACATTGGTACCTACCAGAGTTCCTTTTTGATTATTTGAGGGTTGATGAAGTAGCATGAACTTTATCCTTATTCTTGGTGTTCCTCCTTCTCTCTATAGCCATATTAGTTTTATTGACATCTCCACCAGAAGCCTGGAAGGGAAAGAAATACAACCCAAACCAGGTGATGTTTTCATTTCCAAGCCATAAAAGTGTTTGATGTTAAGAAACATTTGAAACTATAGACTGAAGGAAGGTATTTGTCTCTACCCGGTTTTCACTGATCCTAACCAGCCTCCTTCCTGTTTCCACAAAAACAGTAACTCTGATTGCAAAGCTTTCCACAGAGAAGAACTTCCATCTCTGGTTTTTGGCTTTTAGCTCAGAAGAGCTTTCTCTGACAGGCATTTCTTTACCTCCTCACAAGCAGTACTTTGTGTCCACGTACCTGAGCAGTGGGCATTATTTGGAGCAGCTGATTTTGTGGACTTTTCTTTTAGTGGGAATGATCTGAAATGTAAAGAGAAAGGATTACCCAAACCTCTCACTGCACTGAAATTGAATACAGTGCCCTGGTTCTTTGACACCAAAATGTGGCCTGCCATTGAAAAGCTAGGACATTTAATGGGCAGAGACCAGGGGAGAAATTTCAGCTTTTCATCCTTCCCACTCTTATGAAGTCTCTCTCACAGTTTGCCATAGCTTTCAGAACATGGTCATTTTAATGATGAAAACGCCGTGGAGAGAGTGCTGGAGCGTCACGCAAAACCAGCTGTGGCATCCTGCGTGACATTCCAAATATTAATACAAATAGAATTAATTCCCATGCCAGGGGTATCTCAGGAATCCATTTTAAGTTGGCACTTAACTTTGGTTTGAGATTTCCCCGTGACTGCCCATGTTGAAAAATGTTTGCTAAACAAGACAGTGCTGGGCCGCCCTCAATCTATGAATTCACTCAGACTAATTCATTAACTAACACTTGATTTGAACTAGAAACAAACCAAGGTAAAGAGTAGACGGCTGTTTCACGTCCTTGGTTAGTGGTGAGGTTGGTACAGATGTTTTATCTGCATATCGCTCCCAATGTATCTCATTTGTTTTACTTGGGGGAAAAGAACAAAGCTGATACATTTATCATTAGTGGATTGTTTAATTGTATAATTTCCTAGTTCATTTATAAGTTGATTAAAAACTCTGTTTTAAATACATCTGGTTTGCAGACACAGTGTAGAGGTGTGGATTGCTTGTATCTTGCATTAAATTCAGATCTTGGCAAAGCATAGGCTTGACAAAAGTAAGACTTTTGGTGTCTAGTTCTCCCCTAGACTTGTCTTTCTATTTCTGCACGGTGAATTTAATAAAGAAACTATCTTGGAGTAATAATTCCTACAAGCCCTGGACATTCCTTTGGGGGAAGAGAACTGACCTTTCCCTGTTTTTAATAAAACCTCTGTGAATTTGGACTTGCCTCTTCTATAGTCCAGTGCAACTGTCTTTTTATTCCACATTTAAGGGCGGGGTGAACCTTTATTCCTCTGATTTGGAAGCTCAAAAGCAGTCCTGGGAGAGAAGGCTCCTTTGAGATTTGTATTACTCATGCCTGCTCATTTAGTACTTATTTACATGCATTTAGCTACCTGGGTTTATATTATCTCCTTTTTGGGGAAAGGGTTAGATTTGTATATTTGTGATTCAGTACCCCACTTATTTCTAAAAATTATGGGAAATAGAACTTTTATAATATAGGGTTGAACTATGCTCTGGTGATTGGCAGGCTTTTTAAAAATCCTAATTGTGACACTGGCAATTTTAAAAGCTTCATTTTTGTCTTTGTCTTGAACAGGGAGCATTTTACACATTATTAAGTCCTGAAAATCCCACTGGATAGATAATTTGAAATGAAAGGACTTAAGACCTTTTGGGGGGAAAAAGGAACAAATCCATAAGATCCCTCATGATTATTCTTTATGGTCACTAAGAATATTTAGCATACTAAATAAAAAGATCATCTATGAAAGTTTGATATATTTTGAAATAGAATAATGGATATAAAATCATCTTTTCTAAGGAATATCTTCTCTACAGTCACAAGAAGACTCCTGTAAATTTGTTTTGATTGCTCAGACACCAGGCATACTCAGAGGCATTTATTCCCTGGTGTCTGTCTGTCTCTGTATCTAGTGTTCAATGTCGTTTTGATTTTATAACTCAAAGTTCACTCTTTTCTCTTGGGTCCTAGCATATTCCCTGAGAAATGGAGTAATTCAGATGCTTGAAAAGACAAAAAAAAAAAAAAATCTCTGGATAAACTTAATCTAATGTAGATGGCACAGAGTGTAATTTCTATTAAATCCTAATAAACAGGGTTAGGGTGGCTTTATCCATGGAAACAGTCCCAGCCCATCGCTTTCACCTACCTAATGTTGTAGTTTATGAATTGGGTTTACTCTGCATCATCTTTCTTTAGCTCTCTTCGCTTAATTATACAAATGTGAGAATCAAGTAAATGATGGAGACATTAACAGTTCAGAGGAAAAGGGGAATCACTGGACTCATAAAATCCTTAAGTGAATCTACATTATCTTCCAAATTAAATATAACTTTGCAAAGACATTTGCTCCCCTTCACAATATGACCTCTATCATCATTTGCTAGCATTCTTTTCCATATCAGGCATGCACTTCACATTGCTTTCTCAGGGATTGGATGGCTGTAAGAAACACGTAGTCTCTTTTAAATTTTTTTTTTAACCGTAAAAAACACAGAGGAAACCACATGAACCTAATGTATAATCTGACATTTTGAATATTCGTCTATTGTACTATAAAAATATTGCATAATACAGACTTATATATGCATACTGTGTATGCACTGTATACCAGACAGAATAAGAAACAGAATTTTGGTATCCTCCAAATCTCCTGATGCACCTCACCCAACTACAGCTCTTTGTACCTCCTTATAAGTCACCATTAGTCTATTGTAGGAATCACTTCTTTACATTTTAAAATATATTTGTTATGTATTTTGCATCTGCAAACACTAGAATCCAGTCTTGCCCACTTAAGAAAGCTGAAGTTTTAAACTCTCTTTAATCTGTAAATTCCTCCTTAATTTCAAACAGGCTGTTTGATAGAGTTTCCTTGAACCTGTATTATGTGGATGACACAGGATAGTTCACAATGTTCCTCTGCTCCCTGCATTTCCTGAGAATTGGCAACTGGATCACACATAGGCTTGTGTGATTCTTTTGGCAAAACCGTAGTTGGTAGTTGGCAAGGCTACAGCCATTATTGAAGCTCCAATTGTCCCACTTCAGCCAGTAGGAACCTCTGCAGGTTGGTTCTTGAATCCTTTTGTCATCACCTTAAAAGCCTTTGATAGCTTTCTTCCTACTTGGTAATACAAGATGTTAGGGTTTGTCTGGTATATCTCCTGCCCTAGACCTAGAATCGGCTTCTTTTTGGAGAAGTCCTGGCTTTTGGAGGTGAGAGATGTGATTTAAAGACCACAGTCTGGGTGTTGGGGATGGATGTTCATTGGTACAGGATTGGTCATCATTTCTTAACTTTTTGCAAATGACAGAATTGGGAGGTTTTATTTATAAAGATATGCATATGTGTATATATATATATACTTGAACACATTTTATTACATTTTATGAACTTATGAATTTATATTGATACCCCAGTTCAAATTTGTGATTCTAGTTTTATTTAACTTTTTCTGCATTACATTTATCTTTTCTTCCTTCCTAGGCATGTTGACTCTCAAGGACACAAGGTTTAATGGAATTAGGATATCCCAATATTACTCATTTGTTTTATCACAAGTCTATACACAATAGTCTCAGGAGAACTATACTCAGACTGGTACTAATGCAGTTATTGAAAACACTAAAGCTTTTTAAAAATATGAGGTTCTCTCTTCCTGCCCTCATTTTAATATTGTGCTCTGTCTACATAGCCATTAGACACTACTCTCACCTCTTAGTCCCCTTTTAGTTTTACATCTACAGGTAGTTGTATATTTAATATTTACCACCCATCCTTATGGTAATAGTCTCAGCAATCATTTTGACTGAAATATGGTCCTTAGAAAGGACTCTTAGGAACAATAGGAGTTTTTGCCTGTATCCATACCAGTTTTTTTGAGCCCTTCCTACTTGCAAGTCAGTTTTGCTGGATATAAAATCACTTTGTCTCCTCCAGAAAGAGTGAGCTCCTCCTTTTTCTTCTAACACGAATACTTTGGAAAATCCAGTCCATATTTTCTTTATGCCATTAGCCATGCTTTTTTGTTTCCTGTACTGCAAGTTGAACCCAGGGGTGCTCTACCACTGAGCTACATCCTCAACCCTTTTAATTTTTTAAATTTTGAGACAGGGTCTTGCTAAGTTGCTCAGGCTGGCCTCAAACTGTCAATCCTCCTGCCTCAGCTTCCCAAGTAGCTGGGGTTACAGAAGTTCGCCACTACACCTGGCAAGTCATGCATTCTTTTGGCATAGGAAAAGAATTTTACTAGAATATGTCTTGTTATTGGTCTTTTTGGGTCAATATTCTCAGGTGCATGGTGCAATTTTTCAATGTGTCATTTCAGTTTTTTTCTTATATCCGTGAATTTCCTTGAATTATAGTTATTAGTATTTGTTCTGTTCCCTTGCTTGTATTTCTTCTTTAAAAGCTTTTGTTATCCATGTGTTCAATTTTTTTTACTGTCTTCACAATTTGTCTCTTTCTCTTAAATCCGTCTTCTCTCATCATTTCTTTTTGATTTTTAAGCTTTCTTCCTTTTTGCCTTTTTAATGTTTATGAAGAAATTATCTGTTCTGCTTATTTGTTTCTAGGTTAGTTGCCGTTTCTGAAATTATTGTTTTTATTTCTGATTCCTTTTCAGTCCTGTCACCATATTTATGATCTTTTCAAATCTGACACTAGTGTGCTTTTATATTTATATCATGTCTTAATATCTTGAAGCTTCTTTTGAAATGATAGTATACAGTTTTGATCTGTTTTGTAGGAATGTCTTTCTGTTATGCTTTTATTGTCTCTAGGGATGTTATTCTACTCCTTTTTCCAGTTTGTAATTATAATAACTTTTTGACCTTGACCTCCATACTTTTCTGTTGTTATTTTTATGTGAAATTAATTTTTCTGGCCTTTTAAATGAGGTGTGTTCAGGAAATCTTACTAACTTTACAGTGTTACTAACTTTTCTGTGTGTGTGTGTGTGTGTGTGTGTGTGTGTGTGTTTGTGTTAAAAAATTGGGTAGATTGCTTTCTGGAATTCCCTGGCTATTTCCCCCTCCCCCATTTGGTCAAGAACTTCTCTTTGTTTCAGCTCTCATATCTGATGTGACTCAGGTTTGATGCCACTTGAAATTTTTTAGGGCTGGTTTACACTGTAGGGGAGCCTTGGTGACTTGATCGTTCATGGGGGCTAAAGTGCTCCATTTCTCTCAGTCCCTTTACCAAGTGCCCCTTGTACTTAGGTGTTAAGGAAGATAAGAGCCCCTCCCAATTAGAGCTATTGTTACCCATTCATCCACTGCACTTTCCATTTGAATACTGTTGGTGATTTGGGGATCCTCTTATTCTCAGGTCCATAGATGCCTGGCTGCTGTTTTCTTCTGCCCATCCAGGTAGTGATTCCATGCAGGATTTCTAGGTGTGGGTTATTTGTCCTATTAACTTGTTTTGGGGGGTTCAAGAAGAAATTTTTTCTTCTAGTTTTGTCATAAATGTCCTTGGTTTTGAGGTTTTGTTACCTAGTTGCTTTATTTATATAGTTGAAAATCTATGCTTCCATTGCTGCCAAGTCTTTCCAGAATTTTCTACCCCCAGAGCATCTTAAGCAGTGTCCTTTATGGTGAGTGCAATACATCAGAAGATCAGCAGCCCAGGAAAAGGGATGCAGTCTAGGCCAGCAGAAGGCTTTCTATTGAACTTATGAACACGATCTCAGTGGCACCATGTTTTAGACAACTAGTCAGTCCAGAAAAGGAAAGACCTTGAATGGTCAGTTTTGTTTACCTATAAATTCAACTTCTTTCCTTTAATAAACATGAATTTCTATTTATATCCGGTCTTCTGCCTCAAACAAATATATAGGTGACCTATAAAAATAACCAAAATAATAAAACATAAAATATAATTAACTGTTAAATGCATTAATCAAAGTTGACTAACTGCTTTAGCAAACACCCTAAACATTTTGGTATCCTAAAGTAATTCTCACGCCATAGTCTAACATGTTGACTGTGGGTTTTGGTAAATAGGGTGCTCTACTCCACCTAGTTATTCAGGGATCCTACTACCATCCTTACGGGTCTTAGCACTGGAATCATGAAAGAAAGGGAGAGAGATCAGGGAGGTTCTCAAGGAGAGAATTTTAGTTTTGTCTTACACGGTTACCATGTACATTTCAGTGGCCAGTGTTGAGTCCCACAGGCCTATTAGATAGCACAGGAGTTGGGGAGGGTAGAGTGACTGTGTGCCCAGGAGAAAAGGGAGGTAGGGTTTGGTGAGTCTGTGATCTGTTATAGTGAGGAAATGGGACAGAAGAAGGGTAAGAAATACTTTACTAGAGGAGAGGGCTATGAATTGTATAAAGATCAGACATATGGGAATCCAAATGCTGGATTTGAAAAACTGAAAGAAATTTTGGTGTGGTTAAAACTCTGATGAGGTCTGAAAAAGAGGCTGAGGTGGTCTCAGAAGGGCCGTGCATATTAATTAAGGATTCTAAGCCCTATTCTGTATGAAAAAAAAAAAAAAAAAAAAGGATATTGGTGGTTTCTAGGAAAGTGACTGGCATAATCAGATTTGTGGCTTTGGAAGATAATTTCAGCCCCTAACTATTATGAGCAATGCTTCTGAAACTGCAGAAGAGTCCCATTCCAAAGCCTTCTTGACCCCACACCTGTTTCACCTCTGCAGGTGCCCATCTCAGTCACATGTACGTGGTAGGCTTCCACTAATGTGCTACAATCACAACCAGAGTCTATGGTGAGTTCTATAAATTCAGACTGGAAATGTAATTTCAGATCTTGCAGGCCCTGTGTTGTTTCAGTGATATTATAATCAATGATCGTAGGTCCCTTCGAAGCTCATAAAGTGACCTCTTTTGACATTGATTTCTCATCTGTTTTTTTCCCTGACCTTTCTTCACCTCCTATGTCTCTTTATTTGCTAAGGCATGGTGTTTTATTGCCATGCACCCTTATAATAACCACAGTAGCCATACATTTAGCTTTGTTCAGGTCATTACTACCTAAATAGACACTGTTGTGGCAAGAACTAGTCCAAGGAGCTGGTATTGTAACCTTCTCAGGGAGAGACTGTTTGTTTTTTTTCCATTAGAAGGTACCCAAGTGTGCTGTCAGGTATTTTTTGCTTAGACTAGCATCTAAGAAGATTGTCACATATATTTTGTTCTTTCTTTGGAGTAGATCCTCCAAATAAGAAAAGTTCTGGAAATGATAACAAATATTATACCAAACTTCATGTGGGCATTTCTAAGACATTTCTGCACCTTGGTAAAAGCCTGTGTGAGGTTAAATGGGAAGGTAAATGAAATGTGCATCTTCCTTAGAGAAATATGTGGTTTGTCTGGCATTTGTGCTCCTCCCAATATGACCTTTAGAAGAGAATATGATCAATAGCCTATTGGATGGTGTCTAGTCTAGCTGTCAAGATCCAGAAGAGGGAAGTTGAGAGAGTTTGATGAAAAAGATCTGAAATGGCTAAGTGCAAACTTAGTAGGAAAATACATATGTTTTTCCAATAGTTTCCAGAAAGTTCTGAAGCACCTGATATATGATGGGCTTTTGCATTTTGGGCATCTGCTATCTTTGCCTAGCTCAACATTCCAGGGAGGACTTTTTTTTTCTTTTTCCCAGAGCTCAAAACTGAACATGTCAGCAGTGAGCAGCCACCCAGCTTTGTAAAGAATGCCACGGCTGACAACTTCACAGCTGCTGAGGAACCGGCTGAGCCTTTCTTGTAAAGCAGTACCATACACAAGAGCCTTTGTGCCTTGGGACCCACCATGGAGTTTCCAAATGCCCTGATTCCTGGAAAAATGTGCCAACCCCTCCCTACCAGGTTGCCCAATGTCTGGTGATAACAGCCATGACTAGAGTCAGCTCTTTGGTGGTTCTCAAAAGGACACAAAGGGGCTAGTCTGCACTTTTTATTTTTTTATGCACACACAGAGTCACCATATTCTAGGGACAAGATTAGTAATTTATTTGTCATACCACTCAAATTGTTTGGAACAAAATACAAAACTTTGGAAACACTTATAAAAATGTGGAATTAATTCTTTATGGGATAATCTATAAGTGTCTCATGACTAGGACAACAGTCACAGCAGTGTTTTGAGTTTGTTTTTGGAAACCACATTAAGGTGTGCAATTTTGATATGAAGAAGGAGGAAGGAATGGAGGAAGATAAGAGAAAGGTACCTCTTGATCTCTGTGGTCATCTTTAGGTGGTCTATATTAATGAGAACTCCCCTAATACATAGAAGCTCTCTTAGTGATTAAGTGTGTCTAGTTGATGGAACCTGACTGGAAGACACAAGATTCTTTAGCCAAATGCCCCAAATTACCTCTGAGAAACCTCTTGAGCAATGTCCTTTTTTTATTAATTATCGTAAGATGAAATTATAATCAGATGAAAATCCTCATTATCTTCACCCTAACAAGAGAGTAGAGATTCTACTCTTCTAAAAATGTTGATTTACTCCTCAGTGAGTCTAGAAATGTCAGTCAAGAGAAGCTTATGACTTGTTCAAAGGACTCTTGGTTATTTTGTTGGAAATGTCATTAACTACCTGGTTTTGAATACATGTCTCTTTTATATCATTTTGGAAAGAGAGGAAGCCAGAGAGTGTGACTTTCTAACATGAATAGAATATGTGGTTATTGCTCAAGATGTAACAAAGAGTTTGTTTGGAAGGATATTTAGATGGAGAGTCCTTTGATATTGATGCTTGCCAACCTCTGCCAAACTCCTCAGCATCTCTTGCAGGGTAGCCCAGTGTGTTTTGGGTATGCGGAGATAACTTTCTGAACCAACTCTTAAAGCTGATTATATGACATTATACCTGTGTGTTTTGTGGCACTTCCTTGGAAGCTGCATAAATACTTCCATCATAATTTTTAAATTCAAACTGAAAATCCAAGATGCATTTCCATTCTGTACATTGAAATGCTTCTGAGCAGACACTTTATTCAAAGAGTTTTCCTGCTCTTGCTACTTTTATTCTTGTGCCTTTTATGAGAAATAGGGCTCTTGATGGGTTAAGTTGTTTTCTGCATAAGTCCATTCAGCTGTGTAAAAGCATGGTCAAGACAAAAGCCAGGTATTTTGTCTCTCAGGCCAACTCCTCTTCCATATGGCTCATTTCTCTCTCACTACTTGGTACAGAATATGGTACAGTGATTGTTTCAGGAACATAAGTAAAGGATGGCCCATGCCAGTGGGCATGCATTGAGTCATGATCATTGCCCTTTTAATTTGAGGCTTTAACAGATGGAAAATTATTTGGATGTTGCAGAAACAGCAAAAAGAATGTTGGCGTCCTCTCAACTTTTGCCTGGAGAAGCCCAAGAAGCCTGTTTCTTATAATTAGAAGGTGTGTGTGAATCTGAACCGTAGCACAGAGTCAGCCATTGTAAGCATTAACCGATTCACCTTTTAGATGTGACAAGTGAAGAAATCAGCCTAAGGTTGCCTGGAGCTTTCTTCAGGAAAATACCCGAAGGGAAACCCTTGAAGATTCAAGCCAAGAATTATCAAATGACCCAGTCTTACTCTTTCCCCAACCCACATGATCTACTCCTTTCTCTCTTGTCTCAGAACCACCTGAGGACATGGAACTGCTGACTTCAGCTTCTTGGCCAGTGCATAAGTCTCAGATCCTGAATGTGAAATAAGATGGAAAAAACTCTTTCACAAAACCTTTCTTCCATGATTTCATTTTTCCCTTTGTCAGCTTATATATAAACACCTTAAAAAGTTCCTCTTTCCACCTTGGAGTCTGTTTTGTTCACTGACTTTTTCCCCCTCACACCTGACTAACCTGAATGGCCAAAGTAATGTTCCTTGGCTAGAGCAGCCACCTCAGGGGGCATAAGGGGATACAACTTTATTTTCTTAATTATTGTGAGCCCTCAAAGAGTCTTCTGATAGAGGCTGCAAATATTCAGAACCAAAGGACACACAGAGTTAGGCCATGACTGTCCTCAAACTTCCTGATTATTAATTTGGTGACTTGTTTATTTTGGTAGAAGTCTATGTGCTATGACCATTTGTAAGTAAACCCATTGAGGAATAGGCAGTAACTGATAGAACAAAGGGAGAGATGTGATGAAAACAGTCCACTTCTCAGTTTGGATAGTGGATGGGCCACTTCCTCCTCCCCTAAAGATCTTGTTCATCCAACCATACAGCCATTCTGAGAGTGCTGGTTATGGGAGGTTGGCATTTCCTCGATTGATGCTCAGTTGTCTGCCTCTCTGTGGAGCTTCTTTTGAACAGGAGGAGGTGCTTGACATCCCTGCCAGCAACCTCCAGGTAAGGGATCATTCACATGCAGTCTGTCTGGCTCCTTGACTGTTCAAACTTGAATTGTCCCCAAATGACCCAAGATCCCAGATGATGAAGCTGCCCAGGTTATGTGGTCTGTCCCATGTAATAGAAAATAATGTCGTTTTTCCAGGGAAGGGCTATATTTTATCAAGATCTTTCTCATGTGTAACCTAATTTTTGTTGGACTGCATCTCGTTTTACTACTTCAGCAACTTCCCTGGGCCAAAGAATCCATTTATTAAGCTGTATTGCCAGAAGTTTTTTTTTCACCCCTCTGGCTCAGATATCTTGGCACATCACTGGACGATCTTTGAGGTCCAGGTCAGAGGATCACATAGGTAAGATTGCCTTCTAATAAGGTTCTTTGACATCTCAGTTATTAAATTCCCTTGAATGAAGTTAAGACACACCAGACTTACAGTGGTGTTTGCCCCATGTGGATAACACCATTGGTCTTCTGTTGTGAAGTGTTCTCATGTTTTTGCTTTTCTTCATAGATTTATCTACTTATCCTGAATGATACCATCTCTATCTCAGAGCTACACCCTCTCCAACTAGTCTTCCCAAATGGGAGCAGAGAAGACCAGCTTTTACTCCATTTCTGCTCCATTCTGGCTCACCTTCTTTTCTTACAGGCTGCCGGGAAAGCTGCTGTTGATTTCTCATGGGTGGCACTGGTTTATCTTCCTGTACTGGAGTCAATTCTATTGCAGTCTGTTGAACAAGAAGAGGGTTCTTGGAGCTTAGACTGTAGCCATAGGCCTAGGATTTGGGTGGAGAACACTTGCTAGTGGGGAGACCATGACTATGTAATACAGGGTGAGCTTCTTGCAGTCAGGACTTCTTGACCGAAGGACAAAACAGTTATGCTCTCTTTTTCTCTCCTCTGCCTTATCACCTTCTCCAAAGAAATTCAGCAGTTTATGTCCATCATAGAAATGGTATTTTTTTCTCTTCTTCAAGAAGACTTACTGTTTTAGTTGATTTTTGTTCTTCAAAGATATATGATTCTTGGTTCTGTGATTTTAATGTCAGGATTGACCAAATAATTTCTTGAAGATTCTAATTCTGTAAAATGGAGAAAGGCTGTGCAATAGGGCTAGGATTGTGGCTCAGTGGCAGAGTGCTTGCCTAGCTCATATGAGGTACTGGGTTTGAACCTAAGCACCACATAAAAATAAATACATGAAATAAAGGCGTTATCTCCTGTTACATCTACAAATAAAAAATAAAAATGCACAAGAACTTAAGACTTAAAAAGCTGTGTAATAGTTTGGATAACTGTCCCCTGAAGGCCTGTGTATTTAAAGGTTGGTTGTCAGACTGAATCCTTCTTGGGAAGTAGTGGAACCTTTAGGAGTTGGGGCGTAGTAGAAGGAAGTTAGGTCACCAGTGCTTGAATTTGAAGGGGAGAGTGAGAGTCCAGTTCTTCTGACTCTTTTTGTTTCCTGGGTGCCATGAAGGGAGCAGCTTCCTCCACTGTGTACTCCAACCATGAAGTAAGACTTTGCCATAGGCCCAAAAGCAATGGAGCTGCCAGGCACAGTGATGTATGCCTGTAATCCAGGGACTTGGAGGCTGAGGCAGGAGGATTGAGAGTTCAAAGCCAGCCTCAGCAAAAGCAAGGTGCTAAGCAACTCAGTGAGACCCTGTCTCTAAAAAGACAGGACTAGGGATGTAGCTTAGTGGTCAAGTGCCCCTGAATTCAAACCCCTGTACCCCCCGTCCTCCCCCCAAAAAAGATGGGGATATGGCTAAGTGGTAGATTGATTACCTATTATGATAAAGGCTCTGGCTTCAGTCCCCAGTACCACAAATAAAACAAGCAACAGGGCCAACAAACCATGTACTGAAATCTTTGAAACTGCGAGCCAAAATAAATCTTCTTATAAGTTTATTATCTCAAGCATTTTGTTATAGTAACTGAAAACTGACACACCAGGCAAATAAGCTCTATTTGCCTGCTCTATTCTTCTTACTGGAGATTCAATGTAGCATAGTACAGGTTGGAATTCTTGCAGTAAGGAAATTAGTCGCATAACTTAAAATTTCCCAGGGTTAACAATCCTGGTCAGGGAAAGATTGTCTAAGGAAGAAATAGCTAAATTATGACTTAAATAATGAATGAAATTTTGAGTGAGGGGAGAACTTTGCAGGTAGCACTCTGACCTGAGCCAATGCAAGGTTCAGGAACCACAGAGGGTACCAGTGTGGCTGGAGAATAGTACACTGAAGTGACAAGAGGAGCTGGATGAGCAGCAGGTCTGATTAGGAAGGACTTTTTAGCTACATTAAGGATTTTGGTCACTACTCAATGACCAAAGGAAACCCTGGGAACAGTTTTCACAATCTACAAAGTATAATTTCATGGGAATTGTTAACAAAAACACTCCAGCTCCAAGTTGAGAGCAGATAAGGGATGGTGGAGTTCAAGGTTCACTCATACCATATTCAGATGTGTAAACAAAATGTAAGCTTCTTCATTTTCTGTGACTGCTTTGATTTTTCTTGTGAGTTCCTACTTCAGGGGGCAGACAGGCTATGCATTAATCCTAGCCTCTTCCAGTTACACTCAGTCTCCTTTTGTGTAAAACGGCTCTTTTCAGGTCGCTTCTGTGTCAGAGTTACACATCCAGGTGGCTGGGAGCACTTCTTGTGCCTGAGGTGTGGGTGAAAGGGGCCTGGTGTGACACATGGGTGTTCTGGTGGCTCTCTGGGTCCTCACTACTGCCCTCTACAGGAATGGTAGCCTCATCTCAGCTTGGCCACTGTTGCCTTGCCTTCAATTACTATGAACTCTGTGCCTGAGGAACCAATGTCTGTTCTAATGCAACTTGGGTAGGACCTGTGGATGCTCTTTGCTTCCACATTAGCACCTGAAATTTTTGTGACTTTTTTTCTTTGTGACTTTGAGCTGTTATTGCAATGACTCTCTTCCATCTGGAATATAATGATACTCTCCACCTTCTAGCCTCAGCCTTTGGTAGGTTCCTCAGCCCAGAACCATTGACTGCCCATGTCTCTCCACATTGCACACAGGACCTTCTGGATCCTTCTTTAATATTACTGAAGCCAAGAGGGTAACTGGGAAGCTAGCCTTGGGCTTTCCTTCTGTTTATTCATGTTTTCCCCACATTTACTCTGCTGGGTTCCAGGTTGTGAGGTCGGGTATAACCTTCAAGATGGTTCCAAACAGGGAGTAAAGAAAAACTCCCAATTAAGGGTACTTAATCCAGAAAAGTGAATCCATATCTCATGGTCTATTGTTGCTACCTCTGTCCATCTTCCTCTGTCACTCTCTCTGGAAATGTGGGCTAGGTCTTTTACAGAGTCTATAGTCAAACACTATAATCTGGCATAAAAACTGAAGAATTTAACCATGGCATGTAGAATACCTTTTTCTCTCTCTTTCTAAAGTCAGTGTTTTGAGACTTCTGTCTAGCTATAAAGGTCAAGCAAATCAGCTTTGAGACTCAAAGTTGAACAGAGTCTTCCTTCTTCTTAGCCATCTGCATCTACTTCTTAGTAATCCTCATCGCTCAGCTCTACAAATGGATAGGTACTAGAGAGTATAATTTAATACATCTAGCTATTATTTCCAAAATATTCTATTAGGATCAGGGTCTGCTGAGAGATATTTGTACCTTGGACTTGGGTGATGATGGTGAGGGTAGAGAGAAACTAATAGATTAGAAACCTACCTAGTGGGTAGGATTATATTATTTCCTGCTTGATTCATATGAGATGAACTGATTGAATATGAGAGTCCCAGGTTTCTGGTTGGTGTGGATGAATGGTGAGATGCAGGACACTGGAAAAAGAATTGGTTGGACGACTAGTCCATTTTGGAACATGCTGAATTTGAAGTTCCTTTGAAACATCCAAGTGAAGATATCTAATAATCAGCAAGATATACAAGTTTATAGCTCAGGAAAAAATGGAGATTTCTGTAGGAAAACGTATCATAATTATAAAGATGATTGATAAAGAATGAATTGGAGAAGCAATTCAGAAAGTCAAATATAAATAAGTTGATGCAACCATTTCACTCTTAGCACAGGCTTATAATTGAGTCCAGATGGTTAAGTATATTGGCTAATATTCCTTTTGCCATGGCAAATCTCGTGGTGGACCATGCTGCCTCCCCTTCTCATGTATCCTTCTTTTACATATATTGATATGTTCAACTAGATTACAACAAATTTTACCAACCAGGGAATAACTTTGTCTCTTTCCAGTGATGTTGCATATCTCTATTCTTATCCCATGATGCATTACTCTTAAGATTTTACTCTTGTCAACTTTATTTCTTTTATTACTATATTCTCAAGATAAATAACTAGAGAGGTAGAGCTAGAATGTCGGTAGGAGCAAAATTAACTCAGATATTTGGATTTTACCTTAAGGTTGGTAGTGAAAAGCCATTGAAGGGTTTAAGTCAGGGAAGTGAGTAACCTAATTCGGATGTGCTTGACTAACAATGGCCCTCCTGATCTCATGCCAGCAGGCTGATTCAACACCTGTTTATTGATCATCTCTTTTGTACTAGATAGCCTACTGCATGTTTCAGGGATATAAAGTCAAAAATTTTAAAAATGTGATCCTGTTTTTCTTGTATCCATTTGGGGTATAAATAGACAAAGCACTAATTTTATGTTTTCTTTGCAAAGGAATGTGTAGCACAGGAGCTCAGTGGTCTGATGTAATTCCTTTTATTGGAGATCTGCTTTAACTCTCTTTTCAGCACTGGAAATGCCAACCTTCCTATTCTTGCTGTTTATCTTGTCATTTAGCAGAATTATTTGATTTTTCTTCAGATTCCTAATGGAAAGGCATCTCAATATATACTAATTTTACATTTTTATTTTTTTTTTAAAGTAAGCAAATAGGCCAAAAACTTTTGTGTGAAAATGACAAATTTCAAAAGAAACACAGCAGCATAAGGCAGGGTACCTCAGAAGGAAAGTGGCGAAGGGATTTTTTAGGGTTGGACTTTAACATCTCTGACCAGTTGGGCAAAAATTGTTTTGAAGATGTATTACATTCCCTGATCAAATGGAAAAAATGACACCTGCCATGGTATCTAGGAAACACCCGGCTAACATGGCCAAGAGCCACACACTCTTTCCCACGTGGCCTTGGTGTGAAAACCTTCCAATATTCCATCCTTGGCAACTGGGGCAACCTTGTGCCTCCTTGTAGAGACTGGCCCTTTCAGATCAGGGAAAGCTCTAGGCTTACTATTTTCCTTTGGAAATTCCCAAGTGGAGTTAATGGGTGATTTTTTTCTGTCTAATATTTAACCTTGAAGCACACCCCACCCCCCTTGCAACTCACCTTTCTTGCCACTTTCAATACCATTCAACTTTGTAGATACTTGCACATTCAGTATATGAGTCAGGAGGTTTTGTGGAAATGGTGTAATATTAGAAATTCCTGCAGGATGCACTTCAGTGTTGTGTGTGTCATTGGCTTCCTGGATTTTGAACTTCCTCTGACCTGGTTTATGGTTTTTTGTTTTTCCAATTCTGTAAGGGTTAATTTTCTTTGCTGCTTTTAGGGCTTGATGTGAATCCTCCTATATTAATGTGGTTTTTGAAATGAAAAATCTCTACATGCACAAAGAGTGCCTTGGATAGTTTTGCATTTGCAAATAAAGCCCTAACAAATGCTCATTTAAAAAAATATATTTCCCCAGCTGAGCACATTAAGGCTATATGCTGCATCTTTGTATTCACTTCAATAAACCAGGTGTGCTTCAGGAGATTAGCTATTTTTTATAAAGAATGATTTTGAAATAAATGACAATGGGCTCATTTCTCTTTATGCTGAGGATAACATTAAAGGAAAACTGCCGTGATTAGTTTTAATATCTCAGATAGCTTAATGAGTACTTACTAAAAATGTGAGTGTGTGTGTGCGAGTGTGCGAGCCTACGAGCCTACAAGCACAGAGGGTAGATATATGTGTACACATGTGCCTGAATAATTTTCTAACATCTTAAGTAATACCTGTCAGGGATTTTAATAACCCAGTGCCAGTGAATTATTTCAGTGGCTGTTTTTGCTGAGGCTTTTGGTAGGAAGTCCATTTTCCTGTGGAGCTTCCTTTTTTTTTCTTTTTCTTTTTTTTTTAAAGTGCCAGTCAGAAAATATGCAAATGGACTGCGACTTTCTATGTCGCTTACACAGTCAATGATTGTGTGCCTCTTTGTAAGTTATCTGCAGGTTATTTATTTTTTGTATACTTTATGTCTTGGTTGAAACGTGAGTTGGAGGTCAGCAGAAGGATTCGAGGTGTTTGGGTTAGGTATAGAAAACTTAGTGTGGATTACAGTAAGAATCAATGAGAGATGAGTCCCAAATTTCCAGGAAGGAGCCACATGAGCTTAATTTGATATAGAATGAACTTGGGGTGTGATGGAATTGTGTCTTTCTGTGGATCTACCTAGTATAGTCCTGTGGTTGATGAATAGAAAGAGTATCTACAGATGGTGGGACGGGCTCTGTGATTGAGAAAGCAAGGTAGGCAAGATTGCCAAAGTATTAGTGAGGCTTATGTTCAAGTGGTTTGTTAGAGAAGCCAATCTGGGCAGGATTTCCATGTAGCCAAAAAGGAGGATGGTCAGTGACAGTGATTTCACCGGAATGTGTTTCTAGCTTATGGAAGGGGAAGGAGGGCCTTGGACTTCTGGACTCGAGGGTCTGCTGCCTACTTGAGCAAATATGAGAAGTGATTATTTCATTATTCAACAATCGATTAAGTCTTGATGACTTAAGGACAGATTAGCCTGGGTACAGTAGTCAAAGGATCCATTGTTGTTGTTTTTTTTTAAATTTTTCTTTTCTCTGGCCACTGGCTATTTTACTGCTCTTGATATCTTTCCTAGAACTTAAAGAGAGAAAGGTAACATGAACATGTTAGCCGTTTTACATTTTTTTTATTTTTTTAAAATTCCATACTCTAGATAGTGCTGTAAATGAGGAAATAAGGTTACCTCACCTGTCCAAGTTGTTCCCTTCGTGGGTGAATATTCAGAAGAGACAGTATTTCTGTTTTCTGTAATCCCAGATAAGTGTCTTTAGCTCTGCCTTTGTGTTCTTGCTTTTGTCTATTCCTGTATGGGCACAATCTACATGAAGAACATTAACACTTTCCATTAGAAATATGACTTAAATTGTTTTAAGTATGTCTTTTTAAAAGACATATTGGGGTGCAAAAACATATAAGATATGTGGGTGCAATAACAAAATCAGGAAAACATAACCCCCCCAAATAATTCTTTTGCTTCCTTTCCTGAGATGCTGACTTAATAGAAGAGTAATGAGAATAAGGACAAAAACAGCCAAATCTAAAACTCTAGGTGAAGATAATGGTTCTTTAATACAAGTACTGAGGAATGCTGTTGTAACAGTATTCTTTTGGGGCTATTGTCAGTTTAAACAGCATCAACAATATTGTATTTCATTTTAGGAAGCATGACTGAGAATTTTGGTTCATTAGAGATAAGTTTGCAGTGTTCATTTATTATTGATGGGCTTTGAAAATGACACAAACTTTTCAGGTTGACTCTGGTGATTTTATATTGCTTGTGTAAATGGGAGAGAAAAGCTTCCTCTTTGTAACTGAACCCAGCTTCCTTCTTTCCATTTATGGAAAGCGCCTTTGAGCCCAATTTAGCTGCGATCGGTAAGGCGGCTCACTTTGCTGGGTGTAGGATTGGAATGGGGTGTGATGGTGCTATAAATATATAAAGTTTGTCTTTGTTGAGTTTCCTGATGGATGTTGGGGCTTGTGCATCTTTTGGTGGGTTAGTATGGAGTCATGGGTGTGCGTGCATATGTGTGTATGTGTAAGAGTGCTGAGATATGCTTGATGTTTGGCATTAAATTTGAGCTGGGAGTTAAAAGAGAAATTGCAATTTGTTAGAGTGCATTTTAACATGTGTTTGTGGATACCTTGGGAGTTACCAGGCCATGCAAGAATGGGGACATCATTAACATCCTTTTCCAGGAAAGATAGTTTTCCTGATGATGACAATGGGTGCAAATCGTGGCTTTGCACCCACGTGGAAGGAGCATACCTCACCCTGCAGTGGAGAAACTGACAAACAGCAATTTGCTGGCTCTGTCACCAGAGCTCATCATTCCTTGCCAAATCCTGACTGCTTTCATTTAAATAAAGTCTTTTGGAGAGTTTTTTTTTTTTTTTTTTTTTTTTTTTAAATCAACAGACCAGAAGTCTAATTTTACCTCTGGCAGCTTATATTTAGAATAGAAACATCTCCAAATTTACTTGTTTACAAACACCTGCACCAATCCTGTTTGCTTGTTTAGACTGGATCTGTGGGGGCAAGGGAAAAGGAAGGGAACCCTAGGGGCAGGTATCGGAATCCTCCTGTGTTTTCCTTATTCCTGCTGGATGCTGGAGCACATGTTGTATGTGTGTGCTTCCATCTGCGTGTGCACCTGAGTAAGTGTGTCCGTGCACATGCCTTTTTTTTCCTTCCCTCCTAGATGAGTGCTTCAAGTCATATAAGCAATGCTCTGCACCTGAGGCACACTGTGGAACTCTTCCTTCTTGAGAATCAAAACAATTGGTGGTCAGTTGTTATTTGGGACAAGGTTAGATTTTAAATGACACCCTAGAGAGAAATTTTAGTGACTCATTTTAGCAACTCAGGATCTGCATTGGATAAAATGCTTTCTCTATTTCCATAATTTCTATATTTATATGTCATTCAGCATACTGTATAGCTGAGCGATTCAAGAAAAACAAATAGAGCTATCCATAATATAAATAATTCTACATTTTATCAAAGCAGAAATACATATCTGTGGTTAGCATGAGCCCACCTAGTGAAGTGATTGGTTCTTTCAACCTGAGATGGAATGCTGTCAGAGAGCATGAAAAGATGACAGCAGCACAGTGGGATGATAGATCATAAAATGTCAGTTGAGAACCTACTGGGTGCATTGCTTTGAATATAACCTTGATGATTTCTGAGGACGAGGTTGGTTATTTCCTTCAAAGAACATAAAACGATATTGCATGCCAAAGCAAAATTTAAAATAAAAAGTAAAATTAGAACCCATACAGACCAATATCTCATTCTAATTAAATTGAGGATTCTGTAGGAAACTGAGCAGGTGTGGGCTTTAGCTGTGACACTTGGATCTGCCAGCTGGTAGGGTGACTGTCAGCTGCCTGTTTACACTCTGATATCCAAGACCACTTAATGTTCCAGGGAAGAAACAAAGTAGAAGCAATAAACAAATACTCTCTATACCGGGCTTGTTGTGGAGACTGATTTTTTTTTTCCAGAGAAGGCAAGAAGGGAACATTTACTTCTCAAATCTAATCTGGGCATAGCTTGCTTCTTCATTGTCACACATGGAATCAGATAGATTAAATGATTATTTAAGTCTCTCCTGAGCCTGTTTCTTTTAAAACTGTGAACTATATTATATATGGATGGATGTGTGCATGTATGCGTGTGTGTATACAGACATTCTTTTACCTCTTAAAATGCACTACCTTTATACTAACCTGCAATGAATGTTTAAAGGATTTAATGCATTTGCTGTCTTGTACCAGAAGAATGATGGGGGATTAGATGAGGAAAAAGGGCTTTTGGCACAGCTTGCAGGCTGTTATTTTCACCAACTGTGATGTCAGCTATGATCTTTTTACAGTGTTTCTGACTAGGGGGCCTCTTAGCTAGAGATCCCTGGGTCTCCATGATTTCATTTTTTCTTTTTTAAATAAAGAGGATGAGAATTTTTCCATGCTTCCATTGAGCACCCTGTAGACACTAAACTAAAATCGAAGGGGAGGCTGGAAGGCTAGAATGTAAACTACATGCAAGAGACTCTCTTAGCTGTTGAGATTGTCCAGTGCAGAAAAGAATAGTGCATACACTATAGTACAATGGGGTGTATTGTCTGAAACTACAAATAAAACTAAAATGCTCTATGGTGAAGTGATTGATCTGGGATGTATTTCCTTTAAGTCCAGGACATTTCTGAACCTTCCTTTTGTTCGAGTGGAGTAGGGCCAACATCATTTATTGAGTACCACAGTGTATCTAGTATACATAGAGGGAGAGGGTTTGGAGTCAATTTGGGTTGTTTTGAATCTCAAACCAAACCCTGCTGACTTTGTGTGACCTTGGGCAGATTACCTCGCTTACTGGTTCATGTTTTTCTCACAATCAAAACAAATCATCTCATAGCAGTTTTTTTTTAAAGGATAAATGTATACTTACCATTGTAATGATATTTCACAGAGATGGAAAAAAATGAATCATTGTTAGAAAAATCCTGAAATATTCCCAGACTAAAACTCTTATCAGGAAAAAAAAAAAAAAAGGGTTTTGATTGATTGCTAAATCACTGCCATAAAAGTTTAAGGCAACAGCTTTATTTATTGTATCTCAGAGTAACATAATGAATAATTTGAAAAGAAATATAAAATTGCAGTCTGTGTTTGCCTCCAACATCCTCTCTGTTTCCTTCCTTAATCTGAACTGTTGTCAGAGAGACAATGTAGTGACTTCTGACTGTTTTAGCCATGGACGAAGAGACAGAACTTGAACTTGGTTCTGAGTGGCAATTTACCTTTTATGACCAGTTCAAACATCTGTTCTTAATGCAACCCACTTGGAATGCACTGTCTAGAAGGTGAAGACTACAGGGCAATAATGTATGCTGTGGGAGGTATCACGGCATTAAAATTGAGATTTGCAATTCTGGCCATCCCTCATCTTTGTGTGTGTGTGTGTGTGTGTGTCTGTCTGTCTGTCTCTCTGTCTCTCTCTCTCTCTGTGTTCTTTGCGTGTGTGTGTGTGTTTATCTTTATTTCTGCATCTTCCCGTGGAGCCAGCCTACAAAGCTTAAAACAGTGTTGATGAGGATATGTTGTTCACCCTGTGACCATGTGTAGGATACTAACTACTATTCACCAGTGTCAGATAGGGTATAGTAGAAGAATGCCTTCAGATTGTAGGTCTTCCCATTCAAGGTGGAGGAACAGACCATATCAAGATGCAAACACTTGGAGAACATGTCAGCAGTTTGTGAAAATGTGTACATGTTGGTAGGGTGAAGCATATGTACCCTAAGTGCTTTAAAAGGGAACTTGCAATGGACTTATTTAAATCAGAAAGAAAAATTATAAAGTCTTCTTTTAAAAAGGGGATGTGAATAAATTATATTGTTTTGTTGTATGTGTATATGAATATGTAACAAGGAATCCTACCATTATGTCTGTTATGCACCAATAGAAAAAAGTGTGTGTGTGTGTGTGGTGTGTGTGTGTGTGTGTGTATACCTGATAAATATCTGCACTGAGTCATAGAGAGGAATCTTAGAAGACCAAGAATCCCAAAAGCAGAAGTGAAGTATTTGTGTGTGAGTGTGTGTGTGTGTGTGTGTGTGTGTGTGAGAGAGAGAGAGAGAGGGAGAGAGAAAGAGAGAAGGAGGGGAGATGGATGAATGGATGGATGAATGGACGGATAGACAGACAGACAGACAGACAGACAGATAGATATTCAGGCTCCTTGAGACTTTTGTTAGTACCCTACCCAGTTTCTCCAGAACATGTGTGCTTAGCCTCATGGTCCAGAGGCAAGCAGCTTGGTGTTGAATCTTTTGGCCATAGAGGGGGTGATTCTCAAGCTGGTTTCAAAGAAAGGGTGCTAGTCAGCCCACAGCCCTGGCCTGACTGAGGAGAGTTCAGAAGGAATGAGGTAGATACCAACTTGGGAGAGGTGTTCTGAGGCTAAGGACTGGATTCCCCTCCAGGGTGATATTCATTATGGAAGACAGATGTGACTTAGGCTTACATGGGAATCTTAGATCTCCTTTAAACTCTGACAAGTCAATTAAGTGTCCTTTGAAATAGTTCAGCTTCTACTTCTGATTTTTTTTTTTTTTTTAGCAGATTCACTAGAGTTTTTACTTCATTCAAGTTTTTGACTTTTGGATTAAATGTAAATCTCCTTTTAAACATTGCAGGGCCTGGTGGTGTCTTTTTTTTTTTTTTTAGGTGTATTTATCTTTTGTGACCAGAGATATTAGGAAGGGAACTAGTCTTGTGGTGAAGACTAATTGGGGAGGGAGGGGGACTGTGAGTGAGGACACAGGTACACAGACCTACTCAGAGACTGGCTGTCTGGAGAAGCCTTGGCCTCACTCATCACCTTCTGATTTCTTATGTAACTACTGGGACTAGAAGCAACAACAGCAGCTATTCTTATTGACACCTGTGTTAGCACTTGCTAAGCACTCCTTGTATGTCATCCATGTAACCCTCACAGCAATCCTAACGTGGCAAATGGTATGAATCCCACTTTAATGACCATCAGATGATGGACAAGTAATGTAAGGCAACCTCGCTGAGGTCACATCATTTATCTCCTGGGATTTGGAACTCAGGACCCTTTTTGCTTCTTGGACTCCAACTGTCTTGGTCTCCATCAACAAAAAGGATTTGGCACTCAAGTAGAAGGACTTTTAAAATGATTTGAACATGTTAAAAATGAAGTAATATATGGATAAGTAGAAGGTGTTATTCTATTTTCTGTACAACACAGGAAATTCTAGATGTGACCCTCTAACTTAAGGTGCGTTGTTCCACTGTGGATTGCTTGTCCTGACTCCCCCATTATTAAAGGTACCGTTGGTGTTACACATGATTGTAGTGTGGCTGGTTCCTACCAGTCCTGGTGGAGACCCTGAGCATGACACGCAAGAGCAGGAGAGTGGGACTGAGGCAGATGCATCTCGATCCAGTACCTTCTCCTGGCTCCCATCTTTGTGTAAAAAGTTTTTGTGGGAGAACATTGACTCTCATCTCAGGAGATGCAGCACTTGTCCTGGTGATTCAGAGCCCTGTACCACAAAGAAATATGTGTTCAATTGTTTTGTGCCAGAGTGAAACTTCCTGCAGGGTGTCAGGTCTTCCAGTGGTTCATGGGACTAAGCTGAAGTGGGTAGAAAAGTCCCTCTGGATATTTCTGAACTAAAAAATGGAAGGGTTTGCGACCAACCAAAGGAGACAAAGAATATTCACAATATCCATGTGCCAAAACATGCATGATTATGAAACAACAACAACAACAAAAAAACAAACAAAATACCCTCCCAGGTGTGTGACTTTGACAAAAGGAATTCAGAAGATAGGACAGAGATGTTCAGGAAGGTGGGAGAAAGGGGAATGTTTTCAGTATCCAGAGTCCAGGTCAGCTGTAACCTGGCTCAGCTCACAGAAGTCGAGAGGCCATGCTGGTCCATTCTTAAGGTAAGGAATGGCCTCTGAGACATGGAGGTCTAGAATGGGTGCTACATGAAGCCAGGAAGCTGGGGTACTGGGGCACAGCAAGAATTGATAGGTGCTTCTGTGGGAAGAAGATATAGGACACAGTAGGATTATTATTATTGTTTTCTGTTTACTATTTTCCCTTTGTCCCAGGCATGGGCCACTTCAGCTCCCTTGACAGGCTCCAATCTGGGCAAAGCCCACACCTGGGACTTGACACAGTGCTCAGCTATTGCTAACGAGGTTTCAGGAGTGTTTTTCTAATATAAATAAAGGATTGTAGGTGTACCCCTTTTAATCTCTCCTCCCTTGCATAAACCTTAGTCATGGGTTGCTGCAGGCGTGTGGCCACAGGGGACTGTCTCCGCCTGAGGCTATCAGTGGAGATAGCTATTTAAGAGGTTTTACTTTTACATCTGAGCAGCCAAATTGTGCATATAACAATGGGGACCAATTATTGCACAATAGAGCATCCCTATGAAACAGAGAGAGAGTGTGTGTTTAATATGCAATGAATGACACCATCAGCTCCTAAACAATGAGAACATTTCAGTACCCTTTGGGAGAGGGGATTCCATTCTTCAAGTTTCAATTGTTGGTGGAAGTGATATGTACTATCATGGCATCCATGGTTTTCAAAACAACTGTTCCCAAATAATGAATGAATAATAAAACAGCATCTATGTAGGTTCATAAGTATGGGATACATGACTTTCTGCGTTTGCAGTTTCATTTATATATCCTTTTCCTAGGAAGCCAGATCGCACTGAGTTGTCTTATCTCCAATTTGAGCAATTACAGTATTGGACAGTTTAAAACACTTTTGAATAATCCAGCCTGGGGCTGGAGGTAGAGAACTTGCCTACCATTGCATGAGGCCTGAGCTACTGTCCCCAGCAATGTACCACGTACACACACCACACACACACAGGTCCATCCTTTTGACTGCCGTTGTCCAGTCATCTTGAATGGAAGGAAATTGCTGAATTGAGAATCTTCATTGCCCTCAAAGTTCTTAAAATCAACTTTATTATTTTCCATCAGAAGTTACTAAGGAAAATGAATTATCTACTCAGTATATTTTATAGAGGGAGGAGGAAGGCACAGAAAGATTGAGGGATCTGATCCAAGATCATAAAATGACAGAAGTGAATGCTCAGTAGAGAACTCACTGAAAACTTAATTTTCAATCATTAAAAGGCAATGAAAATAGAAAAAGGCAAAAATTTAACATGTAGTTTTGTTAAGCAAGGTTTACTACTCTAAATAGCTCTGTATTCCTTAGATAATATAATAGCATTTTTTTTTTTTTGTTGGTCAGATTTAAAGTGAACACATCACCCTGTTTTGCTCAGAACTGCCTGATTTTAGCTCTTTAGCAAGCAGAAAGTCCCACATTCCAGGAAACCCCAAGAACTGGGACAGTTGGTCACAAAATTTGGCCAAAAATTTATGCTACTGTATTAGGTTAAATTTGTCATGTTTTCCCCCATGGGCTCCGTTTCTTTATTTTAAGCTGTTTTCTTATAAGAGGAAAGCCGAAATCTGTGAGGTAGAAGGTTGGTAAGCTTTGCTGCTCCTGAGCTTAGACAGGGGGAATATAAGCATTGAGTCTGGCCTCTTTTCTTCTCCTTCTGGACTCTCTTAGACTCTCCCACCAGACTTAAGGATAATGGAGGAATTATGGAGGTTGGTGGGAAAATTCTCTCCCAGTATTTTTTTTTTCTAGTACTGTGTTCAAGACTTGGTATTACCAGAACCTTCAAAGGAGAGGAGTGAGGTGAGGTTGACAAACTTTTTAGTAAAAGATAAGACAGTAAATATTTTAGCTCTTGCTGGCTGTGCGCAGTTTCTGTGACATTGTTTAAAACATTTGGAAAATGTGAAGCTCTTTCAGCTCTCAGGGTATACAAACACAGGCGAGGACCAGATTTGGCCTACGGGCCATTGTTTGCCAGACTCTCCCATGGCCATCTCCCATGGCCATCTCTGTGCAGCAGAAATAAAAGGTGAGCCACATGCTTTAAATTTAAAATTTTCTAGTAGCCACATTAAAAATCTTTAAAAGACACAAATAACTTTAATTTTTAATAATTTAATTGTCCTATTACTGTTTTAACAGGTAATGAATGTAAAAATCATTGAGATCTTTTGCTTTCTTTTAGTACTATTTTTTGAAATCAAGACTAGCCATATTTAAAGAGCTCACTAGCTGCCACACATTGCCAGTGGCCCTGATATTAGACAATAGAACATCTTTGGAATGTATAATTTGACAAATGCTTGGTCCCCTCTTCTAACCCATTAACATATCAATGAACATAGAAAAAAATGACTGTTTTAAATTGCGAGAGTTTAGAGGTCACCTAGTCTAACTAATTTTGTAAATATTGGAAGTTGAGGATCAGAAAGGCTAAGCAGTTTGCTCAAGGTCACACAGCTAGCTGAATTAGTAGCAGAACTGATATTATGACATAGATCTCAACCTGTCAGTGACTTTCCCAGCATAAAGTCTCTTAATTTCATAAAGTAGCTTTAATGGTCTTAGACTTGAGGGTCATTAGGAAGATGGTTAATTTCTTTGTAATGGTGGTGTGTTTATCCCATGCATAACTCAGCATGAGCTCCAACTTACGGTGTGTAGTGCGTGTGTGAGAGCTCTGGTTTGGCAAAAGTCTGTTGTCTATGATGTGGATAACCTAGCTATCTCACTCCTTGGCCTACACCCAAAGACTTAAGATCAGCATACTACAGTGATGCAGCCATATCAATGTTACAGCAGCTCAATTCACAATAGCTAAACTATGGAACCAACCTAGATGCCCTTCAACAGATAAATGGATAAAGAAAATATGGTACATATATACAGCTGAATATTACTCAGCCTTAAAGAAGAATGAAATTATGGCATTTGTAGTTAAATGGATGGAGCTAGAGAATATCATGCTAAGTGAAATAAGCCAATCCCCCAAAACTAAAGACCAAATGTTTTCTCTGATAAGTGGATGCTGATCCATATTGGGAGAGGGGGGTAGGGAAAAATGAAGGAACTTTGAATTGTGCAGAGGGGAGTGAGGAAAGGAGTGGGGCAGTGGGGATGGTAGAATGAGATAGACATTATTACTCTGTGTACAGCCAGAGGAATGAGAAGTTGCGCCCCATTTGTGTACAGAGTGTCAAAATGCATTCTACTGTCATGAAAAATTAATTCGAACAAATTAAAAGTTAAAAAAAGAGTGAAGGGCAAGGAAGGCCAGTGCTTTGGTTCCCTGGATTTTGGAAAGGTGGATAAGAGCATGTGTGCACATGCACATGCATGCACTTCTGGGTCACAGCTTTTGTACTACCTTATTCTGTCTGACCTTGGCTGCAACCTTGATAGAGGTTGGCATCAGGACTGGAGTTTGGTGTCCTGGAGAGGACACTGAGCTTCAGTTGTTCTCATTTCTTGGCCTGGGAAATGGCTGCCCTGGTGCTAAGGGGAGGACCAGGCTGAGTAAATATTAGTTGTGTAATTGGAATTAAATGGAGTCAAGAGCTGTTTGGTTGCTGGATGAGTGGCTTCTCCAACCCGGGCCTTTCCTAGGCATTCCTTTCTTTTTGATCAGGGTGCATTTTTCTCTTTTGGACTTGACTCCTTTTCTCTCCACTTAAGGGAGTTGCAGACCAGCTCAAGAATTTTATGAATAAGAAAGCCCTGTAGTGCATTTAGCTTGGGAAAATGTCCCCTAGAATAGATTGTTTCTGAGTCAAGTGTATAAATATTCTGGCTCAAGACTATACCCTTTTTTCTTAATGAATTGGTCTGGCAGTTGTTAAAGCCAAGTGTGGTCTAGCAGAGTGCTCCAGAGAGAAAATTGAATGGACACAAAACCCCAGCCATGGTTTTCCATTTTATATAACGCGTTTCGCAACATATTAGAAAATTAACTTTATGACAACTGGCAGGACCTGTTGTATCGGTCTGTCAGTTGGGAAGCAGTTTGGTGTCTTTTCTTTCTTCACCTGAGCCTTCCTACCTAGTGAATTTTGAAAAGACAAACAGCTGTCGTGGGACCTGCTGGTTTCCTGGTAAGCCATTCAAGTTATCTTTCCTTATAGTCAGTTTCTGAGTTAGTGAGTATAAAAAAGGAATATTTCATGGACTACTTTAAAAAAGGGCTGCTAATCAATTTTTCTTATTATTTTATGGCTTCTGCTTTTACACTACCCCCACCAGCTGGTTAATCATGCAAAAGCTGAACACTTCATTAGCCAGTGCATGTTCGCCCATGGGCATTTCTGTAGTAAATTAGTTCTTTCTATTTATACAGGTAAGTCATGGCCAAAAGTCTTATAAGGTGCCAAAGGTAAGGGTTAGAATTAATTTCTTCTCCTTTTTTTTTTTTTCCTCCAGTTTTTTAGAAAATTCGTTTTAAGCTCCAAGCTGTAGTGGCACACAACTACTTTTGAATTAAAGATGAAATGAAGGGGAGGGGTTTATTTCACAAGGTCCAATGTTATGGTACAGGCATGGCTAATGCCATTTTTGGCACAAGTCTTGATTTTCAGAAAGAAAGGGCACAGGCTACAGTATTTAATTTTTTTTTTTTTTTTCAAGACAGGGCCTGGAAAACTTGCAAAGAGTCGCATTCAGTGCAGGCACAAGACAAACTAGAGGCAAGAGTCACCAAAACATTCTGCTCAAGGGTTGGAAGCATATGCCCATGTAATTGGGTATGTGGCCCATGCACAAACCCATTAACTACATTTTTTTTCTTTTTTGCCATTTATTTACTGCAAATTTTCAGGAATTGGAAAAATATTCTTTCCCAAGTTGACTTTGTCAGTAAGCCTATTTATATATTTGATGATGGCAGACTGTGATGGCAGACTCCTGAAATTTTCTACTCCTAATGACACAAAGTTGAACCTAGAAGTTTCTCTCACCTTCTTCCTGGGAGGATTTACTTTTGCAAACTTACCTACCAGGCAAAGCTCATGCCCTGCTGAATTTGGCATCAAATTTCTCAGTAAGTCTGTCCTGCACAGGAGTTTTGGTCTTGTATGTCTACAGCCCCACTTCTGTGCAGGTTTGAGTAAAACTGTGGTCTCCAGTGTGGGTTCTCTCCGACTTTCTATTTTCTGCAGAGTCTTCCCAGAGGAAGAGTCTTATGACAACATCTATGCTAGTTGCTTCCTGCATGGATCTTTTAGTCCTTCCTGGTCCCTGAGTGGGGTGGTAATGGTGATAGAGGCTGAATTAATTCCTTCCGTAAAGCTGAAATAAGATGCTATTCTTTAAGGTCTCTACCCATTAATAGGTTATGTTGAGATGCTATGTGAACTGATGGAGGTGATGCAGAAGGGGGTGCATGGAATCCTAGGAATGGGATCCAAGGGTAAATACAAGGTCAAATCTACTCATCATTTAGGTTTTTGTGATTCTTGGTGCAGTTTCTAGAAAATGGAGATAAATATCAGTTGATTGTTCTCTTTCCTAATTCTGAAAACAGTTTAGGAAGTTTAGGAAGCCTTGATTAGGTGAATTGGCACAATGATTATGCCCAAGTGACAACAGAGAAGATTTTTTTTCATTCACTAGGTCATTAAAGGGTGAGTGCTGTCCTTTGTTGGAGTTTTCCTTCTTCGCTGTCATATTTTTGTGCTTGGTTTGCACAGACCCCAGCCTGGGCTGCGGACCTGGGCTTTGTCTCCTATGTTCCATCAGCCTTCTGCTCACTGGGGAGCTTCTTTTTACATCGTGGGCTGATGATGGCTGGGAGTGAAACTTTTTGCTTTTCACATATAGCTTTAATTCCCATTTAATGGTGTGGTTTGTGGCTCTCTGCTTGCAGTTTCGGTTCCTGTTTAAATACTAAAATCTATTGTTTGTCTCCATTTCTAGACAACATAATTGCATTGCTAACTGGCAGGAGCAATTAAGTGTACAGCATTATGAAGAAATAAAGGTTCCAGGCCCTAAGATTTAACTCGATTTCTAATTACACTGAGTCCGCTTTGTGAGGATGGTTTGTAAGGACCGAAGAACACTTATAACAAAGAAGCAGGGTGTAAGAAGAGAGGATAATCATTCAGTGAGCTGCTCTTCTCTAAGGGGCCCTTGTCATGGGGCAGATTAGTGACCATTTCTTCTATTCATGAAGTGTTCAAGCTGTATTCATTCTCTTTTGGTTACTAGAAATTGTAACAAAATCACTGTGGTTTATCCAGAATTATTGTAGTAATTAGGAAGTTCTTGGGGACAGCCTGTGGCCTTTGTGGTAGGAAATTAAAAAATATATATATTTTTAGTATTGGGGATCAAACCCAGGGTGTTGGGCATACTAGGCAACCACTCTTCCCCCTGAGTTTTGCTCCAGCCTGTCTTATTTTATATTAAGACAGGGTCTTGCTAAGTTGCCCAGGGTGGCTTCAAATTTGGAATCCTTTTGCCTCAGCCTCCCTGGTAGCTGGGATTATAGGTCCATGTCACCAGGTTGGCCTAGATTTTTAAATATACCTCAATAATATTTAAAATTCCTACCTTTAGGAAAAAACCATTTTCTCAACTCTTTTTGGGGACTTGGCCCACAGTAAAATCTAGAAGAAAAAGAGGTGTTGTATGGTCAGAGAAAACCTGGCAATCAAATAAGACCATTAGCACCTAAACTGGGCTTGTTTTGGGTGGGGGGTTCCCAGTCATGATTGGCAGGGAAGGCATCCCTTTTGTGGGAACATTTTTTTTTCTAGCAACAGGGCTGTGTGTGGGATGTTTTTTGTTAAGCAAGTCATCCATAAGGCACTGTGGGCTGTGTGGGATGGTATGTTGCAGGCTGTGAAGTTAATGCAGTTAATATTCAACACAACTTTTGGGGAGTTACTAATCCTTTAGGCAACTTTGCCAGAAAAAGCTACATATTAATAGCACTCCAAATTAGACACCCCCAAGTGGATAGCCACATATGTGACCAAATGTAAAACACCCCACCATTCCAGCCACACTCAAGCCGGAGGTGCTGTTTAATAACCCAGAAGCTGGAGCTCTGGCCTTCCTTGAACCCATAACTCTTTGAGAAGAAATGAATTATCTTGAGTATGTGTACAGTTTAATACTCTTTAATTAACAGTGAGTGGTGTCTTTAAAACTCTTTGCCATTTGCAGATTCTTCCAATAAGTGTGGCCGATTGCATTCTGAATCTCTGCTGAGTTTAATTGAAATGAAGCATTTCTTGGCACATCTTCCTTTGCCTTAAAAGGAAAGATGTTCCGTCATCCCATTTGGCCAACTGGCTGGATTAGGGAGGGAATCTAGTCACAGGTAGAGCAGCTGCTGTCACACAGGCTGGGCTACACGTCAGGCTCTTTCCATGTTTCCATCTCAGACAGGAATTAAATCACGAGTTGCAGAAAGTTCTGTGGGGCTCAGCAGGCAAGATGAGAGGTCAGGAAACTAAAGGCAAGGTGTAAAATCACCATGCTCCACCGAACTTCATGGAGAATCATAGGACAAAGGTTGTTCTCTGCTGGGGGTCATGGGCTTCACTTCTTATCGATTTATAAGAATTTGCCTTTTTCAGCTATTTCCTCTCTCATTTCAAGCCATGTATTATTCTAGGTAGAAATAATATATAAAAGGGAGAACAAAGAAACACAATGAAAATGACCTTCTGTGACTATAGAAATTAAATGGTGGTGAACTTCAGCCACACACTAGATATTTTCCAGGTGAGGACTTTCCTCGGAGGTTGGCATCTTCACAATGATTTGTTAGTATAAAAAGTATTCATCCAGTGTTTTGGGGAACACTTGACTTTGGCTGTATTCTGATCCTGGTTTTACTATAGATGTGGACTGCAGACCCATCTGCATAAGAGTATGACCAAGGAGTAGAGGTCAGTCTTGGAGAGATTGTATTGTCCTGGTGGCAGGGCTGATAGGCAGTTAGAAAAGCATGAACATTTGAAAAGGACTAAAAGAGAGTTTTCACTTATCTGTGGACATTCTTAACTCTTCTCACTGTCCTTGACCAAAAACAGTTAATTTTCTTGTGCATACACTTTTTTCTTCAGTACATATTGGTTTACCCTGCAAGTTAGAACCAAAAGCTGTGGAATGATTTTATTTAGTTTTTTTTTTTTAAGGCTTTATTTTTGGCTGCAATGATTTGAAATAGATTCAACCTACTGAGCTTTTATTTTTAATGACTGAAAACTGGCAAAATCATTTTCTAAGAACATATGTTAAATAAGTCTTGCCTTGTTTTCACAAAACAAAAACACTGTGTGGATGCCTTTTCCATGTTTCCTAGATTTCTTAATGATTTTTTGAACCCCACAATGCCACAGACTCCAGGCCTGACCAGGCACTACTGTTTGCCTTGACCAGTGTTCCTGGTCCATCAAGCCTTTGGGTCTCAAGCAGGATAATGAAGGTGGGGAGTGCTTATGAGCATGGGCTCAGTGGTGGGGTGACCTGGCTCAAGTCTGGGTACTGCTTCTTACTACTTGAGTGGCCTGGGGCCTGTCCCTAAAACTCTTCATGCTTCAGTTTTCTCAGATGCAGAGTGGGAAGGATGTTTTCAACTACATCTCTGTTACTCATTGGCTGGGTAATTTGAAACAAGTCACTTTATCTTTCTGTGCCTCTCTTTGCTCATTTACAATAACATGGGGATAATTATAGTACCTACCTCACAGAGCTATTATGAGGATGGAATGAGGAGGTGAATATTAAAGCACTCAGAATAGTTCTTGGCATAATGCTGTATAAATGTATGGCACTATTATTTCTATAGCTGCTAGGAAGGAAGCCCTAGGTATAGTGAAGGAGAAGTAAAGATGATAAAGATTGAAGAGGGTAAGTGGAAAAAAGAGAGGAAAGGAAAAAGGAAAGATAGGGCAGAGAGAAAAAAATAAATGTTAAGATATTCTAAAAATTATATTTGATGGTATGTGATTGATTGGCACTCATGTCTCCAGGCGTTGGTGTCTTTGTCTCTTTTACCTGGGTATTGGAATAGATGTCAGTATGTGGCGTGAGGTAGGTGATCACCAAGGTCTCTCCTGACTTGAACCTCTGGTGGAGTCATCTGAAGCAGTCACAACAAAGACTCTACACCTCTCCTAGACTGAAGTATGCATAGCTCCAAAATTTCTTTGAAAACCACAATATAGTTCTGTACCATTGATTATAAACAGCTTTGTTTCTAATTGTAACTTTCAGGTTTATGATATCTTTCTTGCTGCATCATGACTATTATCTTTTAGCTGTTGTCTCTGTTGAGAAGGTGCCTCATCCACTCACCTTTTACTGTGCATAAGACTTTTGATAAACTATTCTGGAACTAGTCAGAGCTGATGGGTGGTCAAGGAGGCTGAAGTTTGATCACTTTTGACAACATGATGGTTTTCACCAGATTCTAGATTGCTTGGCAGGCAAATATTTCCCTTTCCTTTCCCCAGTCTTTAGCTTGGGACTGGAAGATAGGGAGGTGATTGTGTAGGAAGTAAATCCCATCACTCTTGTCAGGACAGTGGCACACCAAAGAAGTTTACACCCCTGTATTTGTTCCAGGAAAGCATTTGAAAGAAGGGGATTTCCAGATTCTCTGGATATGGGCGGGAGCAGCCTTTTAAGTTTGTAATTGATGTTTCATAAATGGAGTTCTTAAGTAGCTTACTTGCCTGCCTTCCAAGTAGTTCCAGAAACAGTAAAAATCCACCCTCACTTTGGTGATTTCAGTGTCTCCAAGCTCTGTCTCTCAATTGAGAAGCTGGCTTCAGGGCACATCAGTGTGCCCTACCACAAGTGGGAGTAATGAGGTTCCAGGAATCTCCCTCTGGATGCCACATGGCTACAGGCAACAAGAATGTTTCCCCAGAGTTTCTCTGCGAACCTTCCTTCAGCACCCTTCAGATCAGCCTCATGGGGTCTACATGGCATTGATGTGAGAGTGCAGCTGATCCCATTTCTTAATGAAGCAAATTGCAGGAAAGTCTTAGGGAATCTTTGTCAGGCATACTGGGTTCAAGTCTAATGTATGTTTTAATAGAACAGTGTGCTAAATTCAAATGTAGTGTTTACTTCTTTTCTCCATTGTGAATGGATCTTGGCCAATGTAGAAACAAATAATGGTTTGATAAAAGATAACTGGTGAATTTCTCTGCCTCCATAGTAGTTTTGCTTTTAGAACTGTGTGTATCCTATTATACAAATGGCATACTTATTTAGAAGACAGGATGGGCTTAACACCTAAGTCCCTTGGGACTTGCAGCCTGCCCACTTTTTCTCCTCTCTTCTTTTCAGCATACTGGTTGAGCGCCTATAACAGGCAGATACTGCTCTGGATACTAGAGATGCTGCATGAAACAAATTGAGCTTACATTGCTTCCTAAAGCCCTAGAAGGGCCATTTTATTTGATCATGAAATCCTACAATCACTAGACATACCTGTTGAGGTGCCACACAAGCACAGGGTCAGTGGCCCCATTCAGCTGGCTGTTGCTGCAGCCTCCCAGCCTTGAGGACCCTCTGGAAGAACTCATTTGCCATAAAGTACAATCAGTGTTAAAAGAAATGACTGCCAGTAAATTTAGGAAGTCTTCGTTTTAATTTCCTCCCCTCACTGTGTGCATATGAGCAGCCTGCCATTTGCATATGGGAATCCTGTCATAACAGTTTCAGGAAGTGATTTGTTAATAATCAAGTTCTCCGAATGGCCCTAAATCGGTAATTGATGTGGGTCTGGATAAAGCAACCCTTCCACCCTCCTATTTTGGGGACCATTTTTTTTGGGCAGAATCTGAGCCAGAATGAAAACTGGCCATCAGAACAAAATTTAGGACAGCTGGGATGCTTTGCAGCAAAGACTTTTGGCTCCACAGTTCAAATAATCACAATAGCAGCTCAATTTAGCCTTTGGCTGAATGGCTTTGGCAGGGCACAATGAAAAATAATTATTTCATGGCCTGCTTATTTTTCCCTTAACCAATAAACTCTCAGACCTCTTCAGGCTTATGTAAATATTCTGCTGTGGATGAGGCTGAACACACCATAATATCCCTATTTAGGAAATGGTTGTATTTCACCCTTGTGGGGTGAAAAGCAAAACTCAACAAACTTTTTGCGATCTCTCTTTAGAATGGGGAAAGGAAAAAAGATGGGAGGAAATTTCAGGACTGGAAAGTGAGCTCATAGTCACAGCTGCAGAGATAAAGAGGTTGAGTCCCAGACCCTCACTGAGAAGGGGGCATTGGGATGAGAACTTGTATCGACTGCAAAGGGCACGATATTGAGGAGTGTGTTACAGAACTGAGAAACAGTCTACTCCTTTGTAGCTGTCCCTTTTTTGACTCTCTATGATGGGTCTCAAAACTTTCTGGGAAGTGCTTTCCCAATTTTTTCTCTTTACATTCAGTGTGCTGTAATTCTCTGTCCCTGTTTCGTAAGTCCTTGCTTTTGCCCTGGGTGATTTGAATGGAGTCAGGGAGAGGTGCGTGGGATAAATTAAGCATGGCAACAAGCCTAACAGCCACCCTAGACCCAAAGCCCTTCAAGGTTTTTGCTCAAATCCCATCAATCTCCTGTATTTTATATGTGCCTTTTCAGGTCAGCTGCATCTTAGGGCATCACTGCCACGTGATGACCAATTCCTATTCAATGAGAGTCCATGGCTCCGCAGCTCAGTTGGTCAAAGCAGAGTGGTAATGAGATCGGTCATGGGTTTGATTCCTGCAGGAGCCAGTTAACTCCATTCTGTCCCATTAACCCCTGCCAGCTGCCTCAGGTCATGGGTGGAATGGGGTGAGAGAGTGTGAATGGCTCACCGCAAAGCAGCCCCACTACTGGGTGAGGAGCTCATCTTGCCAATGGTGACTCTGGAGTGTTCTCCGTGAATGCAAGGAACAGCAGATGGATCATTAGAAACAGAGAAACAACTATGAGCTTAATGCTGCTTCCTCCCCCTTGTGTGAGTGAGGGAGTGAGTGGGCTGGGGATGGGGGAGTTTGTGTTTCTCCAGTTAGGAAAGGGAAGGGTAGGTTTTTCTTCTTTTGCAAAGTCTGCACCAAATCAGACTCATACTATGATCCTCTTGATCTGGGTTTAATGAGTGGCATTTCTTCTGAAAGTATCTTTAAAAAAATCGGTAGTCATGTCATGCATCAGGATGAATTTCTAAATGTAAATGAGATTCTCCCAGTAATTTATTTACATTTGTTTTCAGCACAACAAATGAGACATCACGTAGCTTCATAATTTTCCATGACCGAGTCACCAGCATGCAGTGTGTAATTTACCATGATTTAAGATGCTTATCTGTAGATTTTTCAACAGTACCTTATAAGGCTTAAACAAGAGAAAGAGGTCCACTGTCCCATTTCACTTCTTGCTTTCTGTCCTTGCCACCCCCCGCCCCCAACAACAATTGATCTGGGGCTTATTAAAATCTGTAGTCTTGCTTGCATCATTGAAGAGTCTTATGTGGAGGGTAGAAGATATCCATCAGTTTTCCATTTCAAACAGGGCTGTTATCACTGACAGAGCCCTGAGAGAAAGGAGAGGAGGGCATGTTTCCCTTTGACTATTAGAATATGTAAATTTGCATGAGCTACTGTCCATGACTGAATTTCCTCCTTGTACAATATTATAGTAGATAATCTCTACAGTATACTACTCTTGGCCAAGGTGGAAGGCCAAGACTGTGTCTGGTGGATAAGTGAATATAAAATCCACCCAGATGTTTTGCAAATTTGTTATGTTTTCCAGGAATTCTACAGTACAAAATATATAATTGTTATATATATATATATGTACATATATATATTATATATGTGTGTGTGTGAATATATATGTATACGTGTATTGCTTTCCTTAATGAGTTAGCATCCTGTTTTAAAGGAAAGAGGAGAAAATTTCCTGAAAATACAGTGTGGGCCATTTATATGCCCTGTTTCCCAGGGATTTATTTACTGGGGATGGGGATGGTACTGAGGATTGAACCCAGGGGTGCTCTACCACTGAGCTATATCCTTCGCCATTCATAGTTTTTATTTTGAGACAAAGTCTCACTAAGTTGTCCGGATTGGGCCCAAACTTGCAATTCTCTTGCCTCAGCCTCCTGACCAAAGAGATTTTTCACTCTTCTTTGTAGATTTGAGCAAAATAATGTGAGCCCATACCAGGACACTTGGGATTTAGGGGGAAGAAGGGAAAGGTGATGCAGTTCACCTGGTCACACAGAGTAAGCCTCTGCCTCGACATCTGTGGAGAATGGTATCATGGACAGTAGAGTTCTGTTCACTTTATCTGGTCCTTGACCATGAATTATCACAGTAAAAAAAGTATGACCTTGCCCTACTCTAGACACCCAAATCAGTAAATCAGAAATACTTTCTAAGTAGAGCTAAGATGCAGAAAGAGATTTTGTTTTGAAGTTTATTTTCTAAGTGAAAATTTCTAGTTTTGTTTAATAAACGAATATTTGGAGTTTTCTGCAGGACAGCCACTGTACTAGGAACCTAGGATGAGCAAGAGCCAGGCATTTACTTCTGGAACTTACTCTGTTCCTCCTAATAAAACATAAAGTCTTGTTTCTAGAAAAACAAGAAGAGGAAGGGGAGGAGGAGGAGGGGAAGAGGAGGGGAAAGGGAAAGAGAGGGGGGGAGGAGGAGAAAATGAAGACCAATAGGCTCTATGGTTCTTAATACATTTTATATCTTCTTTAATTGTTCCAAATTTACTTGGACTGACCTCATTAGTAGCTTCTCTGAATAATATTTGAGTGCCTCACACACATGTTTTGGTCCTGGAGGGCTATTCTATCAAATCTCCTTGCACATGCCAAGTATCACTCTACTTGCAATGTTTTTTACCTTACCATGCTTGTAAATAGAGAACTCCAGTCACTGGCACAATGTGTATAGGCAGCTTTCTGTTACTGTAACAAAATACCTGAGTTAATCAATTTGAAAACAGGAAAGGTTTATTTGGCTTGCAATTTTAGAGTTTTCAGTCAACAGTTAGTTATCCTGTTGCTTTTGGGTCTGTGGTGAAGCAGTGTATCATGGTGGGTACTCTATGGTGGCTCAATTCATGCTGGCTGGGAAACAAAAGAGAGGGAGAGAAAGGGGCTGGAGTTCTCATTTCTCCTTCAAGGACATATCCACAGTGACCTAACTTCCCCTTATGAAATCCTACCCCTAAAGCTTCTACCACTTCCTAATAGTACCACACTGGAGACCCAGCCTTTAACACATGAACCTTTAGGGCGACATTTCAGATCCAAACTTTAGCAGGCACATAGAGCAAATGCTATCAACACATGGAATCACTGCTTTGAAAATCATGCATTTGTGGAAAATTATACAGACCTAAATTCTCCCTCTGCATCTTTACCAGCCTAAAAGCTTTCCAATTTGAAAGGAGTGTCTCACTGGACAAAATCTGTCTTTGTCTAATATAGATGATACCCCTTTAAATGCTTTGTATTTCTAGTTTGGTTAATAGATTAAGGTAAAATGCAGAGAATTTTGTTCACTCTGCACACTGAACTATTTGGAGTTCTTGCATGAGAACCACTATTAGAGAACAAACCTAATATTTATCTTAGAAATAAAGAAAATCTGAATTTCCCCTTACATAAAAGTGAGCGGATAGTGACTTTCATGTACCTTTAGCAATTATAAATCTTTAAAAAGTATATGAAGTTAAGGAAAAAGTACAGGAAGCACTTTTTGTTATGAAGCTGAGTCTTCTAAGTACATGTTTTTGTAAGGCTCTGCTGGGGATGCTTACTTGAAGATCAGGGAAGAACAGTGGGCACAACATTATGGCAAGTCATTGTGCTATAATGTGGCCCACAAGGAAATGCAATAAACACATGATAGTAACAGGCTTAAGATCTGGATAATCAGAGGAAATGTGAAGGGGTCAGGGTGGACTTCAGACATTATATTTTGTTTAAAGGAATGTACAAAGGCAGATCTATTTGGGAAAGGACAATCTAGCAAAAGGGACAGTGTGAGCCGAAGTACAGAGGTAAGAATTTGTATATTCAAAGATCCACAAGTCATATGGCTGGACTGGAATGTGGGCTTTGTGAATCAGGAGGGAGTGAGTGAGCAGGAAGATGAAGTTGGAAAGAGAGGTAGGAACCAGATCACAAAAGGCTTTGTGCACAATATTAAAAAGTTAGATCTTTGTTGAGTAGAATTATAAAAAGGCATTGAAAGATTTTAGCATGTGGGTGACATGTAAATTTTCATTTTAAATAAGTACTCACTACTGAGTAGAGGGTGGATTGGTTGGAAACGGGAGGACTAGGGTAGGAGGTTGTCAGGAGAGAACCCACCTCCACATCCCATCTAGGAATGTTTGTCTTCCTAGTCCAGAGGAAGCCTGGCCTAACAATATGGAGACAGTGCAGAGTTTTCAAAGAAGGGCTGTGAGGTGGTGAAAGAATTGGGATGCCAGATTAACAAGGAAAATGAAATGAGAATAATTTAGATGAGAAAGCTATGAGAAATTGAATAACCGTGATTTCCAGAATAAAACATGGCTCATAGTTTGGTTTATTAGTTCAAATGCAAAATCTATTGTCCATAATTCTGAAAACTAAACAAGTTGTTACTGGTTTTTATTTTTTAATTTACTTTATGAATTTGGCCGCAAAACTGATTTGGCAGCAAAATCTGACCTTTGCTGACATCAAGCTATTTATATTCTATTGTTGATCCCATTAAGTGTCAATATTTGTATCTTTGGCTGCAGAAATATTAGCGTATTTGATTATGGCCTGCTGAAGGGTTACGTAAGGAGTGGCGTGTGCCTTTGGTACTGCTGATGTAGCCACTGCTGCCACTTTGAGCTATTAATGTAGACTAACATTTATATAGCATAATGCAGTTTTCAGGATATCTAAAATATTTTAATTTCAATTGATTATTTTTTGTTCAGAAACTCTCTGATGGAAATGCCATTTATTATCTCATTCTAAATACATGAAAAAAAAAAAGTTAGGTGACTTGTCTAAAAATAACATATTTCAGATGAAATCAATCTAGAAATTAAAACCTGATTTCTCTTCTTTCTATAACTTTAAAGAAAATAAGCAAAATATCTTGACAACCAATGCTGCGAACAGTGGAATGGCCCCCCCATTTCTTTTTTTCTGAGTTCTCTAGACCTTTTTTCTCTAGGGATCTTGTAAATAAAAAATCAAGATAGATTCCATTGTGTCTGATGTGACTCAGATGTGATCCTGTCTGACAGCAGCATGAATAATAACACTTTCATTTATTCGCAGTGTGAATGAGGCTGAGAAGAGTTGTTTTTATTATATTAGCTGCTTCTGCATTTGTATGTTGGTAATTTCTACTATAACATATTGAATTTTGCCCCTCCCTGGGTAAGAACCTGTAGTGAAGACTATGTATTCTACTTCACGAGAGAGTACAACTGTAGAGCTAGTCATTGCATAAGATAACTGATGCCTACAGTTCTAAAATAAGAAGCTTTTTACTTGTGTATCATAGAAGAACATTTTGTCCTAACTTCTGATCTATAGCATGCTTATTGCTGAAGTCAACATCCTAATGTTACCAAAAAGTAAAACCCTACATCACTTATTGATTTGCACTCTGTTAAAGTGTCAACAAGCTTTTTGGTTATGTCCCTCAGTAAAGGAGGTCACTTATTGGATTTTCAGTTTTCCTGTATTGTGTGAGGATAAGCTGTGTGAACATAGGCTTGTATACATATAGGTATCAGGCACAAAGTTGATAGCTACAGTTTGCAAATTAATTCGGTAGATGTGGATAGCTTACCCAGATTATTAATTTAATGACAGTAGCTGAACTGGATCCATTTATAGCAAAATTTAACAGGACACTTGGCTTTGGAGATGATTAGTAGAGTTGAAGAAAAAGGATACTAGGAAAATCTCTTGAGGGTTCTTTTCCTGAATGTGTGGATAAATCACTTATAAGTATGTGACTATAGTAAACAAAGGTAAAGCTGGATTTCCACCCAAATATTTCCCCCAAGTAACAAGATGACAATGATGATGATTACAATTGGAATAGAGGTTGGGAAATAAAGAGGGAGAGGAGGAGAAGAAGGAGGAAAACAGCCATGGTAGATTGGACTTGAAACTCAGTTTACTTGCCTGAGGTCACATACCAAATGACTTGAGAGTCAAATTCATCTCATCTGATGCAAAGTTCAATATAGACTGTCCCCCAACTATGTTGATTTGACACAGAATGACTTTTCAGCTTAATGTTAGTGAAGAAGTTTCCTTCCACCCATTCTGGTGTTCACTTTCTGAATTACATGAGGCATTCAACACTTTATTATAAAATAGGCTTTGTGTCCAACTATTAGATATGCGTGTCCAAGTATAGGTTCATGTGAGTGTTCTGAGCACATTTAAGTCAGGCTAGTCTAAGCTCTGAGGTTTGGTAGGCTAGGTATATTAAATGCATTTTGATATATGATATTTTCAACTTATAGTGTGTTTATCTGGATTATCAACCCACCATAACTTACGGAACATCATAATTATTCCACTAGACTATTTTTAACAGCAAAAAAGACACCTATTTTTATAAAAATACATGATATAGTACTTGTGGCCACAAAGTTACTTAGCATCTTAGTCTGAGTATGATAGTTCTTATCTCTGCCCTGCTTATCATTTTCTTGATTGAAGATGCTGAGATAGTATTTCTTCAGTAGCATATCTTGGACTGTCATTTGTTCCCTTTCCTGACCTTTTTCATTTTCCCACCATTTTTATCCAAGATTTATACTAACTGAACTGATTTAGACTTTTTATAGTAAAGTCAGAGAAATACATCTCTCCTCCAGCCTATCCCCTGAAGCAGCTGTTGCCACCGGGAAGAGAAGGTAAGGCCTACGGAGTCTGCTCACTAGGATATTTCTTCCCATTCTCATTCTGAATTTAGCTAAAAAAAAATTCAAGGTCCCTGAAATGTCAAACCATGCTTTGCCACACATAATTGACATCCTCTTTAATCTCTTGGATCTTATATAGGTGTTTGCAGTTGTTGAGAAAATATGACAAATATTTTTAGTTGATTAAGTGAATTTTCTTACCTCAAGATTTTCTTACCTCAAGTTATTAACACTTAGAGCTTTTGCATAGTAGGAAGATAAAATCTTTCTATAAACCCCCTCCAATGAAATGAAAAAAGAACTTGTATGCATTTGAGTTAGGTTTCAATAAAATAGATGTGTATTTTTATAGATTATTATTCCTCCAAACTATGAATTTAATTTTTATTTAGGTAGTGTAAATCTGAAGCATTACCAAGAGGGAACTTTGCTTTTCCAGCAGGGGTCTGGATGATGGCCCTTAACAAATGCAAAATTTGACATTCATATAAAAGAGAGCTAAACAAGAACAGTAAAAAGATGGCAGAAATTGACTGCAGCCAGAAAAATACAAAGAAATGCAAACACTCAGCCCCTGAACTCTATTCAGAAATTGAGCTGCTGACCTATCTAGAGTTCTGTGCTGTGTTGGTGTGTGTGGGGTGGGATAGAGAGGTACTTGTTTTAAAGAAAATAGATGATTGGATTCAGGTTCATAGGAAGCTGAGTGTAGAAGAGGGTCATTCTTCATTATTTGCAGAGCAGATGATTCCATGGGGTTTCTGCATTTGTGTTGTGGGGTTTTTTTTATTTTTTTATTTTTGTTTTTTAGTGATTGCTTGGGAAGTATTCAGAATTCAGCTGCTTTTTGGGCTATAATGAATGTCTGGAGAATCATAGTCCTGAGAAATAGGAGATTTGGGTGAGATTAGGATTTTGTTTGGAAGGTTTGCATCTTATTTATTCATATACCCACTTTCCAAGATACTGCTAAAGGTGGAGAACAAATAAATTAATAGAAACAAGAATAATTGAACCCAACTTAAATCTTAGGTAACTCATTTGCTCCTCGTTTAACATGCTTGCATTTTCTCATCTCCTGAATTTCTTCTCTAAAACCCTAAAATTTAAGCCAGGTGTGGTGGCGCATCCCTGTAATCCCAGTGGCTCGGGAGGCTGAGGCAGGAGGATTGCAAGTTCAAAGCCAGCCTCGGCAACTTGGCAAGGCCCTAAGCAACTTAGCAAGACCCTGTCTCAAAATTTTTTAAAAAAGGGCTGGGGATATTGCTTGGTAGCTAAGCATTTCTGGATTAAATCCTTGGCATAAAAATAAATAAATAATAAACAAGTGAATACCCTAAAATGAAGAAGTCATCCAGTATATACAGCACTAGGAGGGAGCTGGTAGGCTGCCTAAGCCCATGGTTATATGAGTTGGAAATTTCTTTGGAAAGTACTTTTTCTTACTTTCCTTTCCTTACCTGTTTGATTTCACAGGGGGCAAGTGTCATAGGGGGATGGTAATGAACAAACAACCAATGAGAGAAAACAATGTTGGAAAGCAGTAGTTTTAAAGCAAAAAATCATGAATACATATGCAGAGCAGAACAATACAGAATGAACAGTTGCAGGTTCTGATAGGTATGTTAGAAAAGAATCACTGAACAGGTTCCTATTAATTCCAGAGCACTTACACTATTTTTAAAATATCCCACAAACCTTTGCCTGACAAAAGAAGCGTATGAAATAAAGCCTTAGTCTCTGCAGTGACAGCTATTTCCATAGCAACCTGCCTGTCAATCAACACCCACTTCATCGAGCTTCAGAAAACACCCCCAGAAATAAATGTCAAAAGTCTTATGTAGGTTCCAAATTTAAATCAAACTTTAAGATAAATTAAAATAAGAACCCAAACACCCACAGCAGTCACAAAAAGTAAATTTTATTTTGGAAGGAAGGAAAAGGAGGTGAAAAACAAAGGCCAAAAGAATTCTGTAAGCAGATGCAAGGAGGAAAGGAGAGGAGGGTAGTCACCCTTGACTTTCTTACCTGATCAAGCCTTATTCACCTGGAGGAGCACCTGCTGTTACCGGTGTGTATCTTTTCTCCCTTGCTTTGATGGTTAGCTTTCATTTTCATGATCATCACATTATATTTACTCTCTGGTGTGCGAATAGTTCAGACCCTCATTTTTATAGTAGGAGATGAGACAAGATGCTAATTGCCATTCAGGTGGACCAACATGCTTGGTCACTAAGGGAGATGGCATTCAACTAATAGCAAAGGGCTTTCCTGGCATTTAAAATGATCTCACATGTCACATTAGGTCCTTACGTTGCTGATGCATTCTTCACGAATTTAACACTAAACAATTCTCACCTCTTTTATCTGGACATAAAATACATGTAAAACTTTATATTTCAGGGGTAAGTGATCTGACTTCCCTTCTCTTTTCTGTGATCCTTAAATTACCTAGCAGAGGGACATTTGAAGGAACTACAGCTTATCTCAGAAGTTATAGAATGCTTGTTCTTCAAAAAGTTAGCAACTTAGCAGGTCCCGAGTTAACTTGTTAAAATGTCTACAGACATGGGAGCAAAACAACAAGAGTTAATACAGTTTTACAGCATTCATTGCCAAATTTAGTATCATTGTCACTCAACATCTTGTCAGTTTTTAATCTTCAATTTTTTGCTGTTAATGAAATGTATTCTTTAAACATCCCTTTGGCATCCTAAGGTTATGTTGGGTTACTCAGTGAACTATCTGATCACCTCAACTGCACATATATTTTCCTGAAGTCTAATAAGAACTGGTGAGAGTCTAGTTACAGATTGAATTGTCTATCCCCCCGCCCAAATATGTTGGAATCCTAACCTGAACCTCAGAATGTAACGTTTTTTAGATATTGCCTTTACAATGATATTCACGTTCAAATGAGGTCATTAGGTTAGATCCTAATCCAATATGGCTAATGTCCTTATAAAAAGGAGGAATCTGGACACAGATCAGCACAGAGGGAAAACAATGTCAAGAGACTTGGAGAAGAAAGTCACCTGCAAGTGACAAGGAAGGACTGGAATAGACCCTTTTTTCACAACCTTTGGAAGGAACCAGCCCTGTCAACACCTTGAGTTTGGACTTTAAGCACCAGATCTGACATAAAAAATTTTCTGTTGTTTAAACCATCCAGTTGGTTATAGCAGCCCTAGCAAACTAATAGAAATCCTTAGAGTATAATGCAGTGGTGTTCAAAGAACTGAGGAAAGGGAACCCTGGTCCTTGTTCAGGGGTTGGTGTATGGAATTGGTTTGAGAACTCCCTGCTGAATATAGTTACTGAGAGAGAATGTGGGGAGCAGGGGATGGAATTGGGGGAGGCAGCTGGAGGATCACGTGGGAAGAAGAAATGGGAGAATGTTCCCACACTCTCCACTCTCTTTTGCCTCAACTTAGCCTTTGAGTCTGCCTTCTCTAAATCGTCGGTGTCAGTGTCAATTTCTTGCTATTGGTAACTCAAATAAGGGCTCTCTAATGCTATCAGGTTAGGAGCTATTTCAAATGCTGTCAAGGTAGGTGTGTGTCAGTAGCTGTTTTTAAGAGAATAACCGAGTTCACGAGCTTCTTTTTTTCTCAAATTTTATGCATTTGAGGTTTGGGGCCGCTCTGATCCCAGCTCAGCATCACTTGTATTATTTACATCAGTGGATATTGATTGCATGCCTCTTATGGGCATAAACACATTCAAGTTTTATTAAATTCTCAGGAAAACAAAATCTTAAGTACTGTAGAAATAGATAGGCTTCTTAGAAGATTGGCCAAAACCTTTAATGGCAATCTACTAGAATAATGGAGTTCCAATAAGAGGTATATTTATTGAGAAACTGATGAAATTCAAGGAGCAGGTCACCTCACTTGCACTGGCTCCCTGAAAAGTTTTGTTTATAATTTTACATTTATATTTTTGTATTCTTAAAGCAAGTTCTTCTCTGATTGTGTGAGTTTCGGACACCTCAAAACTGTGATATGTTCCTGGTTTCAGTGATGCTGGGGCTTCTAGGAATCTGGAAATCCTGCATTGGAGGAAGGAAGTCAGACAAGTTAGAACAAGGTGGAAGAAGACATTAGGGTGAAAGATACCAACAGTTCGAATGTGCCAAATACTCAGAAACTAGTGATCAAGGAGGAGCTGGGACAGGGTGGGGTGTGTGGCAGATAGGCTTGGGAAGAGGAGGAAGACAGTGGCAGTCTGAAGTGGGTAGCCATGGATCTCAGAGGAATCCCTGGAGGATTTAAATAAGGAACTTGATGTAAAGTACCCACAGTGAATGGTGGGTGGGTAGGAAGTGTACATGCCTGGTGTTCTCTCGTATTCCTTTCCCAAAGCAAGGAGAAGAGGCAGTAGGCTCTCAACAAGTTTTTTTTTTTATCACTTTGGGAGAATGTGTAGCAAAGGTTTTATATGTAGACACTCAATAAATTAGCTAATGTGTAGAAGGAGCAGGATAGTTAGCAACAATTTAAGCTACTTGCAACCTCTGTTACCTCTAGAGCTAGTGCAATAATTTGAACTTTTGCCACAGTTTACAAAGTCACCACTCAGATGGGTTCACAGCGTTGCTTCTGGGAATTGTAGTGCTACCTGTAAACCTGTGTATTGCATACCAGAGACTTTTTTTTTTTTTTTTTTTTTTTTCAGTTAGGCCTTCCTTTTAGGTTCCCAGAGCAACCTAAAATCAGGAGAAACAACTCCGGGAGCCTGATTTTATACATCCCTTTCACTTGGCTTCTTTCAGTGATAGGCAAGCAATGTGTCATTTTCCCTGTAGAGGATATATGCAGCTGGGAAATGAGTTATTTATAATAAGACTTTGCACGTATGTAGAAATTTGCATAGTAAGCAGATCATATGGTACTGTGAGTTGACAGCGTCTGGTGGGTAACCTTGGAATTCTCAGAATATCTAATTATTTAGCATGGCTTGTTGGAATTTGCAGGCCATTGCCCGTGTATATGTTAGCCTATTGGTGCTGACATCTGTCTACCACAGATCAAAGGCATTTTCAGACCTGGTCTGTCTCGAGGGATGGTTAAGGAGTCAAGGGACTGGTATTTTAGAGAAGAGAATCAGATTTCCCTATCTTCCGTCTTTCTACATGGGTTTCCTAGTCTCTACACTTCTATTCTAATCAAGATTTCCCATAATTTTCCATTCAGGATCATCATTTCCCTGCTCTTTAGACATCTTATTTCAAATCTCTTAGCCTCTCTCATTATCATACAGTGACTTCTCTTTTCACGGGATAAAATTTGGTGTGAGGTTCAATCTCCACCTTTCATTTGGGACCTTTGAATGAAAAGATAACCTTCGACATTGCTCAGTTTTTTATGAAGATCACTGTTAGCACATTGCCTGGCAGGTGGCACGTTTGTGGGAGAATTCATTTGAACAGATTTTCTATCGAAGAGTAAATACACCCCCAAATCACAATGGTAATCAGAGCCAGCCGCCTAGTTTCTGATGATTTTACAAATCAGCTGGGCTTCAAAGATGCGTCAATATGACACTGTCCCCGCACTGAGTGTTTTGGCTGCAGGGGTGGCTGATCTTCTCCCCCACTTCACCCCTCTTCTCTCTTTCATTCCAGCTGCATTTGTGAATGTTTCTCATCCTTTGCTAAAATACGTTTTTCAAAAATGTGATTAACAGTCATTTTCAGATACAGATACTGGCTCTCCTTCGCCAAAGAGACACAGCATGTGAGAATAGGCAAACATCAAAATAATGCAAAAGGGTGTGTTTACTCATTGGAAACAGTGCTGATGACTACATCTGCCCTCTCATTTTGGACTGGCTGGGATCATCTCTGCTCTTCTGATTTGTTGATGTTTCTCTCTACAGTGAATTCCCTTCGCTTTTTTTTTTTTAACCCCATAAATCAAAATGTTCCCATGGATATTTATGCTGAGTGTTAGTTGGAGCAATTTAAAATTTGAAAACTATACTACATGGGACCTGCTCAGGGGATCAATGGATATAGAGGTCTGGCACCCTGAGCATTCCTTAAGCAACTTTTGGACCTATAACATTCTTGCTAACACCATTAGCAATAGACAATGACCTGATAGAGCAGAGCATCACAAAACACTAGGAAGCTATATGTTTATTTTATGGCCTGTCTTTTTTTATTGTTTATTTTTCAAAACAGATAAAATAGTGATCTTGTTTGAGTTCCTTGAGACACTGTATCTCTAGATCTTTTACATTTGAGTCTTAAGTCCCAAAATGAATCACTTGATTTCCCCAAGGAGTTGCATGTAACTTAGGCCCGTCTCAAAATATGAACAGTATCTACAGTCCTGTCAAATGAGTTTTGAAGAGCAGTCTTTATGATCATATTTTAAAGAAATAAATCAACCAGAATACAGTATCCAGCTGTGAGCTTTGTGTTGTGCTAGGTGCTCTGAGAGAGGAAAGTGGGTAACTCCTGGTCTTAAACATTTAGAACCTGGTTCAGATTGACTTGAGCAGGAAGCATTTTAGTAATAAGGAAGCAAGAGGAAATAACAGAGAAGGAAATGAATGTAACATGTTGAGACACAAAATATTTCTTTCCTTGAAGGAGGGTGTTTTAAATGCTTCTAAATAAACAACTAGCCATATGTAAGAATAATCCTCCCAGATGTGTGTACGTCAAATGACAAACCACTGAAGTCTCTGGTGAAGATCTAGAAAGCGCTTATTGGAGACACTGGTCCATCTATGTAGGTGTCTCCACCACAGAAGGAAGTGGAGTTTGTTTGAGCTCAGCCACAGTGCAGAACCTTGGAGGTGCCAACTTAATTGGTAAATCAAGAGCTACTGTCCCTGATTAATAAAGGAAGACTTTTAAGATTTCAGGAGGTAGATATTGGGATGCTGTTCCATGTGGCAACTTGTCACAGACATCTGTGATGCCTTCAGGGTTCAATCATTTAAACTTGTCTTTCCTACTCTCGAACTCCCCACTCCAAATGTTCTCACAGGCCCAGGCACCCCCAGCCTCGAGGTGCAAAAAATCTAAGTGCGAACAATGTGTTTCCTAGGCAGCTTCAAGAAATCGTCTTTCCCTATTAGTTGCCATCAGCTTCCCATTATGCAGATGTTCTAGAGCAGTCACTGGAGGCAAGGGCTCAGATTCAGTTGCCAGACTGCACATACTCTGACTGGAGAAATAATTAAGTGTGTGGAAAAAGCTCAGCATTTAGAATGTGAAGTCTGTGTTCAAAGAACTTAGCTGTGCTATTTAGCTCTGTAACCTTAAATAGTCCCTTTGCTTTGCTGAGGTTGAAGTTATCCATCTACAAAATGGAGGGAATGCTACTTCCCTTGCCTATATCAAAACGGTGGCTATAAGGCACACAGGAGTTAAAGGTATGAGTGGCTTTCGGAGGTCAAAATTTTAGTGTCTGCTGCACTGGACTTGGGGTTGCTCATGATGAAGCTGTTGTAAGTGCCCAGTTCTGCTTTAGGATATGTTGGGCACAGTGGGCTAAGTTAAGACTATGTCATGGGACTACACTGCTGTGCAGAGGGCGTGAAGTCTTTGACATCCTCAGGACACCATTCTTGTTTACATCAAAGCTCTGTTCTTGGTCACACTATGTGTCCCTCTCTTCTCTTATACCTCTCCTTCCCTAACCCATGGTTGGCCTGGACATTTTTTGTCTTATTTTCCCCTAACTCTGTTACCTGGAGGAATGTTTGGCACAGGGTAAAAGCTTAGTACAAATGAACACTGAAAGGAGGAAGAGAGGGAGAAAGGAAGGAAGATGGAAGGAAAAGACAACAGTACAAGTAAAAATTTCTTGAGTAGGTTTAGAAAGCTTGGTTTCATTGAAGAAAGCAGCCTAAGAATAAAAGAAGAAGAAGAAGAATTTTATGGAGAAGACTCTGATAAAGATATTTACAAGACTGAAGCTTTTCACTCTCTTATCCTCCAAAAGGAAGTCGTAAATGGTTTCTGACAATAATCCTTACAAGTATTTTCAGGCATTGAGCTGAGGATAAAAATGTTCTTGAATTATCCAATGATGGCACACTAGCAGCATTATAAAGTTTGTCATGGAAATGTTGTTGGCTTAGCATTTCTCTCCTTCTCCCTCTCCCTTCTTGGAAGGAGACACTGATGTTGTTGAGTTAGCAACTACATGGCTGAATGGGAAAATAAATTAAAACTTTTAGACTGAAAATATACAATGATGGCACTCTCTCTCTTCCTTACCCCAACATTCCCTTCATAATTTCCAGGGGAATTGAGAAATACCTTTGGAATTTTAATGTTGGGGGATGGCGGAATATTCTACTCCTTTAGAATACTGTGTACATGCATATGGGGTGAGGAAATACCCCTTTCACTCTTCTTGTTAGTATCCCACAAATTTAATCTCTGTCATTCTTCAACTTAAACAGTTCTTTAAAGATCTAAGGAAAAAAACCCTGATCAGTCATTCAAAGGATTAAACCACATAGAATTAAAATAGTTATAATAAGCCTTAAACTGCCAATAGGATTTTTCAAGCACTGATGGGGAAACTAGCCTTCATCACTGTTGACAACAAATAGAATACTATTACAGCTCAAAAAATTACCCTGACAATTGTTCAGTTTACTAATTAGTTAAAATCAACCATTGTTATTAAGCTAGTTCCAAACTATCTGTAGTATCATCTCCACATAGTCTTTGAGGCTTATTGAAGCTATATGTATACTGTAGTGTTAAGATGGATGAATTGAGTCGGGAGTGTAGCTTCAGTGGTAGAGCCTGTACTTATCATGAGAGACCCTGGAATCAGGCCCCACCATGAAGACAAACAAACCCAGAACAAGGAAATCATCAATGGTGTGGTTACTAGAATAAATGTGTGTGCGTATGCACGCACATGTGTGTATCAATCACTTGGATGAACATATCACCAATAATTAAAGGCTGGGTTTTTATACTAACTCATTGTTATATTAAGGTAGTCATATTTACTTTTAACATTTTCAAATGATTTATAAATTTGTTGTTAGCATGATAAATTAGGTTGAATATTAAGCATGGGTTTATTTTTCTACACTTTAATATATAAGAACAAGTTTGAGAAGCAAGAACTACTCAGTTCTATGGCTTAAAAGCCATTTGATTTAAAACTGGACTTGGCCATGTGAGTAGAAAATAGTTTTCGGGTCTAACACTAAACCAGTTCTGTCGTTAATTATCGGTTATTTCTCTACAGAAAATACGTTGTGACATAGTCAGGATAAAATATCCATCAATAAAGACCACCATGATTTACCGTAGCAAGGATGGTTGGTTCTGAACTTGACAAGTTAGAAGTATGTCAAGGAGCAATATTCCTATAAACTTGCAGTCTCCTTGACTTAGTCATGCATAGAGAAAGCAAGATGACAGAATTTTGATGTAGAAAGTTGTAGATTTAAATTTACTGTTTTTTCAGAATAGTTATTTAAGAACCCACTCCAGTGTTACCGCACATAGGGAGAATCAATGGTACCGCAGATGTCAGGTTTCTTTGGAGTTGAGTATGATAAACAGCAGCACTTTCTCTTTGGTTGCACTGACACTTGCAAAAGGATAACTTCATGGAATGAATTCTTCTACAGGTTGCCCTATCTATTTAGCATTATCCCAAGTGTCCTGAGTTTCCTGTCCCTTAGAGAGGGCTTATCCTTGAATACCAGATGACAATTGTGACTGAAATTTCTATGGATTTGACTGACTGAGCTGGTTGTGGTCATGAAAACTCACAATCATGGAGCAAGGGCACCAGTCTTGGGTGTAATATTAATTTCCCATCCTACTCATTTCATTCTGAAATTGTGTTCTTGGGCTAATCCCAGAAACTTTCTGATCTCAATCCTCTTTAAAAAGAGGTCATTGTTTTTGAACAGTTCTCCATTTAGAATCCTTGGGGGAAATAATTTGGTAATGACCCATTTTGGGGATTTAAAATGCATAATGAAAATAATGTGTAAAATTATAATGCACACAAGCTAACTGAACATATCATTGGTTTTGCTTTTGTTTAGGTTTATAAGAACTCCTCTCCTCTTTTTTAATCGCACTGAGTTATCTCAGGATGTCTCTCTAATTCCCCTCTCTTCCTGTCCTTGCTCCAAGTCCCCTAGCCTCCTGGCTGTTTCTTGAACTTGCCAGACTTGTTTCTGCCTGAGGGTTTTTTCTCTGGCTGTTCTCTCTGCTTGAAATATTCTTTTACATATCCTTATGATTAACTTCCTCTGTAATTCCTCAAATGTTGCCTTTTCAATGCACTTTATACCCGCCACTCTATTGAAAACCTCTGCCTAGAACAGTGAGCCTAAGAAATGACAGGTGCTGCAAAAAAAAATAGTTATTGGATGGAGTTATCAACGAAGGCATAGGGAGCTTCTCTTGCTACTTTCTGCAGCCCAGGGTGGTTCAAAATCATCCACTGACTCCTTTGCAGACACTGGGGGTTTCAAAGGGCCTCTAAAGACCACAATCAAGTGTGAATGTGTTTTATTTCTGGGAGAGATTTCCTGTCATTCAAAGACTTGCACTTCTTCTATCCTTGTATCTTTAGAGTTCCAACATTAAAAAAGGAATAGAAGAAAAGCAAAGCACTTCTACGAAAGTGTATTATAGGGGACAGGTTGGTATTACTTAAAGGAGGAAATTAATTGAACCATTTCTGTACACATTAGGCAAATTGTTTCACTCAGAGTTAAAAAGCAGCTTGGGAGTATTAAAGTATAGGGTGCCTGCATGCACTTTATGATGGGCTTAGCTTATGACCTTATATCGCTTTTATTTCTCTATTAAATCAAGATAGATTTCATTGAGGCTGCCATTCCACATGACTTTTGTTCATTTTGGTGCATGTGACCACAATTGTCCCTGATTGAATAGAAAGGTGTTATCTGTCTTTACCATGTACACAGTTGGAGTTTTTACTGCTGTGGACCTCCAGCTTGGCTCAGCTTTGCTGAACTCCTGTCTCCTCTAACCCTGATGGTGTGTCTCATCTTCTCTGTGGCTTTCCTGTGACAGCATTCCTACAGAGCCCTTCACTTGGAAAGAATATAATAGAAGAAAATAGAACCTGTACAACTCAGGAAACATCTAAAGAAAGCTTTATATAAAATAAATTATGGGTTGAATTGTCTCCCCAAGAGATGGGGAGAGGTCCTACCACCTAGTACCTCAGAATATGACCTTATTTGAAAAGAGAGATTTATAGATGATCAAGTTAAGATGAGGTCATTAGAATAGACCCTAATCCAACATAAATGTCATTCTTATAAAAGGGGGACATTTGGATACAGAGACACAGGAAGAATGTCACATGAAGATTGCTGCTTCAAAGATTGTTGACCAGCCACCAGAAGCTAGGAAAGAGGTGTGGGACAGAGTCCCCCTCACGGCCTTAAAAAGGTCCATCCCTGCTGATGCCTTAATTTTGGACTTCCAGTTAGACAAATTTCTATTTAATCCACCCAGTTTATGACACTTTATTACAGCATCCCCAGTGAACTAATACAATAACTGTTCACTTATGTGTAACAGAGCAAGCATTAAGCGGCAGTCTACTTAGCACATTTTACATGGGGAAAAAACTGGGGTACAAGCAAAGATGTATGGAATAGATTGTGCATGTATTGAAGCAATTGTTTACCTACTTTTCCTTGGAATGCTATTTGGTAATTACAATAGCTTGGTATCAATAGGCCTACTACAAAATCACTGTAGCTATTATTTTGGAAACAGAGCAGATATATTGATAAGTTTCTGCCTTTAGAAGTGAACATGGAAACAATCTGTCTAATTTCTTCTCATTTTGGAAGAAGGAACTAAGGTACTTAGTCTGCCATCGTAAGAACGTGAAATCTGGGAAGAGGGTTATCATGCTGTCTTAGAATCAATCCAAGATTTCCAACCTTTCTTATTTTTTTTTTTGTTTTAAACAGCATTTCTTCTCACAAACTCTGAATGATCAGAGTATTCCACCCATGTTTGCTGAATGAAGGAGTAACTCTAGAGATTTTTAAGTCAGAGTTGGGTAAAATAGCGGATCTTACTTTACTAGTTTTTAAGAAACTATTACCTCTTGGACTTGGAAGAAAAACGAGGGCATTGGAGTCAGGTGGACTCAGGATAGGCTTGAATCCCAGGGAACCCACACCTCACTGTGTGAAATTGGACTAATCTTTTCAAGCCTCAGTCACACTATCTTATGAACTGAGATAAAAATATTGTGCACATTTATTGCTTAATGTAGGTAAAGTGCTGAACACAGTTCCTCGAATGTATGTGCTTACTACATAGTAGCTCTTTCTGTTTAAATGGGCTTAAAAGTATTATACATAAGACCCATAACCTTACATTCACTTAAACTCTGCTGCCAATATGTAAGATGCATTAGAGTTGGCTTTCTCTTAATGGTGAGAACCAGGTTCCAGATCTTATCTTCCTCTAGTTCCTCATTTTATCCAAGATCTAGCCATTCTTTTGCATGTAGCTGGGGATGGACTTACTATGTTTAGTCCAGAAAGGACAAAACAAAATATTTCACATAATATTCCAACCCACAGGCTTCTGTATTTTGATTCATTGTACTCAACACAGGAGAATCTTTAAAAAATCACAAGTAATGGGCCTGCACCATATTCCAGTAGTATGCAAGAGAAGAATTGGCAGACTAGCTCCAGCTGTAGGTCACGGATCTCATGGACCATGCAAATGTGTCTGTTTGGTTATCTTTTGGAAAATGGACTTCAAAGGCTGGGTATCACCCAGGTTAATTTATGAGTTTTGTTGTAATTTTTCAAAATAGCATAAACTTACCAAAAAGCATTAGAAATCCATTTATATTTTCCTTACTTCTCCAACAACTTGGGGACTATGAAATATAGAAGTTTATTTCATCGTATATGAAGGAATATTTCTAATTCTTTCTTATAAATAGAGCGATTTAGGAGTATACTCAAATATGCACATTGCTGAGATTAAAATACCAAAAATTGATTCTTAATTGGGATAATTGGAATAGCAGAATATCAGTAAAATGCTAAATTTTGTGGGGATAATGAAACAGTAGATAGTATTGGTTTTGTATTTGCAGAAAAGTAATGTCTTGGTAAAATACTCTATTTTAAAAACCTATTTTTATACTTGTAACACTCAATGAAATGATTATGGTATGGTAAAATAATAAAAATATAGTTGTCTCATGCTGACAGGCAAACTACACTGGAAAGGTGTAGAGAAAACATGTTAACAATGGAAAGTTCATTTCTAATTTTTTTTTTTTGTCATTTTCTGTGTCCTTTTTCCTGTAGCTTTAAGAAGTGAAGGATCATAGACAATGTTAGTGTCTATTCTTTAGATGAAACATCTATTTTACATTTTAGGTATTTAGCTTTTTTTGCATTTTATTATCAGAAACAATTGCTTGAAAATGAAGTCTTTGTTTTATAAGAGGTTAGCTGCTTCTACTTGAAATCACAATCCTTTGTGATATTAAAATCAGCTCCTTTGCAGGGACCATGATGTCACCAAGGTGGAGAAGCAGCAGCAGTAAAAAGAACTCTTTTCATGCAAATACCTTTAGCTATTAAAAAAAAGCGGGGGGCATGAGGGGATACTTGAGCAGGTGAACCAGCTATTGGTGCTGCAGTTTTAGGGAAAAGTTATTTAGCCACACAAACTGATGACCTTTACAGTTCTCTCAAGATTAATGGGGCCCAGGAAAGTGGAATGTATTAATTGGGTTTCTTAGAAGTTCCACAAACATGTATGTCCCTTAAATTTGCTAACATTTTATGATGGAGGGGTGATACTTTACATTATAGAATCCTTCTGTCCTTATTCTAAGCTCCTTACCAAGTGAATTCATCTAAAATACTCAAGAAAAATAACCTCAGGGATAAATTGTATAAATTCTCCCTCTATTCAGATTAAATGGGAAGCTACCATTGGTAGCCCAAATATACAATAGTACAGGATATTCAATATAGGAAACTTGTAATATAAGGTAACATCTCAAGGTCTAAGACATTCATATCTAAGACACCTCAGAACATGGCACTTCGGTAGGACTGGGTTGCTGAACTATGTGACTAAGAAGTTCTCTCCTGATGGGCAGAAGGAAGCTGTTTGGTTCTCTGCTATACATCTAGGCAGGAGAGGATGGACCTGGGTCTGTTTGTATGCAGGGCCATACAAGGACCAAAGGAAGTGGCTGCTGGATCTGCACAAGAATAGCCTGCTGGCGCATGCTCCCAGGGCCACCTTTAAGGAGCTCTTCAGAGGCCAAGTGTTTTGGTGTTATCAAGAGGGTCTCATTACACCAAGGGAATCAATTTAGAATGACTTTAATGGGATTGGGAGTCAAACTGCAGTATAGCCCTATGACAAAGAGAATTTAAAGTACCCTGTATTTATTATGCCTTTCTCTCTTTAATTATGTCTGTCTTTAATATTCCACTGTTAGCTGCTTTAATGTTTTTCTTCTCCACATTTTTGGCATTTTTATGATTTGCAGTTCCATTCTAAATGGGCACATGTCATAATGTCATCTAATTCTATTGAGAAAAAATGCCCCTGTTTCCTGTGGCTTTTGGCCAAGTCATACTATTACTTTCGATTCTTCCCCCCCCCCCCCCCCCCACAGATTATGTAGCCTGGACAATGCAAAGTAAGAGATTGTTTCCAATTTGAAAAAGAGATTTAATACTTTCTTTTGCAATCTCCTTGGAGGCATGGCTGCTGAGTCTTAGAGATGGATTCTTAGCACCTAATATAGTGAGGCCCACTGAGGGGTCTTAGTAAATATTTGTTGAATGAATGAATGAATAATAGTAACATTCAAGTTTTTTGTAATGTAATAGGGTTTTGCTCTTCATTGACTGGGTTAAGAAATAGCTCAGCACCTTTGGGGTATGATGACTGCACAGCATGATAGAATGAAATCAGTGTCTAAATATTTTCACTTTTGACTCTTCCTGGACATTTTCCTACCTTTCATTCATTCACTTACCTATTCAACTATCAAAATAAGACCCTACTCTGTGTAAAGTACTATGTGCACACTGTACATGCCTTTCCCAACTCCTCCTCTTGCCTGCTCCTTCTCCCTTCTTTCCCTCTGATTTCTCTATACTTTTACATATGTTCTTCTCGTTGACTTTTCCTCGCTCATTGCCTCACCTTGTCCCTTCTAGCCTTTGCTATTCTTGTTCTCCTTTAATTCTTAGTGTCTCTGCTTTGAATCCTCTGCCTATGAATTTCATCTCTTTTAAAAAATTCATTCTATCCTCTCAGCATCTATCTTTCCCTTTCCTTTCCTTACTTTTCCTTCTCTATGAATTCCAAAGAAGAAGGAACAGATACAGTCATGTAAGAAATCATTCCAGGCTGTTTTCCTTCATTTTAAAGCCTGCTCAGATTTGCTTATTATAACCACTGAGCCTATTTCATTATTAGTAGGTTGGATTGTGCCTGAAACTCTCCAAGCAGGGAATCAACTATTTATTTATTAATTATTATTATTTTTAAGAAAACCCATCCTGAAAAGGCCATGGATTAGTTTTCCTTAGTAACCAGCTTCCTTAGTAACCAAAGTCAAAATCCTGACTTTGAGTGTAGATACCAGTCCCCTTTCCATTTCTGTTTGTTATGGTTTAACTATGAACTGTCCCCCAAAGGCACATGGGTTCAAGGCTTGGTCCTCAATACAGTCATGTTCAGAAGTGGAGCTTTTAGGAAATGTTTGGATTATAAGTCTTTTTGTTTTGTTTTGTTTTTAATCTTATCAATGGATTCATCCATTGAGAGATTTGTAGGTGAATGGACTGTTGAATGGTGGTGGAAACTGTAGGAGGTAGGACCTAGCTGAAGGAATGCTTGCGAGCAAGGCCTTTGGGGCCAAATATTGTCTCTGGTCCCTTTCTCTTCCTCTTTGCTTCCTAACTGTCTTGAGCTGAGCAGCTCTGCTCTACCACACCCTCTCTGCCATGATGCTCTGCCTTCCCAGTGACCCAGAAACATGGAGCCAAGTGACCATGGGCTGAAACCTCTGAAACTCTGGGTCAAAATAAATCTTTCCTCCTTCATGTCATTTTTCTCAGGTGTTTTGTCACAGTCATAGAAGTCTAGCACTGGGTTCCTCTGCTTTGTATGCAAAGGAGGCCTGTTGGGAAAGAGAAAGTAACAGAATGGGATTAGTAGACAAGATTTGTTTATAGTAGAACCAAAAGGATAGACAGAATATATGCTCATGAAAGAGAGGAGGTGCTGTAAGCCATTCTTAAAATTCTGACCTTACTTATTTATTCGTGTTATTAAAATCTAGATACCATATTAGTGACTAGGGATTTGACAGTGAGTGAGACTAAGATCCTGCCTGAAGAAGATAATATTCCTATGTAGTGTGGTGAGTGATATGACAGGGCTATGAGAGTAACACCCAGTCCAGAACTTGGAAGGATCCACTTCAGTCCTTGAAAGAGATAGCAGTTCAGCTGAGTCGAGAATGATAATTTTAATAGTTACTTGAGAACACAGTGGAAGGCAACACTGGGAGTGAAGCATGTTCATTGCAGGAATGACAGAAAAGGAGGCTAGAAGGGTGAAATACAAGGGTTTTATTACCTGTGCTAAGACTTATCCACTGGGAAGCCATTGAAGGGTTTTAAACATTTTGGGGAGAGGCTCTGGTAGTACCCTGGAGAACAGATGGCATAAAATCACAGACAGATAAGGAGGAGGTTATCCCAAGAATCAAGATGAGAGATGGTGGTGCTGATGATGGAAATAAAATAAATTCAGTGTGTATAAAGGGGACAGATGGAGAGGCCATGCTGATGAAGGAAGAGTCAAGATCAAGAATGGCATTGGGTCTCCAGGGTTCTAAGGAAAGGTACTATTTCTGAGGAGTCATCTGAGTTTTCTTTGATCTTTAAGTGCAGGATAGTGCTCCTAAAAGCTTCCAGATTGACATCCCTGAGGACTAATGCCATCTTCTGTTTCATCACATTGAACAGCAAGGCAGGCTCATGAAGGTATGCTCATCTATTTGCAGAAATACTGCACAGCAAAAACAGAACCACAGAGGGTCGTAGGCAAATCCATGGGTGGTGGAAAAGTTTGAGCTGAATTGAGTGTTTTCAAGTAAGAGGTGTAAATATATTTCCTGTGTACCTCATGAACAAGTTCAGTTAGAACATTTATGCCTGAAAACTTGCACGTGTGTTCATGTGCGTGAGCATTCGGGTGTGTGTGCATGCAGATAACATCTCTTCCAGGTTCCCTATTCCTGGGAGAATCTCCTTTAATGTCTCTGAGATAATGGTGGCACTTGTGAAGGAGAGATCGAGGAAGTAGGAACCTGCGCTAGGAACCAGAGAAGTGCCATGACCCTTCTTCCATAAGAGTAAGCCAAATAGTTGTCAGTAGTAATGATCCTGTTCTCTGCTTAAAGTCTGGACTAAATTTGAACTGGTGACTTCAAAATGAGTGACTCCATAGCCCATTACCAGTCCCTTGAGATATGTAATCTCCTTTAAACATTCATTTAAAATAACCTACTATGGGAAATAGAGTTAGCAAACTCAGAGATATGCTTACATTTAAGAACTCTCAGAAATGCACTTCACATTAAAAAAAACTGCAAGGAGTAAAATGCGAATGAAAGAGATGATTCATTTTATTAGAGCAATTAAAACATTGGCTCCTGTTTTCATCCATCATGCTCATGAAATAAAAATACATTGGAGAAAAAGTGATATTTACCTGGAGATAAAATTTAAAATATAAGGAAGATAAAAGTCCATTTTTCTAAAAGAAGTAGCAGAAAATCTGCTGTAGGTTATAATTCAGGCAGAATCTCATCATTATGGACCAGGAGCCGGAGTGAGATCATTGTGGAACGGGAGCCAGAGCGAGCGCAATCTCTACCCAATATTTTTTGAGGCACGAATGTAGCCAGGAGTGAGTCATTCAACAGGGTACCTCAGAGGTGGAGGGTCTTGGATACAAATGGGCAAGACTGCGGTATAAGAAAATACCCGTCACCTTAACCTTGGATCTGTCCTCATCGTCTCCGGTGAGTTCAAAGAAATCAACTTCTCTGATTCTGGTCTGTGCCTTAGGCCACTTCCATACTGCAGGGATGCTTCAGGTGACTCAGAAATGGCTCTTAAATCTGACTATCTCTGCTTCCAAACTCCAGTTGATATAACCTTTCCTTCTTGGATTGCAAATAAGTTATATAAAAGTAGCATGGGACATGATTAATTTGCATGGACTTTTTCACACTGTGCTCCCCTGCGAATGGGCAAGTAAAGCAAAAACTGGAGACTTTGGTTCTACCAGATAGAGGTGGGAGAAGGTAAGGGGAGGGGTGGTGTTCCCTCTTTTTTTGTTTATTGCATATGTGCGGGTCAGCATGGGGTACCAGGTAGAGCACAGGACTTAGAGAAATAGGGATCTAGTTTCCTGGTGCTAAATGTACTACTTTGCAGAGTTGTTTTAAAGGACTGATAAAATCATTCATTCACTTATTCATTCATTCATTCATTCTTTCATCCATCAACTATTTATTGAGCTTTTAATGATTGCTAAAGATCCAACAGTGATCAATGAAGATAAAGTTTCTACTTTCATGGAACTTACATTCTGGTTGGTAGAGCTAGACCTACAAAAACAGTTGAACAAATAAATACATAAAATATTGATGGTGATAAAGCAAGGGAAGAAATGGGATGGATCAACTGGTGAACCTCTTTGATGGAGGAGGTGACCTTGTGTGAATGAAGAGGAAAAAGCATAAGGAAACACCTAGCACAGTGCTGGATGCATGGTTAGCATTTAATCAGTGGTGATTACTATTGTAATTACTGTCCTCATTATCCTTATACATTAAGCCTGTATGGCCTTCATAAATTTTGGGACCCTATGAAGTATTATAGGGAGTTTGATTCAGAGCACTCTTACAGTGAAATTCTGTAACTATACATACAAAGAATTTTTGTTTTCTTTTACAGTTTAATTTTGGAAATAGCTTAATAATGTTAAAAGGAAAATCAACAAAAGCTGAGAGTTTAATGTAATTAAATATCTTGCAGTTTTTTTCCACATCAGTACAATTATACATCTCTGGATCTCTTACCTGAGTTGGGCACTATGGACACTGGGGAACAAGAGTCTTTGCTCTTGGGGAGCTTATAATCTTAGTTTTCTCCTAATAATTCACAACTTCTCCACAATTGGTTTTAATAGAACTGCAAGAGGGATTTATATGCTGACAAGGCTCTGAGAGTTTAGAAAAAACAAGTTGCACTTGAGTGTTAACTTTGATGTTTGTTTAGTTTTATAAAATATGTAAGAGGCTTTTCCATTAGTGAATAAGACTTTCAAAAAGCTTTCAGAATCTCATGTCACAAGTAGTTAAATATTGCTAAAGGGGAGTCACAAAGACTGACAGCTTGGAATCTTAAGCACTGTATGTGGTTTAGGATGCGTGGCCAAAGTGAAGCCCCCATTCCTATCTTAACTGAGGTGATGCAGGTCCAACTGATTCATTGGCTCTGAAAAATCCAGACTATGTGGGAATCCAAAATCCACTTGGCAGCCCTCTATAATTCTTTGGCCTTTGTAAGCAGCATATCATACCCTGTCTGGGAAAGAAAGGTTAAGCACAAAAATCAGTCCAGGCACATCCAGGCACTGATAGGAGGAGGTAGAACTCTGAAAAAAATTGTTTATATTTGAGGGGCAGGTATGGGTAAGTGGCATGAGCCAAACATTCAGAAATTACCTTCTAGAGGCATTTCCTATTCTTTGCAGGCTCTATACAATAGGACCAGACAAGGCTCCTCTTCAGTGGCCTACCTTTTCTTTTACATTGCCATAGTTTATTACGTCCTTCCTTCTCTGTTTCTGCATCTTTAGAAGAAGGTTCCCTTCCCTTTCATTTGATTCCCTTCTGTGGTTTTCTATTGGGTATGTATTTACTTATTCTTTAGCTGTCTCCCCCCATTAGATGGGTAAACCTTGTGAGGGCAGGACCTTTGTCATCATCTTCTTTGCCTGGTGCTTGACCCAGAGTAGGTACCCTGTGAATATTTGCTGAATTGATGAGTTTTAGTGATGATGGATGATAGCGGTGGCAGCAACACATCAGGGGATCTTGACTGTGGAGTCAGAGCAAGACTTCTATGTTCATTCTGATGGAGGACCACTAAGTCCAAGTGAAATAGTGAAACCTGAAATGAACTACTTTCACTGAAGTTTTTGATACATAAAATGCGTAAGAGACGATATGGGTAGGGCTAACATGTTTTTTGCACTGATTCTTTAATGTATTCTTTTTTCTTTTTTATTTTTTACAGACTGCATTTTGATTCATTGTACACAAATGGGGTATAACTTTTCCTTTCTATGGTTGTTCACAATGTAGATTCACACCATTCATGTAATCATACATGTACATAGGGTAATGATGTCTGTCTCATTCCACCACCTTTCATACCTTCATCCCGTCCGTCTGACCCACCTTTTGACCTAGTTATCCCACTCCTTGATTTATACCCAAAGGACTTAAAATTAGCATACTACAGTAACACAGCCACATCAATGTTGAATGTGTTCTTACCTTTCTTTTTTGCACTTTGGGTAAGGAGTACTATTTTTCAACTTTGATGATAGGATCCATTGGTCCAAATTATGAAAACAGCCATCTTTCAGGGTAGGGGTGCACACTGACACCCATAGGTCTAGAAACAGCATCTTTGTCATTTAGAACTACTTTTCTCAGAAAGTAAATTCCAGAAAACTATTCAGACAAACCAAGCAATCAGTGATACAGAAGAACTTTGCAACAAACACTTTCCAGGGGAGAAGAATTTGTATATCTATGGCAGGGGCACAGGAGGAAGCCCATGGAAACCAAGTCATGTGACCTAGAAACAAGAAGTTGTAGGAACACACCTTTTCTATGAATATGAAGGGAAGTGTGAGCCATTACTAAGTGGATGGGAATAGGTGTGTAATGAGTATACATATATCAGAATGGGAAACTGTATGAGGGAAATTGGGAGCTGTATTTTGATGCACACTTATGTATACATGCTCTCAAATCTTTGGTTGGATCTTTTGATTAATGGTATCCTAGAAAGCATATTTTCACTTTCTGCTTGATAATTTTTTTTTTCTGGAACTGGGGATTGAATTCAGGGGTACTTGGCCACTGAGCCACATCCCCAGCCCTATTTTGTATTTTATTTAGAGACAGGGTCTCACTGAGTTGCTTAATGCCTTGCCCATGCTGAGACTGACTTTGAACCTATAATCCTCCTGCCTCAGCCTCCTGAGCCACTGGGATTACAGGCATGCACCTCCATGCCTGGCTGGTTGATAATTTTAACCAGCAAAAGAGTGATGCATTAGATAAATTTCTCTTTTGGAATAATAAGGTAATCATATCTGATGTTCCCTTTTGTCTTATGATTAATTAACCACTCCCCAATTTTCAGACAAATAAGTCAATGCAGACACTTACACTTATGTGGACAAGAAAGATTCAGTTTCTAGCATCTGCCTTTCATATGTCATTGTGGAACTCTTCTGCATTTCCAATGAAAGACCTGCAACTGTGGTTAACACTTCCTCAACCATTCCAGTGGAAATGAAAACTTGAGGCACTTCATAAAGGCACATGACTCTCTTTCTTTTTCTTTATGCATTTATTTTCTCATTGAATTTCTGAATAATTGTACCTAACAGAGATTCTCCTTGAGGATGTGGTAAATTAATGGGTTTAAACAGATGCCATCCCCCAAAGTGTCCAGTGCTTCTTTCTGAAATGCACAGATCATCTAGGAAGATACCCCAAGTAGAAGTTGAAGGGACTAGAATGGAAGCCAGGGAAAGGTACAAGTGTGGGGTTGCCAAGCCCCAAGAGTTATACAAAGAGAAGGCAATGTGAGCTGAATGGTTAAGTCACTATTATCAAAGCTCACTGGACCCGAGGGATAGGGTTCTCAAACAGGGTTGAAAGCTGAGAATGAGTCCATAGAACTAAGTGTAAACTAGGAAAGGGAAGCCGGGGGAAGGAGTTCCATGAAGACAGTGCAGTAAGTTTGCCACTGAGTTTCCATGTCCAGCAGCAATCATACCCTGACCATTGAGAGCTACAATAAGGAAAACTGACATATAAGGAAGTAAATCCTGATGTTAAGTAATTCCCCATCCCCAACCCTCTTATTCAAGGTGACTAAAAAGAGATGCTGATGGCTTCTGTACTTAATGATAATAAGCAGAGTAATAGTAACTGTGCTACTCTGGGAACATCTTCACTTTCTCCTGGTTGTTTTCTCTGATGAGGTTTCAATATTCTGAACCTCATTTCTGTTTCCCACAGAAATAGACCCCAAGACAAAGCACCAAGGTCAAGTAGTTTGTTTGAGAGGTGATATCAGTACAAAAGTAAAGAAGTCAGAGAAGGAAGGCAACTAGTAAAATGCTCATTTATCAGCAAAGTTAGCACAGTGGATAGCTGGAGCTCAGACCTACAGGGATTCTCTAAGGGCCGCAGAGTGATCCCATCAAAGAATGAAGCAGATGGAGCATTTCTGGTTAATTCTTCTGTCGCTCACTAGTTAGCACTTCAGAGGGGGTTGATACCAGGGCACTTTTCCACTGCTGTCCAAGTAGGCAGACAAACCATTATGATGGCCAGAGACTGCTTCTGACCAACAATTCCAGATGATGGCACCTGAGCCATCCTGAACTGAATTCATAAGGGAGAAGGGAATGGGATTAACACCGGTCACTGCTGCTGCACCCAGGAAGTGGCCTTGCCTTCTGTATTGCACTTAACTTTATAGGGTAGAAGAGGTAGACAGGAAATGAGTACCTTGACTCAGACTCCTCTACAGGGTCTAGATGGGAAGCTTAGATGAAACCCTCAGCATCCCTTCTCCCCTTAAATTAGAGTTCCCCTTGGATTATTTAGTAGGATTACAGTGGGGTCACATCTGTTACTAAAGTGCACCTACTCAGAGATTCCTAACCTTTAGCACTGGAAGGTATTTCCTAACAGGAAAGAGAAGCTGGATCAGGCAGCAGCAATGATTATTCCCTCCTTCCAGAGTTATGGGCATAACCACTGTCGTCTGCTTTTCTGTGGGTTGATGGGTTTCTTTCTGTTTTGTCAGCTATTTTGCTGCTGTGGCTACAAGACCTGACCAGAACAACTGTAGAGGAGGAAAGATTTATGTAGAGGTTCACAGCTTCAGAGGTTTCAGACAGGAGGCTTCATTCCTTAGAGCTTGAAGTGAAGCAGAACATCATGGTGGAAGAGTGTGGCCGAGGGAACCAACTCACATGATGATCAGAAAGCAGAGATAGAGACTGTACTCTCCAGATACAAAATATATACCCCATAGCCACGTCCCCAGTGAACCACCTCCTCCAGCCACACCCCACCACCCTCCAGTTACCACTCAGTTAATCCCATTAGGGATTAATTCACTGATAAGGTTAAGGCTATAACCCGATCATTTCTCCTCCAAGCCTTCTTGTATTATCTCACATGAGCTTTTGAGGGATACCACATCTAAACCATAACACTTTCTTACCTTTTCTTCCCCTTTCAGTACTGGGAATTGAACCCAGAGCCTTTTGCATGCCAGGCAAGTGCTCTGCCTACATCCTGTCCTGAGGTTTCTTTTTGAATGATGCCACATGTGGATGCTCACTCCTTCTCCAAAGCTACATTAGAGAAAGGATATAAAATTAAAACTGCAAAATTAGGTACAAAAGTGAATATACATGTTCAGAATAAGAGAGGAAATCATAAAAGTGATTTTAAATTTAGGAAAGCTTATAAATATCACAACATTGAACACAAATTCAGAAAAATATAATTTTAGTTAGTTCTGACACTCTATAAAACATCTCCCTCTCTCTGCTGCATGTTCATTGATTGCCTCTTCATATGACAACAAAGATTTTGTAATCTCATTTTCTACAAAGAGAAGAGAAAGATAATTCAGTCACTAGCATGTTGATTGAAATTTTTTTTGGTATTAATCATTTTAAAGGGCTTCTTTCAGTTACACTACTCATTATTGGCAATGTGATATAAATTTTTAGGATTGTTGTCAAATTTTTGGAAAAACTCTATCAAGTTTCCTTCATATATAAATGGTGAGATCAGATGAATTTTTCAGGCTAGTATCCAGCTTCATGCAATTCAAACTTTCTTTCTATTCCATGGTGAAATATGTTTGGCTCTTGGCCCCCAAAGGACTTGTTTGCATTTTTTTTTTGCTCTCTGGCTACTCCCATTAGTAGTTGATAGAGTGGGAAGAGCATTCCTGTGTTATTCCTACATGGGAATGACTGATAGCAGTTTAAGTATATGTAGAAGTGATTATGAACCACATAAATATAAACCCAAATTAAACATATCGATAACATTCCTTTAGCCAAATTCTAAAACTGCCTGTAGCCACTCCTGGGTCACCCAATGAAGGAGAGATGTGGATGAAAAACCAGAGATCAATTGTAGTTAAAATATCTTGCTTTAGGAAATTTTGCTAAAATACACAACCAGGTGTACACAGGGCCATGGTAAGGGCCTGCATAGTGAGAGAACCTGGGGTTTGGACTCTTCAGATTTACATCAACCTACCTCTGCCTGCAGCTTGGTTTCTAGAAACCAGCATGGTCTTTACCTATTTCACATCCTACCTAGGAGATCTGTATTTTTACCTCCCAAGAAGTGGTATGCATTTTTATGGACCATGCTTAGCTTTGCTTTCCAGTTTCTTGCCTATCCCTATGTAAAAGATGCCATCTACCCTGGCAGCCTCTGCGTAGCCAACCTGATTTTTCTGGATCGAGTAGAAAGAAAATATTTGATTACTCTTAGCCTCTGAGAGCTTGTTATCGGCTGTTCTTAGTCTCCCCATGAATGATAAGATCATGGTAGTTTATGAATGACATTAAGCAAATGACTTTTAACCAAGACTTGACCACCATTGCCTTCCACAGTATTGAAGAGGTAAATATTATCCAGTTTAACCTTATGGAAAAGTTATTGTTTTAGCTGAAGATGATAATCATATCATTTGTATGAAAAGTATAGAGGTGGAGAGGATTAGCTGTTGTAGGAAGTTGAAAAGTCACTTAATTGAACCTAGTCATCAGAAGGGTAGTTATGCTTTGAAATGTTTGGAGGCAACTTTGGTCACTTCTTTCTTCTCCAACCTGGTCTCAGGGTGACCTTTCTAGTGTATTTCTCTGAGTTTTGTCAGTTAGGCATATGGAGGGTCTTCTGCAAAGCACGTCTGTTGGTTAAACATCTTTTTGCTAGGAATCCTTAAAAATGGAGCAGGAAAAATCTGGAAGGTGGTTTATGAAACTGTTCAAAAGAACTTCCATAACTCCAAAAGATATTGATAAATATTGAAGACTGCCCCACCCTTCCAGCTTCTGATATTTACCAAGTATCTTTTGAAGTTCAGAGTTAACTATAGACTCTCTCCAGATGATCTTTTACAAGTTAGGTTTTGTAAAAGCCTTGGGATTCAGACCTGCCATAAAGGGGTTCCACACTGGCAATTTCTACTATGACTCTGAAACAGCGGCTCACTTTTGCCTGTGAGAAAGCCTTTGTAATAATAAGGAATAATAGTTGCATACACTGGTGATTTGTATGAAATTGTTCTTGAGTTTATTGTTTAATAAAGAGTATTCAGAAATAGGCAAGTAAAACATGTCATTGAAGTCACAGATGAAAAAGCTACATATATGTATTAATGGGATTCATTCACTGGTTTATGGACCCCAACTTCTCCTGGGACTCTACAAATCCACATGCATATAGACCCCTCTCAATTTGACAGAATGCAAATTAGTCACCAAATATCTTTGAATAGCCCAGGATTTTGCAAAGAATTCTCCAGTGACTCAATATAGAGTTCTCTTATGCAGCATATATCCTAGAAAATTTTGAGTGGAGACAACCCTGAGACTTTGAGCAATGTTTTACTTTTTGCTGAGTAGACTTTTTATAGACAGACACCTGGGCCATCCTCCCTGCACAAAGAATCTTTGTAAACATTTTCTCTAGTCAGCACTTTCCCATTATAGGAATGGTTAAAATTATCAGGTGTCATCCCCAAAACAGATGTTTGTTTCTGCCAAAACATTGTGAAAAGCTTCATGTTGTAGATGCTAGAGAAACAAATACTTAACTGAAATATGTACCTTGCTGGTTAAGACTTTGCCTAACAAAACTTTTATGTTTCGGGAGCTATTTGCATGAAGTTAGTGTCAGCTAGTGTGGGCAGGTCATTTCCTAAGTATAGTATGGTGCAGCTTGGGGATTAGAAGGTCTTAAAGTGATCGTAAAGATTTATTTTGAGCTCTCAGTTCTTCAAAAGAAAAAATATATAGAAGAGTGTACTCCTGCCAGGAGCACTGAGAAACCTGGATGTAGCCCTTGTTTCTTTTGTTTCAGGAAACAAAGCATGAGATTTGCTTGAATCCTCCACATGGGAAGCTCTAAATGTAGTCATGTTCTTTGGTTATTTATAGCACATCAACCTCCACCTACCCTCCCTTCCTATTATCTCCCTCCCCCTCCCCCAGCATGGTGACCCTAAATTTAGATCTGAAATGTCATCTTCTGTGGCCACAGCAAGGTTGAACCTGGAAGAAGGATGTTAGGATATGGGGTTATTTCATCAAATAGAGGAGATATCTGTTTGGGACATTTTTAACTTCTAGGAGATAAGACTTTGCTCTATGTAAGAAATCCAATTAGCAGGCAGGGCCTTTTATGATATAATTTTATGGAAGATAGCATTTTTAGCATTTGGAGATGAAGCTCAGTGGCAGAACACTTGCCTATCCCCAGTACTACTAAAAAAATAAAATAAAAAGGTAGCATTTTTATAATAACCCGATACACATTGCAAAAAAAAAAAAAAACAAAAACCTTTGTTGTTTTTGAATATTACCCATTGTTTGGAGAAGATTCCTATTGTATTTACATATATATTTATATACCCACAGATGGGGATCACTGTGTTCATATTTTGGCAAGATAAGAATTTATAGCTTATTAACAATAAGAGAACTTTTAACCAAGGAAGAACTTTGAAAAAGGAAATAAGTATCTGAAGAGGTCTCAGAAAATTACCAAAAAAGAAAAAAAATAGTCAATGCCACCACATTTGATACTAATCCTAATGATAGCTAAATTTATGCTAAGCATATTTCATGAACTATTTTCTTTAATCACTATGTTATAAATCAGGTGTATAGCAGCAGTTCCACTTTACAGATAAGAAAGCTAAGGCTTAGAGGATTAAATAACCAATTCAGGTTTTAAACTCAAATGGTCCAGCTCCTGGGTCAGAGCTTTTAACCATTATCCTAATTGCTGATAGATGTAACTTTTTGATGCCTCATGTCTCATGTGTATGAAGATAAAGTTATTGGTGATTAAGACCAAAGCATCTGAAGGTGCCTGAAAAGACCAGTGTCACCTTCTTTATTGTCAGAGTCCTCACTGCTGGTTAACTCTAGGTCTTGATTCAAATTCATTGGAGAGTGTCTACCTATTTTATTGTGGACTTATCCCCTCCAGTTCTCTTACTACTGGAAATGGAAAAATCATATGGCTAAAAGTGCTGTTTAGAAGCCAGACTGGTTTTTGCTAAGAAGTTTGTTCTTCTGTCCACTATTCCATTTCATTGGAACAATTATCCTTCTTCCCCTTTTCTCCTGGAAGTGCCTCATGAGAACACAGACTATGCAGAAATTGCCCTTGTCACCCTGCAGTGCATCTCTGTGCATGAGTATAGTGTCTGGATGGGCAGATGCCCTCTGCGTTGGAGAAGGAGTAAGGGATGCACTCCAGGAATGAGAGTGCTTTACTTACAGGGAGGAATAAAGTAGAGTGGGTAGACCAGCTTGTCATTGCCCATCCAAAGCAAATACAACTTTTGACTTGTTTCTTTTCAGATATATTAAAAAAAATATGTTCTTAGAAAATACCCAACTTATATCTGCATGTTTCTATGTAGCGAAAGGCAATATGGGTGTATTTGGAGTAGAGAATTTACATTTCATTGTTTTTTTTTGTTTTTTTTTTTCTTAAAGTGACATTGGGTACAGCTAAGCTCTTAGGGATGTCAAGATTCTGAATTTTAAAATCGCCTGTTTTTTAAAAGGGGGAAAATGTCCTGGCATTTGGGGGAAAGATTTTTCTCTGAAGAAGGGAGGAAAAAATATGGAGAATAATGAATTCATCAAGCTGAAAATGCACGAAGCAGCGAAGCGCTCAGGCTTCAATACATGGCAAATGGAAAGAGAGCTCCCATTACTGTCGAGATGCACAGACACAGCCCCGCTAATCGCTTGGTCATGCTTGGAAGACACTAAGTCATCTCAGGCCATGACATGGTGAGAACAGGGTGCCAGGGGTTTGTTGTAAGAAAAAATTGTTTATTTAACATCCATAACCAGCAGCACTCCCTTCTTCAACCCTCATCCTCAGATGACAAGCCTTGGTTGGTGTTTGTGCAAGTGTGTGTGTGTGTGTGTGTGTGTGTGTAACTCTTTAGGTTCAGTACAATTGAAAATCATAGGGGAAGTAAAAATTGTAGAGTAAGTGACTATTTGAACCAAGGGCTTAATTTTTATTGCTACAATTTCCTATCTCTTAAATGTGTACATGTGCCATATTAACTATAAAGTAATAAAAGGTAACATTTATTGCAGAGTTGCTTTGTGCTAGATACTGTTTCGTTATTTGTGTGTATCATCTTGTTTGCTCCTCACATTTGCACCATGAAATAGGGTTCTAGTATTGTCCCCATTTTGTAGATTATCATCTACATGTCCGAGGTCACTGAATTCTAAATTAGGGGAACTGAGTTTAGAACTGAAATTGATTCTAAAACCTGTGTTGTTGACCACAATGTCTTGCATTAGATTAGGTCCATTGAGAAATCCAATAAAACCAAAGGACAAATTAGGCAAAGTGACAATGAATAGGTTTTCATTCTTTCAACGTATTTTATTGAATATATGCTTGTGATAGAGTATATGCTTGTGATAGAGTGGTATGGCAGGTGTACACATGACTCCCACTTAATCATATTCTTGCTGTCATGGGAAGATGCACTGGGGCCAAGGGTTGTATGGAGGAAAGACACTCTGGTCTTTGGAGACGATTTTAATTTGCCTTGCTATATTAACAGGGGCTAGCATGGGACCTGCCTTAATAGATACTCAATAATTAGCATATTCAGAAAAGGATGCAGATGGAAAACATTTATCTGAGACTTTATGGACAAATAATAGTTTCTCTGTGTATAAGGTAGGCAAAAAGTGGGATAAGAGCATATATAAAGGCAAGAGACCACCTGGCATGTTCTAGAAACTACTTTCTATGAACTATTGATTCTGTATTGCTGGAGCATAAGATGGAAGATGATTGAATGGAGGCAAGAGAGGAAGCCAAGATTATTTGGTCAATAGGCAGAACGTGATGGCACTATGTGCCATGCCATGAGGTATGTGTTTATCTAAAGGAGTGGGATATATGGTTCAATGTAAGCACTGTGAGGTGTGGTCCAGTTTGAGATTAGAGAACAGCACTGTAGATGATGGAGTGAAGGGGGTAGGAAGGAGTCAGGAGTAAAGATTACTACAGTGATTCCAGATGAGATTGTGCAGTGTGAACTGGCAGAGTGCTCATGAAGTTGGAGAAGTCCAGTAAATTTAACCAGTATCCAGAAGACTGCATAGGCAAGGCTAATCACTCATTAGATATGAGGAAAGAGGAGATGGGAGAAATTGTGGGTGGATTTCTCATTTAAAAAAAAATAAAAATAGCACCATTAATTCAAATAGGGAGTATAAAAAGTGGAACAGGCTTGCAGTTAAAAATTGTGTTTTGTCTATTTTGTCAGATTGGAGGTTATTTGGGACAATAGGTAGAGATGTCTAGAAGGCAGTTGGATACACATGCTTCAAACCTAGGCAACAGGGTTGCATTTGATGGAGCATCAACAGCAGATAAGAGGTCATAGCTAGTAAATTTTACTAACCAGGATTATCATTCTATGCCTAGTGTAAAATAAAAGACAAGTATTGATGGAAACATGCATTCATAGTAAGGCAAGACAACATAGGATTTAGTAGTCATTGATGGGGTTATAAAATGAACTTCATGAAAGAAGAGATTTGGGACTAGAAAGTGATGATTTAAATTGAGGAGCAAGAAAAGGAAGGGGAGAGAGAACAATTTTGGTTGGAAGAGTCCTTGGATTTTGCAAAATGATGTTTTCAAAACCTCCCCAGAGAGGTGTCCATTTCAAATATTGCATTATTTGGTTCTGGAGGTTTTGGTGTTTTAGGAATTACTTTAAAAAAAAGAGAGAGAACTAGCAGCTCAGTAAAACATGCGCATTTTAATGAAATCATTAGTAAGCTCTTTTTTTTTTTTTAAATTGGCCAGCTGACTACATGTGTAATGTATTGATGACAGTTTTTCTTAAAAATAAAATTTCAATTTTCATCCCAATTATTAAGCACCTATTATGGTCATTACTTATAGTGCCAGTCACAGTTCTATATACTGTATTTCAATGAACCCATGGAATTTTTAGAACACCCTTGTTGAGATGGGGATTATTACTGTCTCCATTTTACATTTGAGAAAATAGAGGCATAGTGTTTGAGTAATTTACCAAGTAACTAGTAAATGGCCAATTCAGATGTTCCTGCTCCACTGTCCTAAATTGTTTTGTCTCCCTGATGTGATGGCCAGAAGACCCATGAATCTAAGAATCCTGGCCATGACCAAGCTTTCCACCTCCTGGAAACCCCAGGGTGTATTTATAAACAAGAGAGGAACTAAAGGCAGATTAGGTTAGTGGGTGGAGGTGAGATTGTGGCTGGCTGATGCCAAATTCCAAACCAGAACTCTGGTAAGTCAGGTGAGAGTTGGGAGGAGAGCCATATTGTCCATTAAAGCCAATCCTGCATCACATGTTAATACACTTAAAGGAAGGGCCTGTCCAGTTAATACACTTAAAGGAAGGGCCTGTCCTACCATGGTCTGAGGAGCTGGGCAGAAGGACATACAGCCAGCAAAGAAAAAGTGCTAAAGGGATTCTCTAGTTTCTGAAATCAATTCAGTCTATGCTACATGTGTGAGTATTCCAGGCTAGCTTCAGGGAGAAAAAGGGGAAAAAGGAGAGAGAGCATGGAGTAAACTTCTAACTAAGGTTGATTGACTCTTTGATGGAATGAGTGAATGAGGAGAGCCCTAACCCATGTGCATGTGGCTACTGTGGCTTTCACCTCTTGAAGTGGGTACCCTGATTGGCTTTAGGAATTTGAACTAAGAAAAGAGGGTAGAGAAAAGAGGACAAATAAAAGAAGCCCTTGGCCTCTTGAAAGAAGCCAGCATGTCCCAGCACAATTCTTATTTCATTACCCAGTAGTTGGATACATGACACGTACACATCGTACCTGCACTGGAGCAGAACATGATTGAGTGCTTGCATAGAGACGGCTCTTTCTGAATAGTCATTGAAGGGACTAGTATTCCGAAGCCCCGGCCAGAGGGTTAGGGTACCAAGATGCTGGGTGGGCCATGGGACTAGCAATGTGGACAGAGGTTGAAAGATGGATAACAGACGTTCCTTGGCAAAGTTGAGTCCATGATGTCTAGGAGAGCCTTCTGGATTCTGGTAGGGTTAGGATTAGTATATTCCACCAGATTACATTTTATATCCTGCTTTAAACAGAGCTTATCTGCCTCCTAATACCAATTTTGACACTATCTGTAGACCTTAGGCTAGGACTGGCAAAATTTGTTCCGCAGGGTCAGGTGGTAAATATTTTCTGCTTCACTGGTCCTGTGACCTATGTGTCAGAGTTACTCTGCCATCATAGTGCAAAAGTAATCTGAGGCAAGATGGAGATGAGTGAGTGTCTGCATTTCAATAAAAATTTATTTTAAAAAGCATATGGAGGTGGCAGGGTGGGAGTTGGGGGCAGTAGATTTGGCCTACCATCTTTGTTTATCAACCTTTGTTTTAAGAAAATGGCTTCTCTGTCTCAGTTTTCCCAGTCTTCCAGTTGGTAGCTCCTCCTGCCAACTCAGGAGCTCTTGCAGACATTCAATAATAAATTGTGCATAGAAGAAAAGCACTGGGAGAAGAGTCAGGACATTTGAGTTCTGAGAGGCCCAAGAACCTTTCAGGTGTGGAATGTTTGCCCTGAATTTATTTTCTGTGCTCAGTTTCCTATAGATAGTGAGGGGTCATCTTTAAGGATCTTCCTACCTCTTACATTCCCCGTAGAAGGATCTGAGAAAGTGTTCTACAAAGGTAGAGAAAAATAAAGATGGTAAGTGTAGCTAAAACTTTCTTCTAAAATTTAGCCCACCTCCTCCCTGAAGTTTAAAAAAAATGTGTGAGTCTTCATTGGAAAATTTGTGTAGGTCTATTACATAAGACCTTTCCCTTCTCATATCATTAGGTTGTATTAGAACCTGACTTCTAAGGGTCTAACAGGTAGGATCAGTGTCCCTAGAGAAAATGTACTAGTCCAAAGAAAAGGAATTTCCACTAAAACAAAAATGTTTTAAGTCAATAATACTGCAAGTATGTAATTTCTTGCTAATAAGATTCCCAGGATTTCTCTAAACAATGCAAGGGGTAGAGAGAGAGGGAACCAGGGAAGGGGAAACAGGGAGATTCCACTGATTTTTGCCCCTTTGTAAATATAAATGTAAATGGCAGTGAGCCTGAGTATAAGAAAAAAAGTGACTCTATCTCTGCTCTAGATCCTCCATACTCTGAGATCCACCATAATTAAACTAACTGGAAAAGGGAGGAAGTTCTGGATTTACTTGTCCAATGTGGTGGACACAGACCAGATATGTGCCTAAACACACACACACACACACACACACACACACACACACACTCTCTCTCTCTCTCTCTCTCTCTCTCTCTCTCTCTCTCTCCTTTCTTCTGAAAGTCTTAGGAGTAATAAGGAAGAAAAACAGACTTATTTGAGTACGATTCATGGTTTAAGCTCAAAACAAAACACAAACCTCATTATTGAAGGGTAATAAAAATGAGTCTAACTAGCAGTTAAGTGCCTACCAAAAACAAAAAAAAAGTCACTGGCTTCCATCCTGTCTTTGTAAAAGAAGAAATGAATGCTACCTTTGTTCAATGAGCCCATAATTAAGAGGCGTTTCACATTGAAGGCTATTGCTTTAAAAAGATATTGTCAGGTAAATGTCAGACCGATGGAGACACTGGGTTATGAAGGTAACACCTGCCAAAGGAAAACTTAATAAAGCAGCCAATGGCACTGACATGGTTTGGAGACTCACCAGGAACTTCAATGTTTGCAACTGCATGGAATAGCATCCTAGTTCAATTCTCTCCTATTTATTTATTTTTCTTATCAATAAGTTTAATGTTTTACTTATATAACCTAAAGTGAGTTATTTATTTAGAATTATTAAGGTGCTTTATATTTTTCAGATTTACACATCTTTGGCACAATGTTTTCATACTTTTTGTACTAACAAAGCACTTTACCAGCAGTTTTGTTAGATATACCTTTCCAAGAAATTTGGAGTAGAAATTTGTATTAGGTGTTGGATACATTGGGAAACTGGCTCTGAAATAGACTTTGGTTCAGGAGGCACTGTAAAGCTAATCAATGTCCAGAAGAGTTGCCTCTATCATGGAGAACAACCATTAAATATTTGTTGTGGGCTAATATAATTTGATGCTCCAAGGTGACTTGTCATGGGTATTTGATTCTTAAAATGGTATACGTAAATGCATGTAGTAAGTGTTCAACAAATGTGGTCCTTTCCCACTGGCATAAGGGATGACCTGGGTATTCAATAAATTGCCTATTTTTAACCTCTTTAATTAGGCTCATTTTTTGGAATTGAAGAGATAAGATCCCAGAGCTGTTTTTTTCTAGCATTTTCCCTCATGGTTTAAAGTCAAGCAGTAAAGTTTGAGCATAGAATTAGATTCTTTCAGATTCTATGAGTGCTTTTTTGTTTTGTACTGGGAATTGAACCCAGGTGCACTTAACCACTGAGCCAAATCCCCAGCCCTGTTTTATATTTTATTTTGAAACAGAGTCTCACTATGTTGCTTAGGGCCTCACTAAGTTGCTGAGGCTGGCTTTGAACTCACAATCCCCTGCCTCAGCCCCTGGAGCCGCTCTATGAGTGCTTTTTCAGTGAGCATGGTATATGTCCAACAGGCCTGAGATTCATTTGTCTCTGACTTAATAGACACCAGAGCCAGAATAAGAAATGGTCCTTCAAGATCATTCATGGAGTTGGCAAGGCAACTATATTGTCATAGAAGCATTTGTGGATCCCATTGTCTGAGCTCAGCCCTTGCACCAGGCTCGCTGGACTTTCTGGCTTTCCTTCTTTGGATGCTCGCCTTACCAACAATTAAACAGAAGTTGCTTCTTTTTGTCTTCCCCTTTCCATATTTGTCCTTGATTTGCCCAGCCTGTTGTATTAAAAGGCTGGTAAGTGGCAGGACATTGAAGGAAGAATGCGAAATAGAACAATGTCTGTCCCTTGGTTGGTAAAACAATCTGATCTCATTTCTGAGTTCCCAGTTGATGTTTGCTTTTATTAAAAATGTCTGTAAGGATGACTGTTCTGAGTACACTATCCAAGATAATAACATTAACTGGCTTTGCTGTGGAATCAATAGGAGTAACAAAAATATATGTCCGTTGATTAAGAATGACATAAAGCAAATTTGTGAACTGAAATAGATCGCGTCAACAGCTTAAGCAGACATCATCTGATGTTTAAATCCTATGCGCAGTTCTTAATTTTAGAAAGAATTATAAATTACTTTAAAAAATATGTTCGTAGCCTTCTGAGAAAAGATTCTGGGGGAAAAAAAAGAAAGAATAACTCAGAAACTGCCCTCCCTATCCTCAGAGGGTAGAGAGAATGAGAAAAAGAACAGGGTGGGGGGATGGGAGGAAGGAGGCCTGTATACTTCATCCAGGGAAAGTAATTGAAAATGCTAATTCTGTGCCCACAGACGAAAACTTTGAAGGACAGGTCCTTGTCATTGGACTCCTCGAGAAACAGCAGAGCAGAAATAAAAATAGATCATTGACCAAAAATATCCCTTTCCAACTGAGAAGTTTTAAAGTGCTGCAGCCCATTTTTCTGTTTAAAAAATTATAAACCGGCCTTTTTTATTTTTTACCCTGAGAACTTTGGAGACTAATGTATATGTGGTTTAGGAATAAAAATATTGTAAATCTTAATTTAAGGAATGTTGAGATCCTTCTATTGATATAGTTCACCCCTCCCTTTGGAAAATGAATACTCACAAAAGTCAGGTCCAGATTATGGTGAGATTAGGAATTTCAGGGGTTCAAGTGAATTTGAAAGGTTTTTGGAAAAATAAACATAGGTGAAAGTTGCCTGCTTTTGTTCTTTTAATACAGTAGTATTGGTGATAATAGATCCAGTTATAGTAATCATCTCTTTCTATTTTAATTTAAAGCTTGAGAGTTATACCAGGGTTTGCGACTAATTTGTAATGTTATAATTTGTGATTGTGAATGATTGATTAGGCAACATGGTTTTAGGGTAGGGATATAGTTACTAGTTGAAAAGAATCAAGAATAATGTTAGAAAGCAGGCTATATTTGGAATTCATTCATTCATCCTTTTCTTCTTTAACATGCATTTATTAATCCAGCTCTGCTCTGGGCACTGGGATATAGCAGTAAAAAAGCCTCTGTCAGCATAGAGCTTGTATTCGAGTAAGAAAATAAGCAATAATCAATAGCATACCAGATGGTGCAAAAAAGCAGAACAAAAGGAGGCAAGTTAAGGTTGTAACTGTGTATAAAGTAGTCAGGAGAGGTCCAGAAAATGGTATTTGTAAAAAAGATATGAAGAAGCTGAGGAAGAGGTTTTGTGTGTGTCTGGAAGATGCATGTTTCAGGCTGTGGGAATGGCAGGTATGAATGTTCTGGGGCAGGGGCTTGCTTGTGTGGCATGATCCAGGACACGGAAGGCAGTAATGGGATGGGAGTGATGTATAATGAAGGGAGAATAGTAAGAGGTGTTGTAAGGAGAAGAGAACAGGGCAGGGTTGTGTTGGGTCTTTAGGGCAATGTCATTACTATGGATATTACCCTGAATGAGATAAAACCATTATAAGATTTTGAGGAGAGGAGTGGCAAAATGTCACATTTTTGTTTTTGGTGCTGGGATGGAACCCAGGACCTCTGCATGCTGAGCATGCATTTTACCACTGAGCCACACCCCAACCCTTGCTTCAGTTTTTCAAGGATCATTCCAGCAATGTTAAAGAATAGAGAAGGCCCAGAGAAGAAGCTGGGAAACCCCTGGGGGTGGGGGCTGATGCCATCATCAGCGGAGAGGAGGCTTGGACTCCAGGGTAGACATGGGGAAAAGTGGTTGAAGTCTCTGGCTGCACATTGAAGGCAGTGCCAAGAGGATTTGATTTAGATGGTTTAAATGTGGAGTAAGAGAGAAGAAAATCTGGAACTCGCAGATTCTTGCTCTACAACTTTCACAACCTTAGACCATACCTCACTTTAATGTCAACTAGAACAATACAAACATAGATGCACCTGCACTGCACTCTCAAGATTAAAAAGCTTTTATTTGCATTATTCTGGTTGAACTCATACAGGAAATATTGACTCATCTTTTATACTAAATACAGAGGCCTGGTCATGTTCAATACTCTGACCATGTTGCTATCGCTGGTTGGAGGTGGAACAGAGGCTTGCATTCAGACTTCCTGCAGAATTGGCATCACAAAGATAATCCTCCTTGTTAAGTGACAGGGTCACAGTTTATGGGATTCCAGCATCTGTGTTTGCTGAGCAGCTGAGTCGATGTAAAAGAACTGTCATAATATTACTGGGCACTATTAGAGAATGTGAATGTGGATTGTCTTCTGTGTATGAAGGTGGAAGTGCTGACTTACAGTGATGTTTGCTTGACCATGCACTTGGCATTCTATTATCCCAGTAACTAGCAATCAATTTACCCAGTAGTGCCGACTGCATACTCCTCTAGTGACTCTTACATGGCTCATTGACAGTTGTTTGTAGTTCAGGGATGCCTACTAAATTGCAGGAAGAGGGCAAGACCCATTAGCCTAAACAACAGTTTTGACTAGTTCTACCCCTGATTAGGTGGTTAGGTTGCTAACCATCTGACCAGGACATTACATTGTCCTGTTTTTATGAATGTGGATGACAACTGACATTGTTTTAGCATATCAAGTGCTTTGCCAGGGTGAGAAAAACTGGCTCATCTGTTGGTCTGATAGGTGGACTCAAGGCTGAAGAGCAAGTGGAACTATCTATTAATGGAAAGCAATATAAATAGCAAAAAACAAAATGAAATCCTACCAATTTAGTTCTTCAGACGTAATAATATCTAAACACCTTAACCTCAAAATCATTAGTCTTAAATATCTCAATCAATATGGATTCTCTCAGAAATCAATTTGCTGCTACAAATATGATTGTTTAATAATTCACAAGTTATGGGCCTTCAGGCTAGAAAAGATTAGTGTAGCAGAAGGAAAAGAGGTAATCTTCACTTCAGATAAGATTTCAATTAAAAGAAGAGAATGTCTATAAGAGTCTAACATTATGCGTGTCAGTCTTTTATGTGTGTGTATTTTGAACTGTATGTTCTACTGGAGGGACATTAGTTTAGTTCAGTTTCATTGTTCATTTTTAGATCAGAGTTATTTAGCTATTTTCCTGAAGGATCATAAATATTTCATTAAAATAAAGCATTGAAAATTTCGGTTTTACTTACTAGATTAAAAACAATAATTTTAAATAGCTAATGACTTGTGCCAAATCACATGAACATTCTTTACTGCAATATCAGAGAGGAAAAAGAGATGACTCTTATAAGGCATTTGGTAACCATTTCTTGACTTTTCTATTATATATATATATATATATATATATATATATATATATATATATTTAATTTTGCCTTTGGAATAACCCTTACCCAATGTCATCAGTTTAGATGACATGAATTTCCAATGCTTGTAATTCATTCTAACGTGTTACTTCATGATATATTTGTTCACCGTAAAGATGTTTTATTTAAGCCTGGCTTCACAAGTGCTCTCCCTGTAGCCTATAGTTATGCAATGTGCACGTTCCAATTATTAACGATTCTTCTAGGTTGCACTTTGACTCTCTTCTTCACTATCTATTCTCCATCAAGAGTCTCTGGCCTAAGAATCTCTTTAAGCTGTTATGAGAAGAGAACTTTTTTTTCCCTCCAACAGCAGTTTCTGCAGCCACTGACTGAAATGTTCTTCTACATTATTTTATAATGGAATAGATAACTGTTGGAATGAGGGCTGCAAGGGTCACTGCTGTACACCCAGGAGAATGTCCTGTCACCTGAATGACTTGGTTCTGCCCCCACCCTGGGCCACACCCCCATGTAGGGCTGGGTGACCTTTCTGTCTATTTGCATAATCTTCCTTCCTTGGATTTATTCTCTGTGCCTGGGTCAAAAAATGGGGCTCATTAATAAACATTTATTGAGCACCAACAGGGTATTATGTTCCAGATATATTCCCCTCCCTGTAGGCCTGGAATCCACAATTTTGGCTCCCAGCAGTCACCTCTGCCCTGATTTTGAGAAGAGTAAGTTATCTAAGCAATTGAAAGGACATTCAAATATTTGTGTACTTCAAAGAGAGACAGTCCTTCATCTAAAATGTCCTTTTAGATGGTCAAAACTTTTAAATATTCTACTTGTCTCAGAAAGTATAGTGCACTGTGAGTTTCTGAGATGCAGATAAGCCATGATAAGGTTAAAAATATTAACACTCTTAGATAATAATTAGGTTCTCAAGTTAAAAGCATCTGTGCAGTTAGGTGTGAGGACTGTAGAGAGAGAAAAAAAGAACCTCATAAAAATGGAAGAACGTTGTCAAGGTCGTTGGCATATAATTTTTAAAGTCATTTGGGCTAGGTAGCCATTGTGCTAAAAATTCGATCAGTAGGCAAAGTTGAAAGAGACACTGTTGTTAGGATGTGTGAAGCTTTTTACTGAAGCATGATAAATAATTGAAAATGCCTTTAGCAAATTCCTGCTTTAATGGGAAAATACTTTGTCATGCAGTTTTTCAATTAGTATTCACTAATTCAAATTGGTTTATCATTTAGCCAACTGCACATTAGATTTTTAGCGATGCATTTTCTCATCTTCATTTTTATTTGTGGATTTTCTACTTGATAGTAAAACTTTGGTGGCTCTAATAATGTTTCTAGTGGTGGTTCTCAGCATTTTCCTGTCTGATAGAAATAAGCAAACACTGAACAGTGGCTCAATTGAACCGGACTCTGCTGAAGGGCTAGTGGTTTGTAACTGCTTAAATTACGATCTAGGATAAAAAGAGGAAGAAGTAAAATAAAGGAGGAGGTGGTTCATTTATGTTCCCTTGTTTCTTCCTCTTATATTCAAGGCTATCCACACACATGAATCTTGAAAAGCATCTCTCATCTCAGATTTAACATTTTTGTTTGCAGATTCCCATAGAAGGGTTCATAGTCCAAAATGTGGCTTGTAAAACATCAGCCGTCACTTATGTATTTATTAAGTGCTGAAGGTGAACTCATCATTGAATTCCATAAGGAGTGAAGTTGGTAGAGAACAGATCTCCATCTACATTTTTATTTTTAATTTGGTGAAGGAGAGAGCTAACTGAAAATGAAGTTTTTTTTGGATACCAAAAGAGACAGAGAATGTCAACATTTATTTGCTTACTTGTTTAGTGCTTGATGAGTAATCTCTTTACATGGTAGAGAGGCTTTCTCATGTTTATATGTATTGACTCCCCATCATTTAAAAATGAATTCTATGAAGGTAGAAAGTTTTATGTCTCTGTAATCATCTCATAGTTTAGGATAACAGCTGGAATGTAGTAGACATTGAATAATTGCATAAGTGAATGAGTTAAAGATTAAATATGTGCTTTGGAAAGGTTTCCTGAACAAAATGACAGGGAACCTGAACATCTAATAGGAATTAGTCCAAGAAGAAGGAAAAATAGAAGTAGAAGGGAAAAAATCCTTGCCAGAGAAAATATGGAAGGCAGTCCCATTTATTTTAGCACCCAAGAAAGGGAGATATTTAGGTATACATCTAAAAATATATAGAAGGTCTATGTAAATAAAACAATGAAACACTGATGAAAAAACAGAAGAACTAAATGGAGAGCAAACCATGGTCATCAATAGGAAAATTCAATATTGTCAAGATGTCAGTTCTTCCCAGTGTGATCCATAGATTCAATGTAGCCCCAATCAAAATCCCAACAAGTTACTCTGTGAATATTGACAAACTAATTCTTGAGTTTATGTAGAGAGGTAAAAGACCTAGAATAGTCGACACAATATTGAAAGAGAAGAACAAAGTTAAAGGATTGACATTACCTGACATCAAGCCTTAACTAAAAAGTGGCAATAGTCAAGACAGTGTGTAATTTTTAGTGGCAAAAGGGTGGGTGGACTAATAGATGAATGAAGCAGAACAGAGAGCCTAGAAATAGACTCATGGAAATACAGTCAACTGATATCTGACAAATGCACAAAGGTGATACAATAGAGAAAAGATAGTCTTCAACATGCAGCAGTACATTCACATGCAAACAGTAAATCGATACTCAGATCTGATGCTCTTTACAAATATTAATGCAGAATGTATCATAGACCTAAATGTAGAGTGCAAAACTACAAAACTTCTGTATGATAACAGGAGAAAATATGAATGACCTCTGATATGTCCATGAGTTTTTTGTATTTTTTTTTAGTTGCTGATGGACCTTTATTTTTATATGTTTACATATAGTGCTGAGAATCAAACCCAGTGCCTCCATCACTGAGCCACACCCCGCCTGGCAGTGACTTTTTGGTGAAACACTGAAAGCATGATTCATTAAAGAAATAATTGATAAACTAGCTTCATGAAACTAAAAAAAAAAAAAAAAAAAAAAAAGTTTTGTCTGCAAAAAAACACACTCTTGTAGAAGAGTATTGAGAAGACAACCCATCCATTGGGAGAAAAACAGTTGTAAAAGGCATATCTGATAAAGGATTATTATCCAAAATGTTCAAGGAACTCCTAAAACTCAATAATCAGAACACAAGTACCTATACTAAAAATTCACAAAAGGCCTGAACCAACATCTCACCAAAGAAGCTCTACAGATGGCAAATAAACATAAGCAAAGATAGCCAACATTATGTGAGATTAGAGAAGTTAAAATTCAAATAACAACAATGATTAAATTAAAGCACAATATCTTGTTCAGGAAAGTTCTAATAATCCAGTTAGATGGGAATGTACACAAAGCTGGAGTGCTGAGAGATGTGGCCTGGGACATAGGCAGGGCCAACCAGCCAGGGGAAATCCGTGAGCCTCAGGGTTTAGGATTTCACTTTTTCCACTTTTAAGTGCATTTTTTGTTGTTATAAAGGAGTTACCTTCTGTCGGGTAGATGGATCTTAACAGCTGCAATATTCAATTATTATTTTATTATTTTTAGAGAAAAAGGCTGAAACTGGGTCTGGTTTTGCTCAGAAGTAGATTGATAAATAAGTCCCTGGGACCTCAGAAAGATGCTGGAATAGGGAAACTAGAACCAGAAGTTTGAAGTCCATGAGGAAGAAAGGGCATGTAAGGAGAACCTCCCAGAATGACTAGGGGCAAGGCTGCACCTGCTCAAGGTACATTCCTTTCCAGAAGGAGTGGCAAGGTTCTACTCTGATCTGGTTTCCCTGGTTTCTGTTTAGAAGATGCCTCTCAGAATTAGAGGTGGAGCCTGAAGGCCTGGAGTGGTGAAGACAGGTAAGGCAGGGTTGCTGCAGGAGAAGTCTTCATTGTGTTCACACCAACAGAAATAGTATCTCTGGCCAGGTGCAGGGCACGCACACCTATAATCCCAGTGACACAGGAGGAGGCTGAGGCAGGAGCATTATAAGTTCAATGTCAGCCTCAGAAACTTAGTGAGACTCTGTCTCAAAATAAAAAATAGGGGGGAAGAAGGACTGGGGATGTAGCTTAATGGTAGAACACACCTGGTTTTGAGAGAGAGACAGAGAAAGAGAGAATATTAGTATCTGTGAGTAACCTGGGCAACTCCCTGGGGCATTGTGCAGGGCAAAGTTAACGAATACAAATCCTTTGTCAAAACTTTGTACTCCAACCAAAATCTTTCCTTAGGTTGAGCTTAGGTTGTCTGGAAAGGGACAGATCACTCTGAAGAAAGAGAAAGGCCACATGTCCCTCTTGGATAAGAATACAAATAGAGACCCATATACCATAGTTATTTAAAAGCTACAAACCAAGCTAACAAACTGTTAAGTGTGTATGTTCTCCCTCCCTCTTGCTCCTTTCTACTCAGTGTGCGGCTCACGTGGGGGCAGTGTCAGCATCATCTTGGAGCTCACTGGCAGGGTAGATTTTCAGCCACTAACCTAGACTTACTGAGTCTGAATACATTTTAACAAGATCCCAGGTACTTTTTTTTTAAATATAATTTTATTTTTAAATTTTTTTTTTATTTTTATTTATTTATTTTAAAATTATTTTTACAGACTTTTTAGCACATTAAACTTGGAGAAGCCTGTTCAGAATGACCTGGAAAGCTAAGTTCTAATTGGAATTCTTGGACTTCTTGGAGTACCACACCAGCTTACAGCAGCGTACTGAGAACTCATTCTCAGCCCCAGGTCCTAGTTTGACCCTCTTCTCTTCCCACTCCCAGCACCTCCCAGCATCTTCTAGCATCTTGGGGTGCTTCATGCACACTCGGATGGATTCCCTAGTCTACATATTCATATCCTTTTGAAATAGCTACCCATTGACCTCCCCTCAGGCCTGGGTGCATCTGATTAAACAATGAGCCCCTGGAAGGATGAATTCAGATTTGAAGTAGGTTTGGGACAGTTTGAGTAGGGAATTCCAAGTTTCCAGGTAGTTCAAAGATCTAGAAGGGAGCACTGACTCTAGGCCAGAATAGACTTCTTATACCATGGAGCACACCCATAGTTGTGCCTTCTGGAGCGTGGGACCTATGTAAGAACCCCTCTTGCCCTGGGAAAAGGGTTGTGCTGGACAAACAGATCTGTTTTTCTGGATATGAGATTATTATCGTGATGACATTCATACTAGAATGTCTGCAACTAAATCAGTAAGGCATAGATGGAAACTTGTATCCGAAAATTCATCTATGAATTGAAAAACATGGAGCTACTGAAAGGCATCCAGGATCATGGAACACCTTCGGGATTGACAATTCAAATCGAGGTGTGGATGTCCTGCCATTCAGGATGGTTTAGAGGAAAAGTGAATCATGTTGAAGGGACTTCGGAGATTGACCCTTGACAGACCAAAGCTGAGGAGCCAGAGAAAGGCACGTGTGGAACTTCTCAGTTGCGTTATTCTTGTCTGTGATACATATGATTTGTATGTTCATGGTTAGGCAAAAAGTGCTCCTCAAAAGATATTTTGTACCTTCTTTCAAAATCTGACTCTCCATCAAATGGAATTTCGTTGAAAACAAAATGTAATGAAATGTGATTAGTGCAAATGTCTGTGAAATTTATTGTACTATTAAAATCCTATTGGGCCTTTGTTTATGAAATGTATTTTTCTGTATTTGAGGTTTAGGAAGGCTTGATAATGAGGCTGTGAAGATTCATGGCCTCTTTTCTATGGCTTAATTTAGGCTCTATATCAAATATGTAAAATAACATTATATCTTCCCACCACCTCTGTGGATCATACATTTTGTTATTATTTCCCTGCCAGTTTTTTTTTTCTTCTTCTTCTTCTCTCCTGTTATAAATGCAGAACTACTAATGGTAGGAACATTTTTAATATAAAGAGCCATTATCTAAACCAGAAAGAGGAGTCAGTTTGGATGATAATTTCTCTTTGCAGGTCCACCTTTAGGGTTAAGTAGACACATAGAGGTTCACATTCAGGCTCCGCCACCATCCTCACCCACCTGTACGCTCATTCCTTCTTAGGAAATGCATACTCCCATCACACACCTGCCATTACCACTCTGCAGTCCATCCTCAGTTTCTGTGGGGACACATGACTTGTTCAGGAGAGTTGTCAGTGGGGTACAGAAACAGACATGGTCAGGCTACACAGTACACGCTGATGGGGAGAGATGTGGGTGCTGCCAGCACACCTGTGATTTAAGGAAACTTCCAGAAAATTTTGGTCCATCTTCCTTTTCATGGCAAAGCACTTAAGGCCATCCCTTATCCCCTCCACATGCAATTCCTCGGTTTGTTCCATGATGAACTTTTCACCTGCATCCCATCCCAGTGATTTCACGTTACCATGAGTATCAAGACTGAAATCTGAAACATGGCTCAAAGTCCCTGTCTCGTCTGCTCCACCCCACTCTCACACCTTATCTCTACCCCACGGGGCTGCCCTGCTGCCTTTTCTTAGATCCGGGAATTTACCATGTTCCTTTTGGCCATAGGTTTCTTGCACTCGCTGTTCTCTCTACTTAGAAATCTCCAAGTCCTCTTTTTGTCTAGTTAAGACCTACTCTTCCTTAGATATTTGCCCCATCTTCACATCCTCAGGTAATCCTTGTCTGACTTCTTTGGGTTGCTCAGGTTCCTTTATTGTCCCGTTTCAGATCATTTATTTTCACGATGTGGCTTTAAATAATGTCCAGCCCTTCCACTGGACAGAGACTCCTCAAGGCAGGGACTGTCTGCTTCTTTGACCTGTCTTCCCTGGACATACCACAGAACCCTGCACCAAGCAGGTCCTCAGTGTCCCTTGTGGGAGGGATCAGAGAGCACAGTGTGATTTTCTTCTTCCCTGAGTTTATCCATGGATGGGCCTGTAAGGTTTAATGTGTGGTAAAATGCCATCCAAATTTTTTTAATGGGTTGGAGTTTTATTTTAAAAACTTCCCTTGGGGATAGTGGTGGGGGTTAGGCAGGTTTTCATTCATTTGACAAGAGGAAGCCAACAGATGCTTTGGAAGGACATAGTTGATGCTTTTAGATTCCTTAGGGCCCCAAGAACCATGGGATAAGTCTGTCTTTAGAAGACTGAGCTGGCTCATGAATTTCATTAACTTTGAGCCCAATTCTGGGCAGCCGAAGAAAGTGTCACATGCTCTATCCCTTGACTTCCAGGCAAGATTGTTTTAATTCTCTTAAGCAATGGTGGTTTATAACCTCAGAAAGCAACTCTGTCGCCTGCCTTGTAATGAGTGTCACAGTCAGGATGCTTCTCCTGCTGCCTAATATAAATTCCTTTCACTATAATTTAATAAACCCATTTCCTTTTGTTCTTTCCTCAGGGAGAATCTGTTTTGATAATTATTCTTTAAATAGATGAATCACATTTATATAGTGCCTTACAGTTTACAAAGTGTTTTAAGTGCGTCAGCTCATTAAATTTTTGAACAACTCAGTGAGTTGAATATTATTTTCTCTCCTTTCACAAAACAGCCAAGAGACATTATAGAACTTGTTCAGGGGACGTGGCTTATATGTGACACAGATGGGTCTCACACTCAGGTGTTTGGGTTTCTAAGCCCCAAGTTGTTTCCACAATATTGGGAGCCACCATCTGTATGTAGGAAAAGTGGTAAAGTGCCCAGTTCTTGCCTGGGCTTATCACTGTCTCATCATATTCATGTGTGTATTTTCTCAGTTACTGTTTTCCACACCTGGGTTTATATTCACCATTCTTTTTGGAGCTGTATGTCTTCTGTGTATAATATTGGTTATGTAGCCCCAAAATGCAATGTCTTTTTTAGAAAGCTTTAAAATCATTAGGTTTCAATGATTCCTTAAATAATGCACTTCTGTTCATTATTCATTGTGGAATTTTGCTGGCATTGTGTTTTAGCAACAGGACTTGTTAACCTAAAATTGAGTTTTGCAACTTAACATACACACACACATACACACATGCATGCATGTGCACTAAAAATGTCCCTACTTGTGGGAACCCACTATCTAATGGTTGAGACAACAGATGCAGGACTTTACAGATGAAATTTCTAGCCTGAGATGTTCATTCACACCCCTCTCTCTGCCATGCTTTTAAGTGGGAACACGTTTTTAAACTTTCACAGATAAAGGAATTTTAGGCATTTAGCTCTACTAAGCCCTGTCTTCTTGGAATGAAGACAGAGAGGAAATAAGATAAACTTCAGCAGAGGTCTTCTATTGGAGGAAATGACATTTAGAGGTGCTCAGCCAATGTCAGGGCTCCTGCTGAAGTCACCCACTTGTTACCATGTTGCCCACTGTGGAAGGTCTGCTCAAAGTCTCCCAGACTGCTTCCTTCATCTTTTCATTCCTCTGGGTTTATTCCATAATGAAGAACTAGAACAAAACTTAAAACTCAGACTTTCTCTTTGGTGTTGCAAATAAAGGAAAGCACAGCAATATTTCTTAATATGGGTTATATAAATTATGTGCTGTTTTGAGTATTGCTTTAGAATCCTTAAGAAAAATTCTTAGGGAAAATAATTGCAGTAATGATCTTATAACAAGGACCATACTGGACAATTCTTTCATAATGAGTAATCCAAAGTAAAGATTAAGTCACAATTTATTTTGTGTGTGTATATATGTGTGTGTTTTTCTCCTTTAGCCAAATGGTCTTCAATAGCAATTACCAAGGTGTCAATGACCTTCCGGTTCAATTGAATTAAAAAACTTAAATGAAGTTTTACTAGTATCAGTCTTTGCTGTCATACAGGTAATTGAGAACATGATATATGCTACAACAATGCCACCTATGGTTAGTAGCCTTTGTTTAAAGCAAGGTAGAATTTTAGATATGCTGCAATAGAAAACAGCCTAAAATAAAAGTCTGTTAAGAGTGAATTGGGTTCCCAGTCTTCTCAGTGTAGAAAGAAATAGAGATAATAAAAATAAGGTACTCAAACTGTGATGATTTTAGCAAAGATAGGACTGTGCTTCAAAAGGAGATCCTTAATAAGAAATAATGTATGAGTTGTGACTTTTGCCCTTTATTTTCTTTATGATATACTTTGATGAAAAGAATTTCTCAATTAGAATTTATTAATCTTTTTCTTCATGTTTGGCATTTTTTTTGTGTTGTCAAAAATAATTTTTTTTTGTTGAGTGGGAGTTCATAAAAATATTCATTTGCATTATCTTCCTAAAGTCTTGGAGGTGTGCCTTTCATGGTGTTTAATGCAGCTGGAATTTGTGGTCATGTGTAGCGTAAGGTAGGTCGCTTTTGAAAATGAATCAAGTACCGTAGAACCATTTACTGAAGAGTTCTTCCTTCCCTGAAGATCTGCTTTTGTTAGGTACCAAGTGACTGTCTGGTGTGGTCCTGTTGCTAAGCTCCCTATTTGGTTCTATTGATCAATTTGTTTCTCCTTGTATAAATATATTGTCTTACAGTAGCTTTATAATACATTTTGTTTTCTGATGGAAGAAGTCAACAGAAGGATAATAAATGTGGTATGTTCCTACAAAGGAAGACAGGAAGACAGGATAGTAGTGAAATCAGTGATCCACAACTATGGGCATCAACATGGGTGAATCACAGAGGTGTAATGAGAAAACAGATAACCAGAGAAGACTATACATAGTATGATGCCAACTTTTTGGTTTTTGGTACTAAGGATTGAACCATGTGGTACTCTACCACTGAACTATATTCCCAGCCCTTTTCGTTTTTTATTTTGAGACAGGATCTCACTAAGTTGCTGAAGAGTTCTTCTTTCTTCACAGATCTGTAATTTGCTTTTATTAGATACCAAGTTACCATCTGGTGTGGTCTCATTGCTAAACTTTGTATTTGGCTGTCTTAGAACTTACCATCCTCTTACCTCAGCCTTCTGAGTCATCGGGATTATAGATGTGTGCCACCATGTTTGGCTGTATGACGCCATCTTGAAAAATCAGATGGAAATAAATAATGTATTATTTCTGGGCACATTCATGTAAAATTTCCAAGGAAAACCAAGAATAATACAAATACAATTCAAGATGTGTTTACTTGTGGTGAGAAGTGGATTTGTGTGTGCTTGAGAGTGTCCATGGCAGCATGAGCAGTTTGGGTAGTTCTCCTTATTTAGACTGGACAGTAGGTTCATGAGAGTTCATTTTATTATTTTGTTTCATGACTTACATTTATGATACATAGGCACTTTTTATTTTAACTATTACAAAAAGGAATTTTAAATACTACAAACATATGTACATTATAATTTTATAAAAGCATGACCAAGGAACTAGAATTGCTTTTTTTACACTATAGATTTCATTCTTGTATGTTCTATTTCTAATTCAAATTAAATTTGCATACACAAGTTTATATACACACATGTGTATGTATTTATATTTAGGCAGGCTCATACAATATAACAAAGTTTAAATTCTGACTATGGAATTGTCTAGTTGTATGAATTTAGCAAGTTACTTAAACACTCTAAAACCTCAATTTCCTAATCTGTAAAGTGAGGATTCTCTTCCTTAGATTCTTATGAGGCTTACCAGTTCCTATCACTTAGTAGTTGCTATAGGTTTGTTTGTTTATCCATGTTACTATTACTTCACTTAACAGAATTTAATGTATGTGATATATGCACATACATATGTGTGTGTGTATGTGTGTGTGTGTGTGTGTGTGTGCGTGTGTAATTTTTCACTTTGCTTTTGAAAGTCTGTTTGGTTCACATTATGGACAAAATAAAATGGGAAAGGGGAATAAATGCTTTCCATTTTATGTAGAATAGTCCAGAAGGCACTAAAGGAAGTGAGAGAAGAGGCAGATGGGTCTTTGGTAGAAAAAATTCCTGCAGAGGTGCCCTGAGTGGTCCTTCAGGGACTGCTGAAGGATGCTCAGGTGTCCGAGGCCAGCTGATTAGTACTAGGAGATGAGGTCACAGTTACGTGGCAGCAGATCATATTCTCCCTTGGTGAATGTTGTAGATTTTGGCTTTTACTAGGTGATCTGAATGCTCGTGGGCATCTCTGAATAGAGGAGTAACAATATGACATATTTAAAAAATTCACTCTTTAAAAATGGATGAAAGAATAAACACCTTACAAAATAAAATATACAAATGGTTAATGAGCACATTGAAACATGTCAAAATCATGAGTTCTCAGGGAAGGATGAAATAAAATCACAAGAAGGTACTGTTTCATGCCCCATGACTAAAATGAAAAGAAATAACAACAAAAACCCCACTGACAGTAACCAAATGCACGTAAGAATGTAATGCAGTCTGAACTTTTTTCTGTTGCTGGTGAAATAACACAAGACTTTGGAAAATAGGGAGTTTCCTATGAAGTTGATGATTTCTCCCAAATGACCCAGCAATCCCACAATCAGGTATTGATTAAAAACAGTGAAGGCACATGTCCACAAAAATTCTAGTACAGAGCGTTCACAGAATTTTATTCATAAATATCTAAAAACTATAAAAGAATCCTAAATGTCCACTAACAAATAATGACCAAATTGTGGTATATCTGTGCAGTGGAATATTACTATTCAATAAAATGTGAACTACGAATACACTCAGCAACAATGATTAGCCTTATAAATGTTAGACTGTACAAAAGAGAACTAGGCACACATACAACAGAGTAATATCATGTATTCTAATTCATGTGGAATTTTTCAAACAGGCAAAAGTAAGAATAGGAATCAGAACAAAATCAGAACATGGTCTCTCCTATGGCAGATGATTGTTTAGGATCATAAGGGAAACTTTCTGGGGTGATAAAAGTATTCTATAATGATTTGGATGATTTTAAGGATATATACATTTGTAAAAATTCAAAATATTTCACTTTTGAAATCTGTGCATTCTGTTGTAGGCAATGATTAATAATTAGTAATTGAATATTTGCATTTTAAAAAGAATGTACTATCACTCTGGCTTCTCTGTGGAGAGCAGACTTACGAAGGCAAAGGTGGACTCTGGGAAGCCATCTGCAATGCCACCACAGTGATCCAGGACAGAAATGATGGCAGTAGGGACTGGGGTGGTAAAGATGAGGAGAACTAACTGGTCAGTCCTGTGTATGTTTTGAAGGAAGAGCCAAATGGATTATCTGAAAGATGTTAAGGAAAGAGTCCAGCATATCTCTAAAGTTTTTGGTCTGAGCAAGCAGAAGATGGAACATACTGGGGAAAGAATAGATTTGGTTAAAGGGTAGGAATAATCAGGAGTGGCTTTTGTAAATGTTTGTTTTGAGATACAGATTAGACATCCAAATAAATATGCTGAGTGGGAAGATGGATAAATGAGACTGGAGCTCAGAAGAGTCATCTCAGCGAAAGTCCAACTTTTGGGGTGTGTGTGTGTGTGTAGTATTCAAAACTATCAAATGTAGCTGTGACCACCTGGGGAATGAGTACAGAGAAATGAAAGAAGATATCGAAGGATCTGTTCAATACACATTTAGAGGGTGAGGAGCAATCAACATTGAAAATGGAAGAAGCTAAAAGTCAGGAAGAAGGCAAAAAGAAAGTGGTAACCCTAGAGTTCAGCAAAGCATTATGAGACTCTGAGAATACTTTTCCATACTTGATTCTTTGGAATTTCTTTTATCCATTGATAGTACCTTCTTTTTTTTCTTTTTGGTATTACTGGGGAACAAACTCAGGAACACCATACCACTGAGCTAGATCTCCAGCCTTTTTAAAATTTATTACTATTTTGAGATAGGGTCTCCCTAAGTTGCCTGGACTTGTGATCCTCCTGTCTCAGCCACCTAAGTAGCGGGGATTATAAATGTATGCCACCATGTCTAGCTTTTGACAAGTATTTTTGATTTCATGATGATCTGGTGCTTTCCATAACCTGTCTTTATGATCTTGAACTCTTCATCATCTGGAGGACAATTTCAAGACTATTGCAGAATCCTAGGGTTTCATCTATTTTTTATTTTGTTGCTTTTCATACTTGGCTAAACTTTGGGTTTTGTTTATTGCTTGATTGAAAGCCTTTGACTGATAAATGATAGGCACCTGAGTGACACAGTAATTGTTCACACCAATCTCTGCTAGCTTTGAAAATTCTATAATTTCTTGTGAAAGGCTCGGCCATTTCTTTTGTCTGTAACTGCATTGCCAGGCATGTGACAGGCTAGTTCCTATGCACACAATAACTTTATTTCAGTGTAGCACCACAGGGCAATCTTCTCTGAAGGCACTTTAAGAGATTCAAATTTAAGTTAAAACCAACTTCATGTGCTGTTGCCAATGCAAATAATATCAGTGAGGTGACAATCAGATGAACAGCTAAGTTCACACATGCTCAGGCAGGATTGCTACTGAGATGTCACAACTTACTCCTCTGCCTGTCAGTTGGCAAGTGTCTTAATTGAGGAAATACAGCATATATGTTAACAGGAACCATATCCATTTATGTGTGATAGCCTTGATATTCTGAGGCATGCATTTTATGTACATTTACAAGCAAATCAGAATATCAGAATACTGTGCGACTGATAGAATGCTCAAACTATGATCTTTGACTCGTTTTATATAAGACTTCCTTATTTACATATGCTTAGATCATGTAATTACAAGCTTTTGAAGATACTATATTGATGATTGCATAATACATTCTGCTCCTGTTTCCCCAGAAGAGGTCAAAATTCATCATGTTAAATTAAGCATCAAGAAGTGGGAATGAAGATGATATTTCCAGGGTGTAGAATGAAGAAAACTGAACTTGATTTTGATGGTCCCAGTGCTGGAGTGGAGAGTTCTTATGGAGTGTCTTTTCAGAACTTTCTGGAAAGTTACCGAAAATGTGTGAATATTTCTTCAGTGGAGAGGGACTGTACTGAGGTTTAATTTTTGTATCATATAGGCATTTAAGAAAAAATCCAGACAGTCTTGCAACTCAAAAAATACTGATGGGACTTGTGTTAATAAGTCTGTTATCTCTTAATTTTAAAACATGTTCACAGGTAAGATATTATGACATAAACTGACTTATAAGCTAAAGACCCAAGATGACAATTAGTTGATATTTAGAGAAAATTTTTCTTCTTTTAAACAGTTGAAGAATGAGTATGGAGTTCATAGAAAATCTAATAATAGTAAAACATAGTGTCTGGCTCATTTTTCATTTTACATAGGCTATTTTGTGTTTTCTTTCTTAATATTCTTATGATTTTCTCCAAATCAATGAATCATTGATGATGAACCACATTATTACATTTAGTATTTGCCATTTTATCTGTTTAAAGGGGCACTGATTTATTTATTTAGATTTATTTATTTATTTTGACATTTTTAAGACATGAAAGAATACTTGAGCTACACATATATAATTTTAAAATAATTTTAGCATCATTCCCACTGCAAGAGGAGCTTTTACTGGTACAGCTCTGTGATTTATGATGACATCACGTCCTTTCAGAGACAACATTATTATGTCACTGAACCTGAAGTGGTGAGGTCAAAAGTACATGTGAAGTAATTATGGGCTTGGAGGACCATGCTTCAGTTCAAAGGAAAGCAAGCAGGGATGAGAGGGAGGGGGGAATCTGCACAGAGGGGACAAAAAAGAAGAGGAGGAAAGCAAATCTCTGAAATATGATCATTGGCATGAGCAGAAATTTTGCCCTCAGCAGTTTCATACTATGCTTTGGGAAATGAAAAAAAAAAATAATGAAGACGGGGGGCGGTGGGGGGGAGCCAGCAGGCCTTTAAAACTTTACTCTATTGCATTACTAAGAAAGGCTTTGGAAAACAGAGGGGTTACGTAAATGAGAGCAGGTGCGGTGGTGCAGAGGTAACTATTCAGCATATGTAAGTGCAGTTGGAAAATCATTGTCTTGCAGAGAATACTTGAAATTGGTCCCTAATGGCCTTGGTTTTTGTCATATGGTCTTGATTATAAGGCTAAAATTGCATTGCCATGCCTTTAGTGTGAACGAGATGGATGGATAATTATTACGTGCGCTGAATACCTTTCTGCATGGAGGAACTAGGACATCCTCTGGTCACTGTAGCTACCATTTCGACTGGCTGTCAGAAAAGCTCTAAGCGGCCAATTCATCACCATATTTATGTGGGCGAGAAATGGAAATGTGCCTCTATTGGTTGGGTGTACACACTCCCTCACATATATACATATGCAGATTGTAGACAAGCTGAAGTGACCCAATGCGAGAGACTGTGAGGCAATGTTCAAAGAAGCAGTTGGATTAGTGGAAATGAGGAGTACAAAGAGGAAGCAGTGAGCTCTCTAGAAAACTAATGGCTCCTGATGCTGTCCACATGGTGGTAACTGGCAGCAAGGCAATGTCAGGAAAGATTTGGGGGCTCAGGTTGAAATGTTGCAGGAAGATGAAAATTCTTGACAATAGAAGACAGCAAGTAAACAAGGAATGTTTGTGGAAGATCAGTGATTTTTATATACTGAGAAAGAAACATATCTTGCCTTTGTAAATATTTTTATTAATTTAATTTTATTTTACAATGCTGGGGATTGAACCTCAGGCCTCACACATGGTAGGCAAGTTCTTTACCACTTGCTCAACCCTGTAAGTACGCATTTCTTTTTTAAACAGATTCTGCTTGCCTAGCTTTCAGGATTCACTTAAGAGGTGGACTTAATGATAGTAACAAAAATTCCAGTTACAGTTGCTGTTGAGAATAAACTCCATGCCTGTTTAGCATTTACAGTTGCTACCAACATGCCTACTAGTGAGGACATGAGAGGAGGATGGTCTGAGGAATAAGAGCAAGCCTAGAGCTTTGTCATATTTGAGTGGACAAGATTCAGGACCGCACTAAGATCCCCGACCATGACCACACAACTCATTCATCACAGAAACATTTATTATGGATCTTGTCCTTGTGAAGCTGTGGCTTCCTCTTTCCATATAGCCCTTTGCAAAATATGGGCAATTAGTTTTGAGGGCCACTATCCCTTTCACACTGAACCTTGAACTTTGAGGCCAGCACTGAGGGGAGAAACAAATCACACTTTGCTGAAGAGCTCATAGAAAGTCTAATTTGAGAAGCAGACATGAGTTTGAGAGAACAAGGTTCTGAGTCCAGAATCGGCATTTAGAAATCTCCTGATTATGATTTATGTAATTTGTCCCTCAAAGCCTAGTGTGGGGCAGTTTTACAAGTTGATTGAGCAGATTCGGGCAATCACCCAGCTGCTGCAGATGCTGTTTTGATGTTGAATGTGTATTTAAGATAAGGAGCAGACAAAAGGTTAAGGAATTAAGGATAGAGGTTTCTTTATAAATTAAAGGAAAAGGGGAATATAAAAGTACAGAGCCTAGATGTAATCTGTATGTGTATTTATATGCAAACATATTTAATAAAAATCAGAAATCAGTAGCAATTATTTAGCATATTTAATACAACCTTTTATTTTCTGGTGCATATTGATGCATATACATACACAGTTCTGTTATACTCAAAATTATGCTATACAGTAGTTAAATCTGGGATTCTAGGGCAATAAAACATGAGTATTACACTATTTTGGTGCTGTTTTTAGCTTTCATTTCTATTGAAAACTGCTAAATTAGTAGCATTTTATGATTCCCGATTTAGCTCTTTTAATAAGAAGCAGAAGCTAAAAACAGCCCAACCAAGCAGTTGAAGTCTTATCACAAGCCGGTAAGATCAATAAGCTAAAAAAAGTATGAAAAGTTTTTGAGTGACAGCTTAAAAATGGAAAATTTAAATATATATCGCTGCCTTCTGCTCCATTGTGTAAGGCATAAAGCCCATTTTGGCAGTATATTTTTAAGCAGTCAAGAAAGTGATTTATTAGTATCCCTGGATTTATGTTTATATTCCATACTGTAAACTATGCATATAGCAATGTATCTGTATTAAGGCACTAATACCCAGAGGGGTACCTAAGCTTAACATTACTGTTATTGTACACAGTGCAGTTTATTGGGCTATACATAGTAACATCAGTATTGACACTTGCTGCATCATCTAAGTCTCTGAATAATCTGTGTTTGATGCTAAATGAACATACTGCTGCTAGCAGGATATGAGACACAAATGGTGTAGGATTCATGGTACTCCATGGCCATTGCTGGTATCTCTGCTCCCCTTTGATCTGCAGTGGAGTGCTCTGTATGCTGAGATGTAAACAGATTTTCGCAGTGTCCTTTACAGAGAGATATGATTAGAGGAAATCACACCTTGGTTTTGAACACTCTTTTTTCATTAGGTAACTAAATTTCACAATAAACATCTTGTGAAAATTCTGTGACCTTTCATTAGGTGGAGGCTGTATATTAAAAAAAAATTAAAGAGGTGTGCTTGTAGCATAAGACTAATAATATGAATTTCTGGAAGAGTTTCCTACCTCCTGAAGTGATGGCACCAACTATCTATCCTGGTTTTGTGCTTACAAAGCTCTGTACTGTGCTGTTCTTGTACATGACTCTGTAATTCCCATTTACTCAATAGGATGAGCATCTTTAGTAATTGTGCAAAACAGTCTGTGTTGCAAATAAGAACATTTACTGCCTAGCATAGTGGAAGGATAGTTAGCAAACCAGGAAGTGGATTCCTCTTTGACCTTCTACACTTGCAACAGGTCTTCACTTTGGCATGCAATTGGTTTTTATCTATTAGCTCATCTAAGAGTTTTAGTTTAGGATTGATTCCTATACAGTAGACAGTTTCCATACACATGTATGTTTTCTAAGCTTGATTCCTTTTATTGAAAATCAAGACAGTATTTCAATTCTGTTTGAATTACACCAGACACACTCTCCTTTATTAAAGGCTATAAACAATGAAAAAGCTCTTTCTTAAAGTTACTTTCAGGATAAGGGGCAAAACATTCACATAAATCATGTATGTGCTAATTTATCTCGGTGTTCCTAACTTTACATTGTAAAGACTAATGGCATATATTAAATCACGTTTTGAGATCATTAGAATTGAAGGAGAATACTCATATCTATTAATTTATTCCTTCATTCATTAAGCATACTTTCATGGAATACAAAGCATGTGCCAGAAACCGTGTTGTTTCTGTGAAATTACAATTTTCCCTCCATACACAAAGATTTGATCCAGGACTCTTAAAGACACCAACATCTACAAGTCCCTTATTAAAAATGGTATAATATTTTCACATGAACTATACACAGACTTGTATGTTTTAAATCATCTCTAGATCACTTAGAATACCTATTAATGGACATACCATGTAAATAGTTGTTACACTGTGCAACTCAAGGAAAGTAACAAGAAAAGTGAATGTGATCAGTAGAGATGCACTTTTTCTTCCAATATTTTCAATTTCCAGGTAGTTGAGTCCACAAATGCAGAAGCTGAGGACATGAAGGGCTGATGGTTAATGGTAAATGAAACATACTCCTTACTCTAAAGACACAAATGATATCATATCTTATGGAGGGAATTAAAAAAAAATTATAAAAAAAGTCAATTTTCTGTAGCAAAAGAGAAAAATCATAATAGTGACCAAATACATTTTTCATTAGTTTATAATTTCTTCCTCATTTGTTATAAGAATTTGATAGAAACAAGCTCACTGACATGCTAAGAGACTTGCCTCTTCCACCACAAATGTCATTGTTTTTGGAACTGATTAGGTAGTGAAAGAAAGAGAAATTTTTTTCAACAAAAGTTTTCAACAAATGTTTAGGTGGCACAAAATAATACCTTATGACTTAAGATATAAATAGTAGGCATGCTAATTCTGAACATTATTACTCATGTTAAAATATGGAAAGCAGTATGGAGATTCCTCAGAAAACTTGGAATGTAATCACCATTTGACCCAGCTATCTCACTCCTTAGTTTATACCCGAAGGACTTAAAATTAGCATACTAAGAGGACACAGCCACACCAATGTTTATAGTGACTCAGTTCACATTATAAGCTGTGGAACCAAACTAGGTGTCCTTCAACAGATGAATGGATAAAGAAAATATGGTATGTATACCCAATGGAATATTACTCAGTCTTAAAGAATGAAAATATGGCATTTGCAGGTAAATGGATGGTGCTGGAGAATATCATGCTAAGCAAAATAAGCCAATCCCTCAAAACCAAAGGCTGAATGTTTTCTCTGATATGTGGATGCTAATTCACAATAAGGTGGGGAGGGGCTAGGGAACAACAGAGATACTTTAGGTAGAGGAGGGTGAGGGGAGGGGTATGGGATAGGAAGGATAATAGAATGAATCTGACATTATTACCCTATGTACATACATGACTGCATAATGGGTGTGATTCCACATCATGTACAACCAGATGAATGAGAAATCATACTCCATTTATGTATAGTATGTCAAAATGCATTCTACTATCATGTATAACTAATTATAACAAATAAAAAACAAAGATAGCAAGTTTTTACTGTCTTTGTTTCAACTGAATAGTGATAAGTACCCGAGTGAACAGGGAGCCAGGAGAGACATAATGTTCTCATCAAGAAAATAAGAAATATGGGCTGTTTATTTCCAAAGCCAGGAGAGTTTGTGCCTTTCATTCTCCTATAAGAAATCTTTACTATTCTTATTTTTCAGTAAATAAACCTGTGGGCCTTTTCAGTTTGCAGGTAGTGAGGGTGTGGTTAATGTATAGACAACAAAGAGTGGGGGAAGTCACGTGAAAATTTTCTTTCCTTTCATCTAATGCAGAAGGAGGAAGCTGGGAGTGAATGTGTCTGGTCCAAACAGCTTAGTGCAGGAGACACTAACAACAGGAAACATATTAAATTCTAGAGCTTCAGGATGGTGAAGGGGTTGGGAAGGCTGAGTGCATTGTTCTTTTCTAGTTGGTCCACTGACAGCATCCAGAACAGAGTTTGGCCCATGGTGGATGCCTCCTACCCCCAGAGTGTATGTATGCTCCACAGAGAACTCAGAGCACTCTGAGCCTATGTCCTTGTTTCTTTAGTCCTTGATACATACTTGGAAAAGTGCGCAAGACAGTGGCAGAGGGAGAGAGTGAGGCAAGGAAGCCCAGGGACATATGAAATCTAGTGTTGGTTTTTTTTTTTTTTTTTTTTCCTTCATTTATTCTTCATTGCCTCCTTTCTAAGTTGAAATATTCAGCTTTGGCCTAAAAAGAAGCTAAAACCCTTATGCAAAGAGCTTGTAAACAAACACCCACTTGAACCATCTGGTTTTGTAGCACATACAAGTGATTAAGCTTCAGAGCTGTGATTGTTAAAATTTTAAAAACACAACAATCCAAAACACCCCCAAATAGATTCCTTATGCAAGTTTATAGGGGCAAAACATATGATGCTTTATATAGTAGTAAATAATCTGGAAAGGTTAAAAGAATTTTTTTTTTCCAGTTTCTTACCTCCTTCCCTCCCTCCCTCCGTTGTTCCTTCCTTTTGGGTGTTAGAGAAGATACATGCACCCAAAATACATTTCTATTTCCCTATCCAGAGTCTGTGTTGTTAACAGCCTGGCATGGTTCCTTATCTTTACCTTCATCATATTTGCCCTTGATAGAGAAACCTGCGTGCTTGGATGTATGTGCATGTGCACACAAGAGGGTGTCTCAGTTCTTTCCTGAATATATTAAGCAATCTGGGCTATTTGCAAATAATGAATTCATACTTTTTGTCCATAATGACTGAAGAAAGTCAGGTCAGGGGGAAATTAAATATGTTAAGAGCTCTCATTTTAATTGTATAATATCGATACTGTCTTTATAGTTAATTTCCTTGACAAGTCGTAGGGCATATGGATTGGATTCTTCATATATTTCTAACGTGGAAATGATTCTAAATTGGAACATCTCATTTAGGTGACATCACTGAAGGGAGAAAGAGGAAGCTGCCCCCTGTACTGCAAGTTTATGGAAGGAGCACAGCTTTTATAGCTGATGAGCATTGGAAGGAATTGCCCAGGCACACAGAACCAAAGATTCACAAGTGAAATAAACACTGTAGGTGAGAAAGCAGTATCATATGAGATCCCCTATGTCTGTCTTCCCCAGCTTGATTAGTCCTCATCCCTGGATTTATCATATCCAAGAAACGGAGGAAAGAAAATAGTTAAAAGAAGAGGGGAAAGAGTTTTGAGTTGTAGTCATGGTGATTCTGGTGTCAAATAAACCCCCCAAATATCTCATGGTTCAAAATAATAAAAGTTATTTTTTTCTTCACATAAAGTTCATAATGAATGCTCCTGATTGGGGTGAATCTCTGTCAAGTGGCAATGTGAAGACAGCTCTCCTGACTTTGGTAGCAAAAAGGATTCCACCTTGTGGAATAAGGGGTGAGGAAGAGTTTTATGTACCACCTATGGAGAGACTCCCATCTCTCCTCTTTCTGCATGGAGGAAACTCAGTCCCATGACAACATCAGTTCAAGGGTGGCTAGGGAAATGGGTACAGCTGTGTCCAAGGTAACAAGGAGTTTGGTGAACCACTGGTTAGTCTTCATCATAAAGGGAAAAAGAAAGAAAAGATGGGTATTAATGTACTCCATAGTACTTTTTATTTGCCAGGAAGGAAATGATGAAATCAAATCTTTTCCAGTAAAGTGGCAGTAAACTGGCTTTTCCACGGGGTGTGTGTGTTTTGGGGATGGGGTCATCCTCATCTGATTTATGTTGTTTGCTGAGCTACTTCAGGGAAATATTAGATCGTTTCAAGCCACAGCCATGAGTTCACTGAGTGTGGAATTGGGGGGAGATGCAGAGGCCTAACCTTGTAAACTAGAACTAACCATTCTAGCCCTTCATTTTACTGATGCATTCTGAGAAAACACATATAAGGCAGCCCATCTGTGGGAAAGAAGTGAGTGTGCATTTTCCCCTGGGTATTTGACACAAGGGAAGATGTGCTTCAAAGTGGATCTCTTTATCTCTGAAAACATATTGATATGATATACTCAAATCAGCAACAGATGGGAGGATATACTTCAGAGTCAGAGAAGAATAGCATGAAGGGTACTCATAAGGTGTCAAGGCTGCCCATCTGTACTGAGCCATAGGTCACTCTTGGGCTATATTTACAGTGCCTAGAACAACTTTCCAAGGAGTGTCCTGAGAAGTCAGATGCTTGTTTTGGAATGTGTATCTATTGTATTAATAATTTTCTTGGAATTTAATGTGATCATTCCCGTCATTGTTTTCTAAGAAAGGAGAAAGACTTGGAGATGGGATGGATAATAGTGACGAGAGAAAAAGAGATGCCAAGGATGTTCCTTTGTTTCTGCAAAGATATGACCTGAGCTAATCTGTGATTTTGTTTTTTCTTTTGAGGTGCTGGGAATTGAACCTGTGTTCCCATGCATGCCCACCACATGCTCTATCATAGAGACACATCCCCGGCCCCTGATCTGCATTTTAAGACAACTCTGAAGCTCAAATAAATGCTTAGGTGTCAGTTGGCTAATTAAGATGATTATAAATTACCAATGACTATACCTGTATCCTTCTGAAAATTCCCTCTATTCTTTATTTTTGCTGTCCAAAGAGTCAGGCCATGTTTTGATCAGTTTCATTTGCTCTTAGCATTCTGTTTGATCTGTGTAGATATAAAGTGGTGTTTCAGTGTCCCTGTACTGGTTCAGGGGGGTCAAGACTCAGGATGAACTAGGCATCAGCCCAGTGCTTTTGTTGTGAGTGGTCTTGTTTTCAGAAGTTCTAGACACATGTCCCTTCTTGAACTGAGGCTGTAATCTGAGTCTTCACTGTAAAGACCCAGGATTTTGTTTGAGATGTCTATTGTTTTGTTTGTTACACAGGTTATGTTAGCATCATGAAGATTCTGGTCTCTCTCCTATGTAGTGGGAATACAAGCCAAGGCAGATCAAAACCTAAGGGTGAATCAAATGTGTGTTGTATTTGATTCCATTCAGTTACTGGTTTATGTTAGGCTATTTGCTATTTTTAGAAAGTATTAAAACTGGTAATGACAGACTCAGGTATTGAGGTCTCTCCAAAAGTTAATTCATTTACTTAGTAAATAGTAATGAGCCATCCCAGGAAGCAGGTCTCCTCCTGTATTTTCTAATCATGGTGAAAATTAAACATCTCTGAAACTAACTTTCCTCATGCCAACCGACTCGATTGAATTTTTCCTCAACTGAGCACTGCCAAAATTCAGAACTAGGGCTTGGCATACCCCTTTTGATCAGACCAGCCATCGGAATCATAATGTCCTAAGTACAAAGCCCACTAATTGAATTTCATTCACTGAACTGAAATATAGCAGCCAAAGGCAGAGAACACTGTCGCTATTTTTTATGAGGTCCAGAGTCTAAAGTCATTTTTAAAATGTGAGTGATGCAATTTCTTGTATCTTTCATTTAAAATGCTACTTGGTAAACAGTGTTACAGATTAGTGTATTTGTAATTTAAATGAAGACAATACATCAAGCCCAAACTGAAAAGAAAGGAGAAGTTTAGGAAATGATTCATTCCTTCTTTTGTGTGCGATCTACTGTAGAAAATGATAAATAAATAGGTGAGAGAGATGGGGGAAAAGGTTTGTGGGTTTTAGAAGACAAAATTGAACTATTTCTAAAACAGAGTCAATCCCAATAGCTAAATCTTTGTTTTCTTCAAGTACACTAATAAATTCTGCCTAATTCATTTTTCATTTTCTCTTGGGGTCTACTTGCAGATTTGCCTCAACGAAGGAAGCATCATGTTACATCTTTTAAATAATTGATTGCTCTCAGTCCAAGCCAGCTTGAAGGAAATTCTGAAAATAGGTACTGATTGAGCAAATGCCTCCTTCCTCCCCACATTCTCTCCTCAGCACTCTCTGCTCTTCATCTGCCTTTAATAAAACTTGCTTTTCCTTTCCTCTTTTGTTTCTTTGCCTCCTCGATGGAGCAGCTGATGCTATTGAACTTTACCTTGTACATAGCATCTCTCATTTATTTTGTATCACTCTATTTTATTAAAAATAGAAGGAACTGTTCATTTTAAGTAGACCAATGTAATGAAAAGTTCTTAATCAGTAGAAATGTCATAATTACCACCAGAGATGGTTTTTTGGGACAAATTAGCTCAGAAGCTTGCTCCTATGAAGTTGCAGTGTGCTCTTTCCAAGGCTGAGGTGACCCTGGAAGCTGTGTTAGCTGTGGCCTTGTCCACCTCCAGCTGTTCCTATAGGTTCTGTGGCAGTGAGCTGATCTGTGCTTTCCCCAAGAGAAAGAAGAGCATCTCCACCTTATCTTACTGTGGGTGTCATTAACGGTCATCTAAGACTTGGAAAAGCCATTACTGTTTTCAGGCAGCTGTGGTTGGTAGAACATTAGAGTGGTCCACAGTGATTCTGGCTTCAAGGTCACAACCTTATGAGTCACATTCCTTTCCAGGACCTCCTTCTCCTTGCTTGTAAAATGAGGGCTCTGGGGAGAGTCGTCTCTAAGGTCTCTATCAGCAATAGTCTTCTTCCACCCTCCATGGAAGGGAATGATAAACCAAGGGGAGGGTGTACTCCATTTGATTTTGAGTATATGAATGGTATTCTAAGTTTGAGTGAATGGAATTTATGTGATCCCTCTATGCTAACCTTATTTCTTTCCATCATTTTCTTAGTCTTTCTCTGATTTCTCCTCCCTTGCTACTTATTCCCTTGAAGGAGAATATTTTGCAAAGTGCTAGACTCAATAATCTTGACTGACTTAATGAAGAAATCATTTATTTAAAAAGTACTCTGCCCTTACATAAATGTTTTCTCTAAGTTTCTCTAATTGCAACAGAAAGTAGGCAATGCTATTGAATTTGGGAAGACGTAGCCATGGAATGGCAAATATTGGGAGAGTTAATTGTAAGAATTCTAAGAATTCTAAGTTTGAGCTTAGTTTCACTGGGAGAAAGTCTTACACTGTGTCAATCACTGGAGGAGCTGTATCTGAATGGTTGGATTATTGTCTACTTTTAAAACTATCACAATCTCTGACCCATTCTTCCTTTCAAGGGCCATCACGTATCTACTATCATTCCATTTTCTGTCTTGTTAGAGCTAGCTCCCTGGGGTCTGAACACCTCTTTTCTCCACATCTTTCCAGCAACCAGTAGCTCACTTGAATATCCTATACTTGCCCTGGGTAAACTTTTAAAATTGCTGTTATTGAAATTCTTAAAAAAAAAAAAAAAAAGTCTTCAAATAATCAAAGCTATTTAGAACCACTTGAACAACATATGGTAGGGAATCTAGAAGCTGAAGAATCTCTTGTTTGTTTTACTATCTGACTATATACTAATATTATGTTCCAAACATTCAAAGGAACTGTTTGACTTCTTTAAAAAAATCTTTACTTCTGCTATAATTTAATTTTGCAAGTATACGCTCCTAAGACTTTTGGACCTGTGCATTGAGTAGGCTATAGGTAACTCATCTCAGTAAGATGTACTTCTAAGGTTTTAGAATTTAAAATATGCTTTTCCTCAAGGATAACTGTGTTGTAAATTGTTGTGTCCTATGATAGCACTACTGTATTTCACATATAGAATGTTCTAAATGGCTTCCTTTTTATTGGAATGTTCATTCTTTGTACCACCATGGATGTTGAAGGACAGATCTTTCTCCTTCTGAAGGTAGAGAGCTAATTCCTTTTTTAAGTAGTTAGTTTAAGGCATGTAGAATTATCTTTAACAATGTAGAGGGTGATGTGGTAGTAGGAATTGTATAAGTCTTGTTGCCTTTGGGTCAGTAACTTTGTGGGTGTCACTTACTTATCTAGATATAATGTAAAAATATTCTCTGGGAGAGGTAAGGGAATCCTGAATCTTCCTTCTGTAACCTCATACTGTACAGCCATGGTAGAGAGGCACCATTCAACTTATAAACTATGTGACAGATGCCCCAAGAGTTGTTCAATGCAAAATCTAAGGGACTGGAATTAATATCTTTGTTATCAATTTATGTGTCGAAGCTCAGTATTTAATTGGGTATAGGCAACCCCCCGTTTACAAAACAGTTATATCCCAGTGCAACTATGTTTAATGGTGATTTTTTAGATCACCCACAAAAATCTTCTCCATCATGTGGTTACTGAACTTTTAAAGACAGTTTATAATAGCATTTTCCCCATATTCTTCTATATTCTTCTATATTATAGAATATAGAATATAGAATATAGAATATAGAATATATTCTTCTATTATCTATAGTGTTGAAATCTTCCACCTGGGTTGTCACAACTTAAAACAGTTAATCTAGGGAAATACATACTGCATTTGGTCCTAAGAGGCCATTGTAGCAGTAATAGGAACTGATTCCACTTGCTCTTCTGATGTCCTTATCATTTTCCTTACCCACAAACCCTGAATCTCCTGAGTTGATTGCCTCTGCTCAGAGAAGTTGTAAACGTAGAAAAAAAAAAAAAAAAAAAAAAACTGGTTCCCAAAGCCATTATTACAATTCTGACATCATTTTATATTTTCTTCAATTGCAGAGGTGAAATTCCACAAGTAACATATTTTCAATATTATCTAGAAATCTACAGTCACATTGGTTGTGACCATTGTCAGTGTTACACCAGCAGCAGCACACCTGTTGAAATCAGCATCTGCAGGGTTTTATTGACTCGTGTTCTTCTTCTGTCCCTCTCAAGTCCTCAGCTTTCTTTAAAAAATAAATAACATCCTAAGTTATTAGCTCCTGTCAGGCATTTATCCCAATAGTGCTACTTTTTTGATACTTATACATTATAACTATAGTTTTTTTTAACAGAACTCCTGTGTTCACAATCCTAGAAAATTAGTATGTTTAGATTTTCTCATTTGAGTCTTTTTGCCTTCTATCTTATTCATGAGTATATCCGATCTACCCCCTACTTTTATCTGCAAAGCACCCTCCTATCTTCATTCTAAACCCTGTCAAATTCTAATCTATACCAGGAACTTCCTTGGTCTCTCGTCTTAGTTAATCCTCGGCTCACATTCAGTGCTAGAATTTATTTCAAAATCATTCCTTTGTTTTCTAGTACACAAATAGTTACCCTTTGGCATTTTAAAGCAAATGATCAAAGCATGATTCCAGTTGGGTTTTGTAGCATTGGTGGTAAGGTGAAGTTGGGACTGAAAGGTCAATCTTGTTTGTCAAGCATCTGACTTTTTCATGTATTTATTAATTGCCTGTATATCTTCTTCTGTAAAGTAATTAGAGAAATGCAAATTAAAACAACTCTAAGATTTCATCTTACTCCAATTAGAATGGCTATTATCAAGAACACAATAATAGATGTTGGCATGACTGGAGGGAAAAAGGCACACTTGGACATTGCTGGTGGAGTTGCAAATTGGTGCAGCCACTCTGGAAGCAGTGTGGAGATTCCTCAGAAAACTTGGAATGGACCCACCATTTGACCCAGCTATCCCAAGAGATATCCCAGCTCTCTCGGTTTATACCCAAAGGTCTTAAAATCAGGAAAGAATAGGGATGCAGCCACATCTATGTTCATAGCTGCTCAATTCACAATAGCTAGACTGTGGAACCAACCTAGATGCCCTTCAACAGATGAATGGATAAAGAAACTGTGGTATGTATACAAAATGGAATATTATTCATCCATAAAGAAGAATAATATTATGGCATTTGCAGTTAAATGAATGGAACTGGAGACTATCACGCTAAGTAAAATAAGCCAATTTCAAAAAAACAAAGGCCGAATGTTTTCCCTGATAAGTGGATGATGATATTTAATCGGGTTGGGGGGGTGGGGGACAAGAGAAGAATAGAGGAACTTTAGATTGCATAGGGAAATGAGAGGGAGGAGGGCACAGGGGTATGAAAAATGGTAGAATGAGACAGACATCATTACCCTATGTACATGTCTGATTCCATGAATGGTGTGAATCTACATTGTGAACAACCATAGAAATGAAAAGTTGTACCCCATTTGTGTACAAGGAATCAAAATGCAGTCTGTAAAAATAAAAAAATAAATTAAAAACGCATCTGACTTTCTTATTCTTGAAAAAAAATGGGCAAGCTCTGGGTTTGGAGCGGTCTTAGTGAATAGATTCAGAGGCCCCTCTGAGAGGGTCTGAGAGCCATCTAATGGCAACACAGGCATCTCTTTAAAGTGCTCACTCCCTGGTGTCTAGATTTACCACATTCCTGCCTCAAGAAGGGTGAAAGGAAATGGCCTGGTGCCACCTGGCTAATTGATTTCACCACTTCTTTTATGTAATAAATTGCACCAAAGTGTTCACCAAACCAATCGTTAAGGTATTTCTGTCACTTCTGGGTCACAGCCTTCTTCCTGAGTGGCAAGTTCAGCACAGAAGCCCCTTGGATATCTGAAGGATCACTTTGTTGCTCTGAACAGTCCTTGTATATGTGGGTAAAGATATGAGAACTAAGTTAAATCACATGGAGTTGCCATTTTTGTAGGTCAAATTTGGGAAAGTAGTGACAATGAGGTTCAACCAAGTAGCTTCCCTTGATAGACATTCTTCCTAAAACAGCATGAATGCATGCTGTTTAACATCCACTGTGGAATTATTTGAAACAGAAGCTTCAAGTTTTTCTATTAGAAAACTTGTGCTTTTCTTCTAGTTTCCTTTTGCCTTTTCTGAGAATCAGAGCAATAGAAAGCAAAGCCCTGATATTTGTAGAAATGCATATATTTTGAAACTAAACTGAAATAAGTAAAAAATTCATTGGTCTTGGAAGAATTTTTTTTTTCTGAAAGTTATAAATGTTATAATGGGAAATGTTTTGAAACCCTAATCAGAGCATTCACTATAAATAAGAGAGGAGTAGAAGATTAATACATCTGATAAAGCTGAGAAGGAGGAAAACTTAAAAATGAGGATTGTACCTTCGTGTGAGTGTTAATACAGCCCCAAGTATATATATAGGAAAATCAAAGACTTGCTAAAGGCAGAGCATACTAAGTCATAGCTATTAATGTGTGCTTAACTCTATTGCCTGGGAGATTTTATTAAATGCAGCAGCCAAGAAAATTGACCTCACTTTTTTTTTTTTTTTTTCCTTTTTTGGGTTGGATCCTTGCTCACGTCACATAAATGAATAGAGCTGACAATTTACTGGTTCATCAATGAAACAATATTAAATTATGAAGATGTAAGGAAAAAATCCTACGCTAACAGTGTTGCAGTTTGAAAGGTAAGCTGTCCCTTACAAGATAGGAGATATTAATATTCTTTACAAATCTACATAATATGCCACATGATACACACTAAAGGGTTAAGTGGCCTCCACATCCTTGTCTCTCAGTGTTGTGCTGACAAGTGTTTCATTAGTAACAAAAATGAAGAGACTCTGATGTTTTCCTCATTATGTCTTTTAAATTGCAAAAGCATTTTCAGTGCTTTTAAAATGTTATATGTTATGAAGCAGTCTGACAAATTGGACTTTACTGAGTGTCTGTTGCCTGATCCCACTGAGATTTTCTTTGTTTCTGGTGATTCACTATATTGACCAGTAAGCAGTGGCTGATTCTTGTCTTTTGGTTATGTGTAAGCAGTAAGATATTATTTTTCTTTACATCTTATCTTGTGCTTAAGAAGCCCTGTCTTCTGATTCTAGCTTATGTGAACTTGCTGAAGGTTCTTTATGTCATTAGTTACCAATTGAGTACTTTTTTCTTTTTTCTAAGAATATAAAAGATGAGTTTACTGCACCCTTTCTTTCTTTCTTTCTTTTTTTTTTTTTTTGGTACTCAGGATTTAACCCAGGAGCACTTAATCACTGAGCCACATTCCCAGTTCTTTTTATTTTTTAGTTTGAGACAGGGCCTCTCTAAGTTGCTAAGGACTTTGCTAAGTTGCTGAGGCTGGCTTTGAACTTGTGATCCTTCTACCTCACCTCCAGTGTTGCTGGGATTACAGGTGTGCACCACCATGCCCAGGTGCATTCCACTTTTGAAGGAAAATCATATAATACCTATTTCTCAGGTTCCCATCAACTACTCAATCCTGTGAATTACCCACATCCTTCACATGGATCTAGGAACCCTGTGCTAACAACTGTTACAGGAGGATGACAGTATGGAGCAATTCTTGGAGAATTTTTCTGCTTCCATAAGACTCTAACATGGTGTGTAAGTCAGCAAGGGTGAACAACCACTACCTCCTCTAAGGCAGGATCAGTGATTCATTGGTTGCCCTGAGTGCCTGCTGTGGTATCCAGCAGAGCAGTGTACAGGGATCCATTTGCACTTACTCCCAGTGGTATTTCTCTAAGGTGTTTGCTACTGAATTCTCTGGAGTAAGTCAGATTTCTGAACAGCATTCAGCAGATTCCTGCTTCAGTGTTGAAAATAGTACGTTGGAAGTGGTATTACCTTTTTCATGGCAACCAAGTTGCTTAATTCACAAATTGAGAATAACTTAGGCAGTGGCAGAATATGTTTCCATGTTTGCAGTAGTTTGGAATGAATGTGGTGTTCTTTCTGCTTAAGCTCAAACTATCCTAAAATGGAATTCTGGCCCCATATCATTCAGTTACATGATTCTGGGATATCATCTGTTGTTTTGTGTAGGCATCAGTTTTGGTTTCAAATATTGGTGGTACTTAAATCTACTTGTTAAAAACTACAGGTGTGCCCTGCTTTAAGAAAACTTGGATGTGCTTCAGATTCATGCTTGCTATGCCATTGCATGAAGGGGCAGTTATTTGCACACTAAAAATGTCTTGGTTTATAAAATAATTTATCACCAGATTCCTTTAAATAACCAACTCTCTCAGAGCATTTAAAATATGATTTAATTTGAAAAATCAATGGCTACTCGCTCAACTTTCCAAGAACACATCTCCTCCAAAATGTGGGGAAGGTAAAGGGGGGCAATCAAGCAACAAGAAATGAGGGTCTTTAGTAAGCTGACTAGGAATTAATTTTTTAATTTTGCAAAACATTTACTTTTCTAGAATTTCCAGGGGGAAACACCTTCACCTTTATCACCTCCAGAGTACATAAGGAAAAGAAAAAGGGGCAGGCCAGTTTGAATTTGGAAAAGAGAAATCTATCACTCTGTTGAGTCACGTTCTGCATTATGCATGTGCGTACAAGTGAGGTTTGCTTTGATCCTGACTATTAAAAGTTTATTTTTAAACTCAGACTGGGCAGGAATCCAGCGATGCTCTTTCCCCTGCAACACATCCTGGGTTTCAGGTCCCCAGCCTGGCAGAATGCGACTAAGCAGCAGGAAGTAGTTGAAAATTGTGGAGACTGGATGGGTGCTGAGGGTTTGTTCCCCCCTTCCTCCCCTCCATTTTTGAAATTCAAATTGAATGCAATTTTCAGCTCATTTGAGCCAGAATATACTGTTGCTGAGCTTCAGTGGCTCTTAAATTCAAACTCACAGGAGAAAACAGATATCATCTGTCACAGAGGGTGGGAGAGAGAAGACTCCTGCATTTTATTCAGGGGAGGCTGAGCTCCAGTAACTAATTCAAAGCTTTCTGACTAATCGGTTAATCATTCACCAGCAAACTGATCAACTAATCAATGAAACCTTTAAGATACCCATCCTATGAAGTCTTTGAGGAGTCTCCCTCTTGCTTTTAAAAATAAAATTGTTCACACCTATTTTTATATTGTTGATATTTTTATACCTATTTTGCAAACTGAGATGGAATATCTAGGCAGTTTTTTTTCTGCACTTCCTATTTTTGTTGTTTCCTTCTTTAATGTCTTTGTCAATGCTATTTACTTACAACTGAGAATTAGCAGAAGGCTTAATGCTGGCTAAGTAGGGCCAAATTTTGCAATTTTTTTTTTATTAACAGACTCTCTGAAAATATGCTTATTTCTTTAGGCAAATAAAAAAGGGAAGACCTACTCATATGGTTCTGGAGTTTGCGAGTGTGGTTAATCTGCAGGGTGGATGTTTCAGAGGCCTTGAGAATGCCTCTCAATAAATTTCTGCCCCTGGGTATCTGCCCAGGGAATGCAAATGAATTTGAACAATGAGAGTCTAAAATTTCTCCTCTGATTTCAGAAAGGATGTGATGTGGCAATTTTGATCTTGAAATGTAGGTTATATGCTTATGCATGACTGTTTTAGTGTGAGTCAAAATTTCCATAGGAACATGAAGGCTATTAACTTTCTCTTGCTGTTTTACCTTTTACCCCCTTTTCTCCTCAGGATCCATGAGAGACAAGTAATCATGTTATTTAAAAGTGAATAGGAATAAAAATTTGATCTTTAAATACTGTTATTTCTAATGAAGTCAGTTTATAGTAATGCCACTTGCAGCAAGTGTGTGATTGACCATATATGTTTGTGCACACACACTCCTGTGTGTGTTGACATGTCTCCAGGGTCTCTAAGAATGTGACAGCAGGAACCTCCAAATGTTCACTTACACATTAATAAAGTCATCAGCCCCTTTATCCTCTTAATGGTAATGTGCTTATGCATTAGAGTCCTGGTAGAAGACATTGACTTCATTTCCTTTCATAAGGAATGATACCCTGACATATTAACCTATTTTTCTCTATTATGCCTCCATAAAGCCATTGACCTATACTATAAGAAGTCAGAAACTACTGTGAAACTAAAGGTTGTGAAATTGTGATTTGTAGTAAGAAATACATATTTGGTCACTGCCCCCCCAGTTCCTGACATTCCCTTGGAACTCCTAATCCCTAGGGATTTCCTGTGTGACTGACAGGAGTGTCTTTTGTTCTAATGACACCACTCTTGTTGGAATCCTGGATGGCAGTGGGTCATCAGAAGGACCAAGCTAAGATCAGAAGCACTGAACTCTCAATCCCACCTCACAGCCTCCAGGAGCAGAGGGGAACTGGAGAGTGCGTTGGCTGTCGTGCCTACTTGAAAAAGCGTCCAAGAAAATTCCTTCAGGACTGGGGATATAGCTCAGTTGATAGAGTGCTTGCCTCCCATGCACAATGCCCTGGGTTCAATCCCCAGCACCACAAATAAATAAATTAAAGAAAACCCCTTCACTACAGAGCTGAGAGCTTCCAGGTTGCTGAACACATGGAGGTCCTGGGCAGGTGGTGCATTACAGAGTGTGGGAAGCTCTGTGCCCCTTCCCACAAACCTCTCCCTACGCACCTCCTCCTATGCACAGATGGACCATCTGTGTATCTGTGTCCTTTGTGGTAGCCTTTATTAACAGAATGAATTGGTAAAAGTGAGTAATTCTCTGTGTTCTGTGAGCTGCTCCAACAGATTACTCAAATAAGTAAGTGAGGGGGTCAAGGAAATCTCTAATTTGTAGCCAAGTGAGACTGAAATTGCAGGTAGCCAACAACTTTTGACTGGTATTTGAAGTGAGGGTCAATCTTTTGGTACTGAAACCTCAACCTGTAGGATACAACAATCTTTCCAGGTAGATGGTGCCAGCCTTGAGTCAAACTGTAGGTCAGCCAGTTGGTGGCTGCTGAGGAATTAATGTGTATGTAATACCTAAGACATCTGAACACAGAGTGTTTTGTGTTGGGTCAAAGAGTAGGAAAAACAGTTTGACTTTTCCTAAGTTTCTCTATCTACCTGGACAAGGGATCTACATTTTTAGCTAATTACTGAAGTAATTAAAGGAGGTTTAATTTTCCTATTTAAATATCATCTCTTCTGGTTTCAAGTAGTTGGTACTGGGGATTGAACCCAGGAGTGCTTAACCACTGAGCAACATCCTAGCCCTTTTTGTAATTTTATTTAGAGACAGGTTCTCGCTGAGTCGCTTAGGGTCTCCCTATGTTGCTGAGGGTGGCTTTGAACTTGCCATCTTCTTGCCTCAGCCTCCAGAGCTGCTGGGACTACAGGTATGTGCCACAGTGCCCAGCTGAAGTAGTTACTGAGTACTTACTATGGCAGACATTCACTGAGCTAAGATTTTTCATTAGTTGTCTTCAACATAAGTGACAGAGACACTGGAGGTGAAATGTCAAATCTGTGTCAAACATATACTCTGTTCCTGCCCCTTTTCCACAGTTAATAATTAGTGGTATAAAACAGATATTGGAAGAAAGGTTAGTATGCAAAGTAGTTAGGGGTTAAGATAATAAGATGCGAACACTCTGATGTTAAATGTATAGTATTCTCCAAAAATGCGAACAGAATTGTGCAAGGGAAGGACAAATGAGGTGCTGTTATCCTGCAAGAAGGAACTGAGAGGTAGGTAGGCCAGGGATCAGTGGTGAGAAGGAGGAAGACCATTCCAGGAGGGAGGCTCAGCAGGACTCTAAGAGAAAGTTCCACAAAGAAGACTGGGTGAAGAACAGTTTAGGGAGAGAGCTCACTAGTATACTAGCCTGTTCCTCCCAAGAAAGGCAGTTATTTCAGTTCTAGGAATTATGTAAGCCAGTGTTTATTTAATATTAAATATTAAATTATATACATTTACAAAAACAATTATGTTAAAACCAAAAGTAACAAATATTCAGAAGTTATCACTTTCTAATTATATTAACCACATTTTGCTGTTACCTGTGCTCTGGAGACCTGTCCCTTGCATCTGGATGGTAGAAATACTGTATTGGGGGACACGCTACTATGCATCTCTTTACCAGCTCCAGGTACCATTGTCAGGTTAGGAGTGGAAATCAGCCATCAGGGGAGTATTTAAACCATGGAAATCAGCAAGTGTCAAAAATTGGGACTTTATTCATTTGAATGCCAGTTGTTAAACAGACAAGCTTGGGGTGAGTGGAGATAGAGCTAAGGAACTGGAAAAGATAAATAGAAAAATATAGAAGATATCCTTATTACCTTAAGGAAATGGTTCTATCTCAGTATAGACCAGGGTATTAAGTTAGGCAGATGGGTTACAGTTGATTTAGAAATAATTGGGAGACTTGACTTTCTCTAAGTACTTTTATCATTATAATGTACCCTATGTGTTGCTTAATGGCAGGAATATATTCTGAAAATGTATCCTAAGGTGGTCTCATTGTTGTGAGTACATCATAACACATACTTACATAAACTGGGATGCTATATGTCAATCACTTGACATGGCCTATTGATGCATTTAATATGGTCAACATGAGATATAGGAGATGGCTGTTGGGGAACACATCATCCTGTTTTATAGTAATAGTTTTTTAAAAATGAGTACTGTCTAAAATAACAATATAGCATAATCAATACAATAGTCCTTGATTATTATTATCAAGTATTAATATAGTGCATAATTATATTGCTATACTTTTAGCATCTGGCAGTTCAGTAGGTGTATTTACAATACATGTGGCTGCAGCATTAGAATTTTTCAATACCATTGTAATCTTCTAGGCACTATTGTATTTTCTGCCTATTGTTGAATGAATGTTATATGGTACATGATTATATGTTTATTATATGTTTTTTATGAAAATTTGTAAAGTAGAATAATAGTTAGCACTGCTACAATATTTTCCAAGTGCCCCATACTTTTTAAGTACTTATAATCATTTAATACTGGAAAAAAAAGACCTATAAAGTAGTTGCTGTTATCCCATGCTAAAGATAGTGAAATTGAGGTTCAAAGATGTTCGGAGCTTTGGCCAAGTGGAGAGCTATTATCTAAATGCAGGAAGACCCACATTGGAGTTCACTCTGTTATCTTACCACTCAATGAAGAAATTGACAACAAGCAATAATGCAACCACCTAGAGATTCTGTGAGACACTAGACTGATGCTGGTACCATTTGTGTGTGGGTGGTAGTGGGGGACTCAGTTGTAACAGGATTTGAGGTGATGGGGAATCTAAGTGATGAAGCTCCCATGGCACCTCCTCAGTCTTCTTCCAGTAGTACACCAGGGTAGAGAAACAATCACCTTTGGGAGACAAGGCTAAACTTCTCAGGGATTAAGCATAGAGAGAAGAGCTTGAAGGAAAACTCACGTTAGGAAGAAAAAGAAAGTAACTTGGTGAATGAAAGAAAGAATGAGTGGAAAGGGAAGAGAAGAATCAAGAGGAGTAAAGAACAACAACATGAAGATAAGAAAGCGTTTTGGGAAGGGGTTGCTAGTGAACAATGCCAAGGGCTTCAGAGAAATTAATAAGGATGACCATATCATTTATTGGGAAACAGATATAACCGAACAAAAAGTAATCTGTGATCATGCTCAGTTGTAAAGTGGATGAGACTGGCAGATGCTGAGTTAATGTTGGTCTTCAAAGGACTTCTCTTTAACATTTTCCGAGCTCCTGCCATGAGGAAGGCTAAATATACTGAGGATAAATGCATATATGACAAGATTTAAAAAAAATCATTGAGGGGGAAAGATAGCAGAGGGAATTAGTATATAAAACATAATCATCTTTCGCCATCTTGTCTACACCTGGAAAGAGTCACTATTCACAATTTATGCTATATATTTTTTTGATAAATTCCAGACTATTTGTATATAACAAGCTGGTTTTGTTTTCAACTGAAAAAGTATAGCCATACTACTCATAGGTACGTTGCCATACCATCAAATATGTCTGCAGTGTACTTACTGTAATTTATACGTATTTTTCAAATGAGAACCTATTTAGTATTCCACGTAAATGGATATATAATATTTAAATTCCTTTATTGATGTATGCTTAGCCCCTTTATTTACTTAGTTTTTGCAGCTTCCAGTAATGCTAGGTAAATAAAAATATTTATAGAAATATCTTATTTTTGTAAGGTAAATGTCTAAAGTAGGACTGGCTGAAGGGAAGTGCTTGTACATTTTCTGTTTTCTAAGAAACTGTCAGTGGATCTAAAGAAATTGTACAAATTTTCAATTCCACCAACAATTCCTAGTTAGCCACAATTCTCTTCAACTTTATTTATTTATTTATTTATTTGGTCAGTTATTGGGAAGTGGTATCTTATAGCTATTTCAATTAGCATTTTAAAATTATTAATGAAACTGAGCATCTTTTATACCTTTTATTAGTAATTTGAGACTTTTTGAGTGAACTTACACATTAATGTTGCCTTGCCAAGATTTTTTCTATTGAAATATTTGTCATTTTCATTTTCCTTAGTTGTTGAAACTACTTTTTTTTTTTTTTTTTTTTTTTTTTTGTGGTACTGGGCATTGAACCCAGGGCACTTTACCAACTAGCTGCAGTCCAAAGTCGTTCGTATTTTTTATTTTGGGACAGTGTCTCACTAAGTTGTTGAGGGTCTCACTGAATTGCTGTAGCTGGCCTAGAACTTGTGATCCTCCTGCTTCAGCCTCCAGAGTTGCAGGCAGTACTGGGGGTCCAGGTGTATGCCACTTGTACCCAGCAAAACTTCTTACATACCAAGAAAATTAACCCCTTTTTTAAAAGGTGTTGCAAAAATGTCTTCTATTTAAGTTTTGCCTTTTAATTTTGCTTTGTATTACTTTGAGTCATAGATAAGTAGTCAAATATGTTTGTTTAGTTTTTGGCATCTCATTTTCTTGTGTTGATTAGATTGACATCTCCTGGAAAGAAAGAAAAATAATATTTACTCCTCTAAATCTCATATATTTTTCAACATGTCCTTGGTCCATAGCTTATAGACTTGTTTCTGCTCTTGACTTCAAAAAACAATCACTGTGAGACTATATGCATCCCAACCACTGTCTTTCCAGTTGCATTTCTTGTCTGAATCCTCTTCTGTGATCCTTTGTCAGACTTGTTGGAACCCATATATCCTTCAAAGCTTGGCTTAAATGTCTCCTTTCTACAGCCTTTCCTGACCTTTTTGGCTAGAAGAAACCAGGATGCTGAAGTATATGTTGGTGCCCTGTAAGATTCATCCTAAAACAACACAGTATCATGGTGAAATAGCCCTACCTGTTGTTAACTAATTTGAAATTTCTAGAAGCACAAGAACCATGTCTTACAATTCTTGAGAGTTCTCATCTTTAACAAACTGTTGTTCCTAACAAAGCCTGGAAGACCAAACACATCTCAAGAAGTAGACCCAGGGCTAGCAAACGTGAGCACAGAGAGTACCTTTTCCCCACATCCTCGCCAACATCTGTTGTTGCTTGTATTCTTGATAATAGACATTCTAATTGGGGTGAGATGATATCTTAGGGTAGTCTTAACTTGCATCTCTATTATTACTAGAGATGTTGAACATTTTTTTATATACCTGTTGATTGTTTGTAGATCCTCTTCTGTGAAGTGTCTACTCATTTCCTTAGCCCATTTATTGATTGGGTAATTTATATTCTTGGTGTAAAGTTTTTTTAGTTCTTTATATATTCTGGAGATTAGTGCTCTATCTGATGTGTGTGTGGCAAAGATTTTCTCCCACTCTGTAGGCTCTCTCTTTACATTGATGATTGTTTCCTTTGCTGAGAAAAAGCTTTTTGGTTTGAATCTATCACAATTATTGATTCCTGCTTTTATTTCTTGTGCTTTGGGAGTCATGTTAAGGAAGTCTGGTCCTAGGCCAGTATGATGAAGATTTGGACCTACTTTTTCTTCTATTAGATGCAGGGTCTCTGGTCTAATTCCTAGGTCCTTGATCCATTTTGAGTTGAGTTTTGTACATGGTGAGAGATATGGGTTTAGTTTCATTTTGCTGCATATGGATTTCCTATTTTCCCAGCACCATTTGTTGAAGAGGCTATCTTTTCTCCATTGTATATTTTTGGCACCTTTGTCTGGTATGAGAAAACTGTATTTATGTGGGTTTGTCTCTCTGTCCTCTATTCTGTACCATTGATCTACCTGCCTATTTTGGTGCCAATACCATGCTGTTTTTGTTACTATTGCTTTGTAGTATAGTTGAAGGTCTGGTATTGTGATACCTCCTGCTTTGCTCCTCTTGCTAAGAATTACTTTAGCTATTCTGGGTCTCTTATTCCTCCAAATGAATTTCATGATTGCTTGCTCTATTTCTGTGAGGTTCATTATTGGAATTTTAAGTGGAATTGCATTGAATTTGTATAGCGCTTTTGGTAGTATGGCCATTTTGACAATATTAATTCTGCCAATCCAAGAACATGGGAGATCTTTCCATCTTCTAAGGTTTTCTTTAATTTCTGTCTTTAGTGTTCTGTAGTTTTCATTGTAGAGGTCTTTCACCCCTTTTGTTAGATTGATTCCCACATTGCTGGTGGCATTGCAAATTGGTGCAGCCACTCTGGAAAGCAGTACGGCATTTCCTTTGAAAACTTGGAATGGAACCACCATTTGACCCAGCTATTCCACTCATTGGCCTATACCCAAAGGACTTAAAATTAGTATACTACAGAGATACAGCCACATCAATGTTTATAGCAGCCCAATTCACTATAGCTAGATTGTGGAACCAACCTAGATGCCCTTCAATAGATGAATGGATAAACAAACTGTGGTACGTATGCACAATGAAATATTATTCAGCCATAAAGCATAATAAAACTATGACGTTTGCAGGTAAATGGATGGGATTGGAGAAGATCATGTTAATTGAAATAAGCCAATCCCAAAAAACAAAAGGCCTAATGATTTCTTTTATAAGTGGTTGATGACACGTAGCAGGGGTGAGGGGAAGCACGGGAAGAAAAGAGAAGGGATGGATTGTATAGAGGAAATTGAGGGGGTGAGAAGGAAAGAGAATGAGACAAACATCTATGCCCTATGTATATGTATAAATATGCAAATTGTATGGTCCTACTTTGTGTACAACCAGAAAAATGATAGTTGTACTCCAGTTGTGTACAATGAACTAAAATAAAAAAAGAAAGTAAAAATCAAAACAAAACAAAACATTTCCCACTACTTTGAAACTAATAAAGTGGGTACCTATTTTTATTGGAAAAAAAGGTAAGAACAGAGAGGATGCTCATAGAATAAGTAGCCAGAAAATAAAGTCATTCTCTGAAAATCAGAGGATGGAGCTTGAGGAGAGAATAATTCTAAGTAAACCTCCAAAGGAAGTGAGTCTAGGTGTTCTCAGGAAATGAATAAGTGGATCACTTCCTGTGGAGGTTGAAGTTGAAGTTAAAATGAGTTGGTAAGGAGCCAAGATTGCACCTTCCTTTGCCCTTGGGAACCCAAGACCATTATGTGTATAGAAGATATTTAAGAATATCTGAAGCAGAAGGAAAGAAATTAGAAGAGAGATTAGCAATGCAGGAGAATGAGCGTGAAAAGGGAGAAGTGAGTCAGAGAAAGGTTCTTGAGAGGGGACATGAGTCAGAAAGGAACATTACATAATCAACTTGGCAGGATGTCTCTGATGTGGGGATAGAAGTGAGAGTTGTCCACCCTGGACTCCGAGATGAAAATGTCCAGTGAAGCCATGTGTCACCTCATAATGTGGATGAGGTAAGAGTGGATGGTGTAGATGGGTTTTTATGGGTGTTGGAGGTATCCCAGGAGAGTGGGAATGAGGTAGTTTCTGTGAGGACACAGGGATGATGGTGGCCTCAGTGACAAGGCTGTTGTGCTTGGGAAGGCATGGCTTACCAGTGTCTTTTTTTATTTTTTCCATTATGTAGAGAAAACTTTATTAGATTCTGTAATCAAACACAAGTAGATTAAGATCTTACATATTTAAAAATGTGTTACCCCTGTACAATGGAAAAAAAATGTTTAACATTTCTAGACCAATACTGCCTGTTAATTTCTGTACAATGCCAACTTAAATGGTAAACTGGGATACTTTTTCCAAAATTGACAGTATAGCGAAAGTTTCCAAAAATTCAAATTGTATATGTGTATATATATTTATATTTATATTTATATAAAAAGACCGATAATAGCAGCATGCTATGCATCAATAATAGCAACAGCTTTTCCAGGCTCTGCAGCCATCTGAACATCCAGCACACTCTGTTAAAGAAGTGGGGGGAGGGGAGGTGTGAAAAAACAAAACAGAACCTGAGAAAACAGCAAAGTTCTGTTACTGTTGTGATACCTGGCACCATTTTTTTTTTATTCGCTTCTCAATCTTCATCTGAAAAGAAAACATTCTAGAGTAACATTATTAAAAACAGCTTTGATAAAGCATGTTCACTATGACATATCAGAAAGTAGGACAGACCAGCATCCTTATAACTGAATCATATGATAGGAAGGGACCTGGGAGACCATGTCTAGTATTCTCTTTGGGATTTTAGGGACAAAATCTAAAAGGCTGAACGTCATTTCCCAGACCCTTACTGTGGACTCACTGCCTGTCTTTTGGGTTGACTATATGCCTAACCAAACTACCCATGATATCCTAATCTTTATCTTCTCTCTCTTTCTAAAGTACCACCGTTTTTTGTCTAGAATGTACATTACATACCACTTGGTTTTTGCCTACTGAAGTTCCAGATCTCAAAAGCCTTTTCTCCAGGCACTGTCTGCTTGACCCTCCTCATATACAAACTCTAGGTCAGATCTTTGTTGCGTGCTTCTCAACTTTTCTGAGACATGGTGTTACTTCTTGACAGTCCCTTTTCTCTTCTTGAGAATTCTGTTGCAGCCAGTCTTCTGGAAAGAAAAAAAGGAGGAGGGGAGAAGAGAGGAAGAGATGGAACTTGAATTTAAGTGACAACCTTTCCCCAGCGGTTGCTGACAGAGCCTGATGTGTTTCCTCTGAAATAGCCAGGCTTGATCTGCATGTGACTTGAACATTTCATGCAGATTGGGGGGACCAATTTTTTTCCCTAATATTTTTCTTTTTTGATTATGGTAAGAAACCTTACTACTTTAACCATTTCTAAGTGTACCACTCAGCGGCATTAAGCACATTCCATCTGTAGACAGTTTTTATCATCTCAAACTGAAAATCTGCCTATTACATAATAACTCTGCATTTCCCCATTCCTCTCCCCTCCACCCTGGTATTCTCCTTTCTACTATCTGTCTCTGTGAATTTGACTACCTCAGAGATGTGGAATCAGACAGTATGTTCCTTTTCTGTTTGGTGTATTTTCCTGATCATAATGTCTTCATTGTTTACTCATTTGGAGCAGATATCAGAATCCACCATTTTAAGGCAGAATAGTACATTTTATGTAACTAACAAAATTTGGTTTTCCATTTGTTTATCAGTGATGGACATTTAGGGGTATTTCTATAGGAGGCCATTGATTTACATACTAAAACATATAATTCCCCATATCATTGGTAACCTGGGGCATGACCAGTAGCCAGTGGATTCCGCAGGGGAGGAAAGAGTATACTAAGAAATCATCTCTGTGCTTTGCAAAGTCATCAGTAATGTCTAGGAACATGAGGACTTGGGAGGAGGAGGAGGAAATGCTCCATTCAGGCCTCAGAAGGTTTGGCATGAAGAGGGTAATGAAGACAGGTGCCATGCATTTCACATGAGAGTAAGTACTGAGAATTGGGATTGAGAGACAATCCACTTCCTCACTTCGCTTCATGTTGAAATGGAGGAGAGAGATGAATGAGAAGAGGCAGAAAAAAGGGAGACATCATCCAAGAAAAAATACTGGGGAGGGGCTGGGGATATAGCTCAGTTGGTAGAGTGCCTGCCTTGCAAGCACAAGGCCCTGAGTTCAATCCCCAGCACCACAAAAAAAAAAAAAAAAAGACAAGACACTGGGGAAAAGAGGTGAGAAAAAAGTGAAGAAAGGTGAGTTTGACCATAATCTAATAGGTATTCCACAGGGCACAGGGAAGGACACAATGCAAAGCCAATCCATCTCAATTCTCAGCCTTTCTACAGAATTCAGGTAGGAAGCAACCTCAGCACTAAAAGACCTGTGAGAATCCACCTATAGTTTATGACAGTGTGAAGGAAGATATTCCAGAGCCAATGCTTGGTACCAGTTCCTTATATTCAAGACTCTCTTTTTTTCAACTGGACCAGTTTGGATTCTTTTCTTCTCCTTGACTTTTCAGTATCGAGAAAAGAATTATTGAACCTCACCCCATGAAAATCCCTCACGTGCCTGAATTCTTTCTCAGTTAAAGGTTGGAACTGGATTAAACTCTTTTTTCCCTTAATGACTTCTAAGCTACAGTTTTCTAAGCCTTTAATGCCCTTTGAATTGTCGACTCTAAGTTCTCTTGGGTCAAAGCAGGTAGGAATAGTCAGATTTTATTGAATCCTGTTGGAAGACAGTGTTCTCCTTAAGATCCTGCTACCCCATTGCATAGGGCCATATAAGTTGTGGCCTCAGCCTCACCTTGGAGTGAAATGGTGCCATATTCCTAAAAGAAGCTCACAGGCAGGGCTATGGTGTGCTATCCCCACTGAGCTCCACCTCTCAGCCTAGAGGCAGAACAGGTAACTAACTTCCCAAGCTATTGATGGCCCTAAGATTGTGTTACCTTTTTGGAAATATTTTTTTCTTTCTACTTCAGACATACATCACATTGGCCCATTTCAAATTGCCTCTGATCTTTAACTGCTCCTCCTCAGCCCCTTGAATTCATCCTTGGGGAGCTTCTCACTGGTCACTTTGCAGAGCTCCCTCAGGCCAAGAAAGCCTCCCTCACTTTGTTTCTACTTAACCCTTGCCCTTCGGGGTGGTGAGGGGCCTTCTCTGGGCTGCCTCCCTTGTAGTCTGTTATTACTTGCAGGTGATTAGCAGGTGACTTCTAAGCAGAAAAGAACATTGCCCCGGGCACTGCTCTCCCATAGGCTCTTGCCATTTTGCTACAAAAGAGAAAAATGGAGCCTTTGAAGAGTGTATATACACTATTCATGTACTTAGAAAGAGAGGAGTATCTATAAAATTCCAGGAACAGTATTAGATTTTATTCAGTTATCAGAGAGTAGAACTCTCTGGTTATGGCTCAGGATCCTTTTGGAATTAAAAAGAAAGAGTTGCCATTTCTAAGCATCCGGGCTTTTAGTAAAAGCTTATTTGAGAATTTCTCTCTAGACACTAATCCCCCAACAAGTTGTATTCCACTGAGACAGTGTCCAGTGGACACTGAAATATAGTAATTGGGACTGTGTTGAGCTGCTCTTCTTGCAGGGAAGCTGGGTCTGTGACAGCACGCTGTGACCAGCATTGCACATTCCGCCCTGCACTCTGGTTGCTCATTTGACCAGATGAAAGCTCCCTTCTCTACCTCCATCCTCCAAGCCTTTTGTCACCTACACTGCTACCTTCAGATCCCCTGGGGAAATATTATATGCTTCTTTGCACATCTTGAGGCACTGTCCCCCTCATTAAATGAAACATTATACCTTTTTTTACTCTCTAAACTAATGCGAGTATAATGTCCTCTCAGACCAAAAAAAAAAAAAAAAAAAAAGAAAGAAAGAAAACCAAGAAAGTAACTACTACCTTTTCATGAGTTTTAAATAGCTAATTTTTTTTCGTGTTATTTTTAGGTGAAAAGTAAAATTTAAGATATAAGCTTAACCTCCTCCCTTCCTCTGCCAAACAAACATGGAGGGAGAACTTTGCTATTTGGTGTCAAGGGCATGAGAGCTGCATGAACATACCGTGGGGGTAATTTTTTTTTCACAGGTGTTCTCAGCTTTTCTGGAAGGGAGGCTGGTTGTGTCAAAGAAGCTGGGTGTGGTATAGAATAGGCCCAAGAACAGCCCCTCTACCTCCTCAGGTGCCTTGACTCTGAATTTAACTTCTCGTTATGAACATGTGAAGTGTCTCTCAGAGCACCTGGCCATGTTCATCCAGTCCAGTGTTTCCTAAATGCATCCAGACCTGCAGAGCAGAGCCTCCAGGGAGGGACCTGGCACTCTGTATTTTTAACAAGTGTCAGAAGTACCTTTTTGGACCCAGAAAATCTGGGAAACACTGAGCCATTCATTCTGGCTTTTTGCCAGCAAAGCTGTAGCTGAATTGCAGGGTCGTCTGGGGCTGGGTGGGACTTGTATGTACAATAGTTTTTGTGGCCTTCTTTTCTTGCTTGTCTTAGATTCTTTTGTCCTGAGGGGATCTTGAACATTGAAGAGCAGACCCACTTTGAATGAACCAGGAAAAGAGGGAAACTGTTTACCAAAAAAATAAATAAATAAATAAAGACACCAACTCCCACCTCCACAACAGTAAAACTGAGAATAACCTCAGAAGGTATAAAGTTGGAATATTCCTCAGGGTGACCGCTACTCTCTCGCTTTATATGACAACAGTCGTAAAGGCTGTTTAGCCACCCTGTTGAAGTCACAAAACCAAGTGGATTCTTTGTTTCCCTGCATGAGAACTGCATGTGGTTCCTATTGCCTGATAAGGTGGCTCAGAAAAGTGACCTGTTTCAATGACCTGGAAATCTTTCCTGAATATAATCCTCTAGATAGTGGTAGATGAGAGAGAAGAAACCCAGGGAACTCTGGGGTTATGCTGGGGTGAGCCTCTGGCTGTAAATATACATAAGGAAGATGGGGGCACTTTTATTATCTGTTGAAAGAGGCAGACTAGGCGCTGAGAACAATTGAAAACAATATCTTGGGTATATAATGGAGTTTTAGATTTTCTCACCTCACCCAGTGTGGCTTCCCTGTTTGCCCAAGTTACATTTCTGCTGTGTCGCAAATAAAACTTAAGCTGGGACTGCAGACTATATCAACACTAACAAAAAGCTATGACATGAGCCTTTCGTATATTTGCAACCCTCTTTGGATTGCCATGGCAACAATAGTTTTAATTATGGAGAGCCAAAACGATAACTTATATATCAGATGTGGCTCACTTTTCCCTGTGGACAAAACTCTGATTTGAGGGAAGCTTTGTGTGTGGATTTTTCTTGTAGGCTATATTTTATTATCCGCTTCCACAGACAGCTCTTTTGCTTATGGAATGAACCCAAAGAAGCTGAAGGACTGGCTGAAGGGCTGCAGGACAGAGGCCCTTGTGGTGACAAACTGGACCTTTTTCTCTTGGAGACAGACTGATGTGCTGGGCACTTCTGCATTTAAAAACCAAACAAGCCCTTGCTCTGGAAGGCTGCTTGTGGCTTCCCCTTTCAACTAGTTGAAATCTGCATGTTAGGATAGAGACTTGCATGAAGTATCATCTGGTAATCATCCTTGACAACATTCAGGATTATGCTGGGGGGGACAGACAAGTAATTCCATTGCTGTGGCAGTCATGGAAATAACACGAATCACAGCAGCTTTCCAATCAGAGCTATGGAGGGGAAAGCAGGGCAGAAAGAACTCTCTCCTATCAGTTTCCCCTGCCCTTTATTTCTGGTTCTGCTTGCTCATTCTGTTAATTCCCCTTTTGGTTGGGGGAGGGACCACACCATATCTGAATATTTCTGGGCTCCCTCATTTTGAAAGCTCTTGCAAAGCTAAATAATCATCCCCTTAGGTAAACATAAATCATTGTCTACCTTCTTTGCTCCTTGAGTAGACCTTTTGATACATTCATTAATTATGGCCACTGCCTGGTGGCACAGTGATGGCTGAGTTGCCGCTGTGAGCATCTTTCTTGGAACGCCCCATTTCTGACACTGAGCCCTAAAATCCAATCCGGTGTTAAAGAGGCCCCTCTTCTTTGAGACGGACAGCCAGATGGTAGCAAGTAAAAAGAACTATGCCTGACATGTAGCAGCTTGGGTGCCAAGTAAAGGTTGGAGGAGGGCAGCACAGAGAGCACTGTTGTCCTTAAAACCTGTTACAACTGCTTCTTATCTTGGGCGACCCCTGGAATAAGATCTTGATTCTCTGCTCAATAGTTTGCTGTCTCCACCAACAGTCCAGTTAATCAAAATCCCAGCTTTCAAAGGCCAGAAAGCCCATGCAGAACTGTTTAGTAAAAGCACCATGATTCTGATTTTTAATCCTTTTCCACATTATTTAGAAAAAGAAAACAGCAACAGAAAAAGTCCCAATTTTTGGTAAATCTTGCTTAACTAATGACACGTCTCTGTGTTTGTTTTCTTTCCACATTCAGGAAGCTTTGGGGCTATGATTTTGATTTTGGAGTTTAGGCATGTTAATTAAGCCTTTGTATGAAAGCAGAGGGGTTCTGTTTCTTGTTTGTTAGTTTAATAAGATTTTGTGTTAAGAATGGCACTGAGAATCTGTCAGAATTAGCTTGGCTGCATATGTGTAGCTCAGTGCTTTGAGACCCTTGAAATGTCTGTTTTTAGGACATCAGCAGGGGGCTAATGAAAAGGCTTTGTTGATTTTAACGAATTGCAAGCCACTGTAGCCAAAATAAATATAATCTGCTTTTTGGATTAGTTGTCACAGATGATTTTACCTACTAACAGTGATTAAAGAACCCGAGTGGACCAGAAGCATAGCTGCTCTCTGGTGACTCTTGCTAAAATAGCAATAAACAGAAGTAAATAAAGACTTAGGGCATTAGTTATCTTTAATAAACAGTGACACCAGATAGACAGTGAGCAGGCGTGAAGGGGTGGGAGTAAGGCTTAGGGAAGATCAGGGTGTCAAATACCTGTATGGTGTGCACCCGTGTGGTGCTTACTGGCACAAAAAGCATACAATTGCTAAAAATACACTAATGTGCTCTCTGGTTATGTCCATGTGTTATAGTTGTACCTCATTAGGAAGTGGTAGGAAACCCAGAGCCATTTCCTCATTTCCTGCGCCCTCTCCAAAAGCAATCTGATGGATTTGTTGCCATTCCCCTCTCATCTTCCCTTGGACTCTGGGACCAAAGTTGAAATACTGCAACTACAGGATTAGAGTATGAAAATGAAGGAAGTGTTAATTACTTGTGTAATTATTAACCTTCTAGCTGCAGTAATTCTACCCAGTTAATGAATGGGAGACCAGCCCTGTCTCCTTTCCTGCATATTTCTACTCTGATGAAAAGAGTGGTTCACCCCAGACAACAAACCTGGTCCTCCTATTACTCTGGAAGTCTCAGTCTAGATTTTACCTTGTTACTGCTTAATTGCAACATGAAGAAAGAAAGGTTCTAGCTGAAACCCTTTTAGGCCAGGCACGTAAGTGCTAGCCAAAAGATGCCTTCAGTGGTCAGAACAATGATGAACTGTGAGAAGCTATGGTTTCTCCTATTATTTTTAATTTTATGCAGTTTATTATTAAAAAATGCTGTAGATACTTTAATCACTGATGGAAAACCAAGTCATAGAGCTGTCCATAGCTTCTCTGCTTCCTGTAGATGCTACTTATAGATGCAGAAACTGGTATGCTCAAGTATCCTCTGCTACTTATAGATGCAGAAACTGGTATGCTCAAGGCCCAGGAATAGATCATGGAGACAATCAGAACCATGTGTGACCCAGTTGTGCTGTTGACTGGGCCAAAGCAGCAGTTACAAAGATTTATAACCTTACTGTGGTTGTGCACCTTAAGAACTAATAGCTGTCATTTATTAAGGTCCCCCCATGTGCCTTAGGCACTGTACTATGTTTTTATAGTTAGCATGCCATTTGATACCTCACAACAAATCTCTTCATCCTGTAAATATTTATTAAACCATCTCAAGTACCAGGCTCTGCTTTAAAGATACAAAGGGGAATAAAATCAATATAAATTCCTGTCCTCTTGAAGTTTCTAGTCCATCGAAAGCAGCTAAGTCAATAAACACAGTAAATTAAAAAAATAATCATGACATTTGAAGGTGCTCAGAGTTATGAAGAGGAAGCAGAGTAGAGGGGCTGGAATTCCAAGTGAGGTGAGTAGAAAAACCCCAATGCACAGGTGAGGAGGGAGTGGAGACTTGAAGGAGGTGGGGAGCTTGGAAATAGTGCAAAGTAAAGGGCTGCAGCAGCCCTCAGAAAGATGTGTGTGTTTGTTAGAAAAGCAGCCTGTTGGCCAGCAGGGAAGGAAGAATGGCATGTCAGAGCTAGTAAGAGGTCAGGTCTGTCAGTTTGTAGCCCATTGCCAGGACTTTGTCCTTTACTCTTGGGAAGACAGAAAGCCCTTGGGGAGTTTTAGGCAGGGGAGTACATGATATTTTCTGCATCCCAAATCCTAGGAGTAGGTGTCATCAACCTCATCTCATGAATGGAACATGAAGGAACTGTGGAGTTCTGGTAATACTTGCAAAATGTCACATGTGACTAGGAGGCAGAGAGACCATGTAGCTCTTCAACACTACTGCCGCTCTGCACCCATGGAAGACAGACAAGCTTGGTATCTGTGTGATGTCCTGCTTATCAAATGGGAAAAATTTTACCTACTTTTTAAATGATAGCCTTTGAATGCCTGAATTTTAAGTCAGGTTGTAGCTGGATCATTCAGGGTACCATTTGCATCAGTAAGTTTAGTTTCCAAATGAGACAGCAGAGTACAGTGAAATCTATAAACTGTGTAAAACTATTGCAGATTATATTAAGTAGGCAGGTGAAATTTGAATCTAGTTCTGCAGCTAGGCTCTGAATCTTTTGTCTTGGAGTGCCTCTATGGCACTGGTAATGTTAGAACTAATATGTATTCAACAAATGCGGGGAGTGAGATGCCCATAGTAGTGACCTTTTCATGAAACTTCTTTCTTTACCCTCTTCCTCCATGATCCAGGACAGATCCATGGGCAGATAGCCAATTATCCACTGGACAGTACTGAAATGCTGTGGCTAGGGCAGAAGACAGTGTACAGATTTCACTGTACTCGAACATAGTTTTGCATGAAAATTGTCTTTTGGGAACACTTCGTAGATTTCAGTTATCTTTAGGAATTTATTTTCTAAATCCTATAAACTACCACCAGGTGCCTAGAGGTCTCATTGTACATCCATAATGGTCTCTTCTGTTTTCTTTTGTGATGAATTTGAAAGGCAAGATAACCATCGTTGAATATTCTCAAATTATTAAAATGAATGTGAGAGGTCATGGTCATGTCCAGGCAGCAAAGGCAGGGACACTGCTGTGCACATGGACAAATACATACACCACTGGAGTTCTCTGTTTTCTAGGTCTTTGCCTTATTAATTGTCTTGACCAACTCTTTAAAAGAATCTAAATTATTATACTGTTTTCTTTGAGGAGACCTGCTTTGCTTGCATCAATTCCAAGTTCCAGACAGGTCTTTGAAAGATGACTTTCCATCTAAAATCTTTAGAATTTCAGGACTCAATGAATCCTAGCTCTGTAGCATATGCACAGCCCTGCTATTTTCCTTCTCTAAATAACCTTGCATTTCAACCTTGTATTTTCCACTAAGGGAGCAGAGCTCCATGAATGAATGATATACAGCTTCAGCTTGCTTCTGCGAAAGTTTCTTCCCACTGTATCTCTAAAGTTCTTATATACTGCAGTTCTACCTTTTCATAAGGTTTCGGCAGCATCTGCCAGCATTTCCCTGAATAACGTAACAAGATGCCAGTGATACTCAGACTTATTAGAATAAAATTTAATACAGGTGCTCTGTTCATTTTCCATGGAAGTCTTACTTGGGTGTCTGGCATTTTGAAATAAGAGGAAGTAATTATCTTGTTATACCACCGTACACTGACAGGTGGGACGGACCTGAGCAAAAGCTTGGTTCTGCTTAAAATTCAAATTAACACCCAGGTCAGCTCTATGGTGGTAGAGAAACAGGATATTCCTCCTCCATGCAAGACTAATGTGGGCGCGGAATGCGGGTTGCTCTTGTCTCTCTTCTAGAAAAGGGACCCAGCTATGGTGATAGCCTGTTTGTTTTCTTTCCTTGCATTCTTTAGGGGAATAATAAAAAGAATGTATTCTGCTTTAGTAAGTTATTAAAGAAGCAAACTGTTTACTAGAAAACATTGTTAACCTAGCAACGGATTTATACTGATTGGTGTTCAAATTTCAGAGCTGCTTGCAACCCAGTGTTCTAACCGTGTGATTAGACTCCTTGCCAAAGCCTTTGAAATGAGATGTTTCTCAGCCCAGACCCCCGAAGTGCTGTTCCCAGAATGATGAACATCTTGATAAATTGAATATAAAGGTGTCAGTGCCTCAGGAATGGCATTTTTCTCTACAAAGGGACAAACTAGTATCTTTTGCTTAGCAGGTGATTAGGTATTAGTACTAGGAATTAGGAATTGGCTCTAGGAGGAAGAACATGAGACCAGAACATGTGGGGCTCACCTTTGTGGGCCTCAAAGCCAGGGACTGATGAATCCCATAGATTCGTTAGTGGCTACACAGAAAATACTTTTACCCTAAAATGAGGAATGAAGCAAATTTATGAAAATTTATATTTTAAACTGAGACTAAAATATATAACAGTTCATGTCACATATTTAAGTGTTATCACTAATGTTATTTGTAATTCATAAAATGTTATGTTATTCATTTTATACTCTTAATAAATCTGTGATATGAGTAGAATAGACATTATGATCCTCGTTTTATTTATTAATTAATTCCAGAGTTTAATTGATGTTTCGGGGGTTACAGATCTTAACTTTTATTTTCAGATTCTCTCATTAAAATATAGGACTTTTTAAATTACAGAACATTGGGACTGGAACTGTGGCTTAGTGGTAGAGTGCTTGCCTGGCATGAGTTGAGGTCCTGGGTTCAGTACTCAGCACCACATATAAATAAATAAAATAAAAGATCCATTGACAACTAAAAAAATATTTTAAAAAATTACAGAGCATTGACTTTTATACATTATTTTTATTTTAAGCCAACATACTGTTTTATTAAAATATTTATTCTAATCCAAAGTACAGTTGATCACAGAAATTTGAGTTATGGAGAAGTTCCATTTGATTGTTGATGCTTTTTTTAATATCATTGTGGGAAATTAAACAATAATAGAGAATAGGAAGAGCATTTGATGAAATTTGAATGTCAGGTATAAGTTGAGAATATAGTATGTTTATACAGAGAAACATAAAGTTTCTAGAACTGTAGAAAAGGAAATTTGCACTTTTTTTTTTCACCCTTACAGATAGATGATAGATAATGGACTTATGCCCTGCTCTCCATCCCCCCACCTGCCACCAATTTATAGAGCTGAAGCAGAATGAATGATAGAGAAAGGTGTCCTTTGATTGAGACAGCAGGTTGCATATTGGTTTTCCCAACCCTCTGTGGATTTTCATTAGTACATTTAAAATGAAGAATAAGAGAATTTGGGGTATTCAACATAACTTGAAAAGTCTGCCTCTGAAGAGAAGAATTCTCTCAGGAGTAAACAAAATTAACTATCCCAGAAGCTGATGTTTGGAACAGAATTACAAATGCCTTTAAATTTGGCAAAACGAGTTCAAGCATCATTTAAAAATAACAACTTTAAAGGGCTCATAAATAAAGACATAAAAGGCATTTTGACATTTAATACAAAAACAGCATTTTGATGAACTGGGTAAAAATGAATCATAGACATATGGATTACATATTTCTTATAGTGTGCCTGAGTTTTTAAATTGAGGCAGTAGAAATCTGGCAAAATATTTTTGGGGAATTTGCTATATATACTTTATTTAAAAAGAGGTGAAGATGAACTCCAGACTGCTATGATTGCTCATGACATTGAATTTGATAACTTTTAATTTGAGTGTAAGGCATTTCTTTGGAAAGAGCTCAATCTGTCCACGTGTTGTAGAAGTGATCGGTTGGAGACATTGTATACCAGTTCACTGCGCACATAATCAGCAAATACTTGTTTCTGGTTGCTCATTGAATGACAGGATTTGTACTAGGCACAGAGACAGCTGAGACAGTTAACATAAACCGTTGACTCTCCTGAAAGGGGCATGGAGTGGTAGAAGGGACTCATGAATTTCTGGCTACTAGAAATTCCAAGTGCTTTGGGATACATAAAGGAGACTTTACAGTTATTTGCTTTATGCCTGCCAGTCACTGGACTAATCACTTCACATTCATTTTCATGATGAATTGTTAGGTCTCCATAAAATAGGAGTTATTTCCCCCCTTTAATGGATGAGGAAACTGAGGTCACATCAAAGTGTGTAGATTCAGTGATTGGTTAAGTGGTGGTGTAGTCAGCTCCTTCAGTGGCACTCAGTATATTCACTCTAGTGTGTAGTTACTGCCCTTCAAATTCATTTTCCCCAAGATTTCCTTTAACCAGTAATTGGGCAGAAATGAATTTGTTCTATTTCCATACCACACTGTTAAGAAAGTCTAGCAGGTTCTACTTTTGTAGTGTGGAAAGCTGAGAGTCAATTTTAAGAAAATCTAGTTACCTTGCTGGAGAGAGAATGTAGAGGGACATAGGGAAGGGAGAGACCCTGAGGCTACAGGAAGGCATGGAGAAAGCAAGAAATCTAGCCAGCCCAGTATCCCAGGGGAGCCCAGACCCCAACCAGTAAGTGAGTTGAATGTAGCCACAGGGAACTGCATCAGTGAGTTCAGCAAGAAAAAAGTCGAGCTGAGGCCAGCCCATACTGTAGTGTTGTGAAAAAACACAATGGTAGTTTATAACCAAGGAATTTGGTGTGGTTGATTATACAGCAAAAGAAGACCAAGACAGTGAATTGGAACCTCATTCACTCTGACTCTCTCGTGTGTGTTTTTCTCACTGTTTGCTTATGAGATGGGGGTAAAGAGTGGAGGCTAGAATCCAGTGATACGTGAGCACCTCTCCAAATCGTCTGTACCTGACATGAATGGATTGTGAAAAAGTTAGGGGACTTTTGTTTTTTTTTGTACTTTAGAAGAGGAGAGAAAACACCAGTGGTGGAATCCATCCCCAGGGCCACCTTGCTGCCTGTAACTCGTGTGTGTAACCAGAAAGAACATGAGTCAGGTGTCCAACAATTGTCATATCAGATCTTCTTTCTGGGCAAATGCTAGGTAAATGTTTGTATTATTTAAAATTATCAAACTAATAACTGATGCTAATGAATTTCCACCTTTCACCTTGAAGTTTGCAAACCCAACACCAACAGGTTTAAAAAGAGCACAAATGCAACACCCCTCTCCCCCCATGGGGGAGGTGTGATGAACAGTGACAAGAGACAAATGGTGATCAAAAGGTATGAAGCAGGGACAGAGTGCCTCGGTCAGGGAGAGTTGAGGGTCCCTGGTTGATAACACAGGGGAGCACTTGAAAAGATCATTTTCTGGCAAGTCTCCGTTTGAAGTGATGTCATCTTTTTATTCTCTCAACTCAATTGCTTCTCTGAAGCTCATTCTTTCCATCCTGATGAGGAGCACGAATGTTACATCAAAGGTTAATACTTGAGTTGAGGTTGAGAGAGAGACAGGAAGGTGGGTGGGCACAGGCACGTGTGCGCACACACAGTGGTGGAGAAAGAACCACAGATGACTAAAAGTTCTTAAAAATATGATATAAAAGCAAATAGCTGTCTTCCTCCCCTGGCAATAGTTCACAGGATTGGCTAGGGTTTGGATGTGGATGGTCACACTGCATACCAACGAGGGTACTATCACTCGCTGTTTTCTGTGGAAGTTGGCGATGGTCAAGTGTATGAAAAAAGGCAGTGTATACCATCAGTGCTTCTGGTGTGCACAGCAAGCTCAGAATACGCCAAAAGTAGCTGTCACTGGAGTTCTTTTCTCAGCATTATCAGGGTCTGACTTGACAGTGTTCTTTTTCTAATTCCCTTTGGCAAACTCTCTTCAGTAGATCTACCCCTGCACTCTATGCATGCAGTCCCATAGCAACAGTTACAATTTCTCTTTGTAATCAAGTACACATTTCAATGTTTCTTTTTTTTTTCTTTTGCTACCAGAAATTTAATCCAGGGGCACTTAATCACTGAGTCACATTCCCGGCCTGTTTAATTAATTTTATTTTGAGACAGGGTCTCACTGAGTTGTTTAGGGTCTCACTTCATTGCTGAGGCTGGTTTTAAACTTGTGATGCTACTGCTTCAGTCTCCCAAGTCCCTGGGATTACAGGTGTGTGCCACTGAGCCCAGTGTTTTTTTGTTTGTTTGTTTGTTTGTTTGTTTGTTTTTTAAACCTTGATTCGTTATGCAGGGTTGGATGGTAGATTGATTTACTTTTGTATTTATGCAACCTGAGTGCTGAAAGAGGACATTTTCAATCTGTGTTCTCTCTTTCCTCTCTACTCTATTGGCAGCCTCCTTAAGGATAGTAGAATGTGTGGTTGTTTCTCTTAATGATGTCTTAAATTGTGGCATCTTTGTGACAACTAAGGGGTGTGAAGGCCAGGAGCTACTAGGCTCCTGGGTATCTTTGCAGAAGTGGAATGGAGATGGCCTTGCTGCTTTCATCTCTGTATTCTCCACCTAGCCCAGCAATGTGGTGGCCCAGAGCTTCCTGGGTAAATAGCACACAGAGATGAGGCTGTAACTCTGTGAGGAGGTGTGACTGCCACACCCAGAGAAACCAAGTCAGTGGAGGAAATTCCGTGTTTGCTGAGTGCTGGAGGGAGGAACTTGGAAATAGTGTACGGAGGTTCGCATACCCTCGTGTTTCTTCAACTTATATTTGGACTTTTGAATAAAAGGCTGGGAAATAGTAGTTTGAAAATAAACTCTTCCAGCCTAGGACTGCTGGATTGGGTAAAGAAGCGGATAAAGGATGTGCTGCCTGTCAACTGCCTATTGGTTCTGGTGACATTGCCTGAGAGACTGCAGTAGAGCATAAGAGATGGTGACCTGCATATGGCCACCACAGCCATTCTGTTGCCTGGATTAGCAGGAACGTCAGCACCAGGCACCCTCTTGGCTTGGCAGAGGATGCATCAGGGAATAATATGCCCAAGAGCAAACTCTGTACTGCTGGTTAAGTGAGCCCTTTTGGAAATTGTTCAATTCCGATTTTTAGTCATTTCAGCTGACAATTAGGCGTGTTTACATGGTCAGAGCCCTTTTTCATACTGAAACATTTTATGTGAGTGCTCCTTCTGAGAAAAGCTGAAAGTTTTTGAAAATTGCAGGGCCACTAATGGTTTGAAAAATGACCTTTTAGCAATGTGTTTAAATTACAGGGGTGAAACAAGTGAGCATTTTTAAAAGTAACATTTTATTTTGTTTGTGTAATGAAGCTCATATAATAATCAATATTAAATATGCACTCCAATGTGGGGGCCAAGTACACACATGGGAATGCTGCTACTACTAATAAAAAAAAAACCCCAGAATTTTCCTCTTCAGAAAACATTACAAATATTTGTTTATTAATCCCCATGTGAGAGCTGAGATTAGAACTCAAGCTTTAGCTTGCCAACAAATTGTCTTTATCCGCTGATGGTAGCAGAGCTTGTGGCCCAGCAGCACAGGAAGATTGTATAAAGTTAAAAAAAAAAAAAAAAAGTGTGGGGGGGATTGATAGGATTTTTAGGAACGTGAAATGGGTTTTTCTTGGCCACCGCCTGTTGGAATAAACTTTTCTGGCACTTTCCACGTTGTTATTTCTGTTGACAAATATAACATTGTTATTTACTGTGATTTGTATAGAAATAGGATGCATTGATTATTTTTTCTCCTCTCCCTAATTCCTCAGGATACAAGTGAGGACTTTTCAAAGTCAAAGAAGTGTGAAAATGGTGCAACTCCTGCTTTAATTATAATGATAGTTAATTTCTCAGGCTTCCACAAGGCTTATAATTATCACTAATAATAATGACTTATAGCATATAGAGTTTTATACATTGTAAAGCGTTTATCACATGCATTATATCATTTGATATTCATAACTGCCTTTACAGGTAGACAGGGAAGATGTTTTTATTCCCGTCTTAGAAATAAGAAACAGGCTCAGCATGCTAGAGGGATTGTCAAGAGGTGTAGAACAAGAAAGCTTGAACAAGGTCAGCATTAGGCTATCAGGGCTTCAACCCATCTCCTGACTTCAAAGCCATAATCCACTGATGGTGTGGAATATTAGCGACACATTTTCAAAAATTCTAAATGTTGAATATAGCAATCTATATACTTTCCTTTCCTTTGATAGCACTGGAAAAATATAAAGATATGTAGTTCCAAATGGGCACACATCACAATTTTTAAATAATTTCTATAGTGCAATTAGTAGTATAGACTGAACATATAGTAGGTGGTTATTGAATAGAATTAATTATATATCAAGTACCAATATGAATAAAATTACAAATGTGTTTGTGGAGAGATACAAGTAAAATGAAGATATGTGTGTGTCCTCTAATTATTTTAAAAATATAAACAAGTGCAGACAAAAGTGGACTTTGATAGTTGCAGAGGCTTAAAATTGAATCCTGCTTCTGCCACATGTAAATGAGTGTCAAAGTTTGAGCAAATGACTGTTCTTTTTGACCTTTTCTTAATTTTTTGCATTTATTATATTTCGGGCAGTGCTAGGGATCAAATTCAGGGCCTTGCATATTCTGGACAAGCGCTCTATCTCTATTAGTGCCATCTCCTATTTTTTAAAATATACTTTATTTCTTAGAGAAATTTTAGATTCCCAGCAAAATTTGAATATTGAGGGAACTGTCCAGGGATTTCCCATAAGCACACTTCCCCGACACATGCAGAACCCACCATGAGCAGAATCTCCCACCAGACTGGTACATTTGTTACAATGGATGAGCCTACTTATCACCCAGATCCATAGTTCACAATAGGATTCACATTTGGTGTTGTATATTCTGTGGGTCTGGGAAAGTGTATAATGACATTTATCTATCATTATAATATCATACAGAATAGTTTTATATAAATGGTTTCACTACCCTAAGAATATTCTATGCTCCGCCTATTCATCATTCCTCTTCCTTGTGGCAGCCACTGATCTTTCTGCTGCCTCCATAGTTTTACTTTCTCCAAAATGTCGTGTGGTTGGTATGAGACAGTGTGTAGCTATTTCAAATTGACTTCTTTCACTGAATAATGGGCATTTCAGGTTCCTCTATGCCTTTATGTGACTTGATAGCTCATATCTTTTTAGCACTCAGTTATATAGTCTGTCCTATGGATGTACCAAAGTTTATTTATCCATTCACCTCCTGAAGGACATCTTGGTTACTTCCAAATTTTGAGAAATTGTGAATAAAGCTACTATAAACACCCATGTGCAGATTTTTGTGTGGACCCAAGTTTTCAACTTTAGTTTACTTTTTCCAAGGCTGTTTTGTTTTTGCAACTATAAAATGACAAAAGAACCGTTAGATCAGATGATGTATAGTGATGAGATTAATGCCAAACAAATGTATGTGAAGTACATTATATGTGAAAATCATTCAATAGATGGTTACCACTAATAAAAGCAACAGATATTTAGGGCTACCATATTTTTCCCATGTATATAGTTAGTATTTGCCTGTAGTCCTCATGGTTTTCTTAGTAGTGATCTTTGTTATTCATCATTTTTTCAGGACTCAGTTCATATCAAGGTGTGTAGGTATGTTTTTAGTAAAGTAACAGGTCCACAATCCTCTTAAAGGAGTGGTTTACCTCGCACATTTGGTTTGTTCCTGGCCAGTTGAGCCTCCATATATAGTCAGTAATGTATAATGTGCCTCACAAGGAAAGCATTGTCTGCCCCATTTCCTGACATCAAAAGTATAATAGTCTTCTGTCAAACTTACTCAATGGTGTCCTAGTTATTAGAAATGCCAAATTTTTATCCTTTATCCAGTCCTGTGACTTGTGCTGAATTGATGTGAATTGCTTTTGTAAGGTCAAAACCTTCGTGACAATGTAGTGAAAGTTTCAAGGAAGGTAGTGATGACGGATTTTTCTTTAATTCATTGGAGTGCTTGTAATAAAACTAATGAATGGAAAGGACTGAACATTTTCAATTAGCCACATATAGTAAAATCCTAAAAATAATTAGTGGCTGAGATGGTGTGCAGTTATTTTAAAATACTGTTTCTAGTTTGTGAAGATCTTGGTTTAGTTTGCTTTGGAATCAAGCCATGTGGGAAAGAGGAAAAACCTACAGTGTGTGTGTGTGTGTGTGTGTGTGTGTGTGTGATTGTGTCTCAGCAGAGCTTTTGTATTTCCTTGAAATAATATAGTAATGGTAGCTAATATTTTTTAGCATTTGGTAATATAACAAACTTTTATTTATTTTAACTTATTCCTTACAACAGCACTTTGAAGTTACTATTCTATTTATTTTAGTGAAGAAATAGACTGTGAGTGAAATTATACTTTATGTTTACATAGCTTAAAAAAAAAAGGAGTGAAGCCAGGTCTTCTGATGCCAGTTTCATGTTTGCGTTTTTTTGTTTTGTTTTGTTTTGGTTTTGTTCCTGTGTTTGTTTTGTTGGTGTTGATAGTGATAGTGTCTGTCTGTGTCTCTCTCTTTTATCTTTAAAGTGCTGTGAATTGAAAAAACATGCTAGGCAAGTTCTCTGCTACTAATCTACATGAACAGTCCTTTTTATTTTCTCTGGAGACAGGGTCTCACTAAGTAGCTCAGGCTGGCCTTGAACTTGTGTTCCTACTGCCTCAGCTTGATTACAGATGTACCATTGCACCTGGCATGATAGTCTTATTTTTTAAAATGGCCTGTAACACTTGAGTGCTTTTAGGTTTAATCACATCAATATCTAGTTCTGAGTTCAGCAAATAGTTCTTCTAACACTTGCTAAGTGCCTAATATGTTGGGTGCCAAGTACTGTGTGTTGTTCTAGGAAGTAAAATGAACTTGACATGGGCTTTTTTGTTTTTCTTTGTACTGGGGATTGAACCGAGGGGCGCTTAACCACTGAGTCACATTCCCAACCCTCTTTTTTGTTTTATTTTGAGACAGGGTCTTGCTAAGTTGCTTAGGGCTTTGCTAAATTGCTGAGGCTGGTTTTGAACTTGCAATCCTCCTGCTTCAGCCTCCTGAGCTGCTGGGATTACAGGCATGCACTACCATGCCCAGCAACAAGGCCCTTTTTCTTTTTTTTCAAGAAGGAAAACACAGGTATTTATAGTTTCATTTCTTTTGCAGTCTAGTTTTGCCCAGTGGGAAGTGGGTACTGTCCATGGTGTTATGCTTAGATAACTAACACCATCCAGGCCTTCTGTACTCTTACTTTCTTAGACAGAGGAGGGCTGCACAGTTATTGGTGAAAATTGGAATTTTGTGAATCTGGATCACTTGCGTTACTGATTGAGATTTTATAACTATCAGTATTATTCACCTGTACATTTATCCTCCTGAATCTTCATTGCAGCCAATGAAATATTTTTTATTACCCTCATTTTAGACATGAGGAGTCTAAGGCTCAACAGCATTGGACCTCATTTTCCTTGTAATCTAACTCAGTGTTTCTCAAAATGTCCACCCAAGTATTTCAGAAGCATCAATCAAGAAACATGTATGTGTGATTTGTGAGGCTATAGCCTAAAGTAACCAGTAACAATCAAAACATTGTTTTTGAGATGGGTGCAGTGGCGCATGCCTATAAAACCAGCAGCTTGGGAGGCTGAAGCAGGAGGATCACAAGTTCAAAGCCAGCCTCAGCTAAAGCAAGGTGCTAAGCAACTCAGTGAGACCTTGTCTCCTAAATAAAATACAAAATAGACCTGGGGATGTGGCTCTGTGACAGAGTGCCCTGAGTTTGATCCCTGATACCCACCACCAAAAAACCACAACATTGTTTTTTCTTTAAGTCTCTGCCTTATCTTCAGTATACATATAAAATCAGCATTCTACTCCATAATGTATGTTTTAATACAAAAAGTTATTTCTCGAACTCAAATCAGAGGGTAAAATCTAAACCACTGGAGATGCCCCATGTTTTCTTTGAAGGGGGGGGTTATTCCTGTAGCATATGGCCTTGCACCCAGGGATTGTCCAACATAATTAGGTAAATCTCAAATCTTTCCAGCTTTAATGATTCAGCTATGTGGTCACATGTTTTACTCAAGAGTTTAGTTTGTCTTTCTTGGTGCATGTGTGCCCACACATGTTCTCCCCCTGCAGCTGGCCCAATTCATTTTATCTTCCTTCATTCCAAGATGAACTTAGGGGACTCTTATAAAGACATACAAAATCTGTGAAAATCAGGGTGAAAAAGCCCAATATTAAGTTGGGGTATTTGTGGGGAAAGGGAGAAATACCCACAGTATGGGTTCACAAATTTGCTAGAAACAGATATTCAATTTTGCTTTCAGCTTCTTAGCCCCCTGCCCAGACATTCTCAGTCCTGAGATTTGCCTTGTGTGTGTAATCCACATTTAGGAGAAGCCAGGGTAGGCGAACCCTGAAGTCAGGGCAATAAGTGCTTGGGGCCTACATAAGATGGTCACACTCTGTGATTGCCATCCGTCCTGATTAACACTCCCATGGCAAAACTCACGCGGAGTGTTGTTTGGTTGCCTATTACAGTGTCCCTCAGGACAGCTGGAGGGTATAATACCAAAACACAGTGTGGCTGCGGCAGGCCTCAACCCTGGTTTTCTGCCTGCAAGTCCACTGTGATTTCTGACTAGGATGGATTACTCTCGTTTCTTTTCCATCCAAATAGCATTCTGGATAGAGTTGAGAGAAATGTATAATAATATGTTCAATGTAGTGTTTTTCTCATTAGGAGAGAACATGAGTAAGTTGGAATTTTAATGGTGAACCTTTTAAATAGCATTGCTTATGATTTACTATTCTCCTTGGGATTTTATTCAGTCTTAAGATCTTAAGAAAAATATGTATTAAAAAAGAGATTTGGGTTTTTCCCTGTGGAACAGGTTTAAACACGAGAAAAGAAGGATAAATTTGCACAGGGGACTCAGAAAGGGTGATCTTCATTCTTTGTATCCCTTTTCCCTTTAGGTGGATGTAAATGAGACCCAGCAAGAACAAGAACTGTGCCAACTGGCATGGTTCTGATTAGATGTTTCTTTGTAACCTTAGATTTGAAGGCTTTCAGGTTACACACATTTTTAAAAAGATGCATTTTCAGAGTTTAGGCATGTCTGATGTGTCCTGTTTTGTATACCTAGTGTGAGTCACATATGATTCTTACGTCAGTGAGATGTCCCAGTACAAAGGGGTCTTCTACTGGTGGCAGGTTCCCAGGGCTATTCCTTGGCCAAGAGAAATGGTAAAAAATTAGACTGGATTGTTCACATCATACCTGTTCATTTTCAAACAGTCTCACAAATTGCTGCAAAGCCTTCTGTGTTCCTTTACAGTCCTTTTCTGGTTCCAGACGTTTGATCACAAATGCAACCTCTCCCTCCTAATGCTGTGCAGGTTGATAAAACAGTTGCCGAGCCGGAATCCCTAAAGAAATTATTAATTATCTGGTTAATGTGCATCAGGCTGTGGGAGTGTGAGATTAATCACCAGCAGTGGGATGAGTTGCTGAAGTGGATTTTGGTTTTTTGTCTCCTGTCACTCGGTAATGGCTTTTCCTTCCTTCACCATCAGGTGAACAGGTGCAGAGCTGCTGTGTTTTCATTTTCCCAGAGTCAGTAACAGCCGGTGGCCAGGCAATGCCTTTTCCTCAGTCCTGCTGCATGAGCACTTTACAACGCGGAGTATTACCTACTCAGAACGTTCCAGCTCTTGGAGAGCCTCCCAACGTGACAGGGCCTGCCTCAACTTTTTCAATTTTCCAAACGAATGCACATGTCCACACACATCCCTCCACATTTCTTTCTCTCTCTCTCTCTCTTCCCCCATTCTGTCCCTCCCTCCCTCCCTCCCTGGCTCCCTCCCCTCCACAGAGTTATAAATGTATACAAAAAACAGAGGTTATTTCTGGGTGCTGTGAGTGAATCCATGCATAGGACTTTATCTCATTTCTTTCTTTAGAAACATGGTCCTTATCTCTAAATGCACAACAAAACTAAATGAAAAGGAGAAATATGTTTTTAGCTACTTCTTTAAGAGAGAGAGAGGGAGGTTCCACACTTGTCGTTTGGTAGTTGGTAACATAACACAGGTATTGCATGAATTCTCTGGACTCTTCCTTTGCTTTGTCTCTTTTGGGTGCTGGGTCCTGTGTCCAAGAAATTCTCTGGATTCAGTTGAATCACTCATGTGTGACATACTCTCATCATTATGGAAAGCATATTTTAAGAATTCCATTTCCAGGATGTTAGGGTGTCGTGGAGTTTTTGGCACCATGGAGCAAGGTTGGCTAGCACGGAATGTGATAGAAGGCAAGGTGCATCCACAGAGGGAGTTCCAGGAGAGCTCAGTTGTCCAGTTAAGGCTGAGATTTCCTGACCATCTGTGCAGTGAACAAAGGCTTGAATAGACGAGAGATGCTTGAGGATTCTGTAGGTGAGACCATGTAACCACCTAGCATCTTTCTTCACCTTAGGCTGGAGACTGAGACGTTTCCAGAATATTCTCTGATTCACAGTGATGCTAAGGATGTAAAACTATTTATTAGCAGCATTTTTGACTTTTTAATTTATCTAGAGTTTGATAGTTTTTCAGTTGAGTAAGTAAAATGGAATGGAAGGCATATATCATGAAAAGTTAGCGAGGTTAAACTCGGAAAAACTGAAATATAAAGTTTACAAAAGTATGATGTTTTAATTTTTCCTTTAAAAAGTAAATATTTGTTGGAAGTCTTCTAATTTGCAAGCACTGTTCCTTACAATGGGGACTACAGAGGTTATGAGACAGACAGGGTCGGGTACTCACAAACCTGGAAGTCTAGTGGAGGTTTTCCATTGTTAAATATTTATACAATGACAGCTATCTGGAATTCCATGGAACGATAGGCATTAGGAGGACAGTCAAGTGGGGATGTGATGGAGAACGACTGAACAGTTAGAGAAGGTTTGAACTTCAAGGGGTCAGCTTTGATCAGAGACAGAACTAAATAATGAGTCATCGACCCTGTGATTTTTTTTTTTGTTATTAGTACTAGGAATTGAACCCAGAGTCACTTAACCACTGAACCACCTTCCCAGCCCTTTTTATTTTGTATTTTGAGGTAGGGTCTCAAAGTTGCTAAGGCTGACTTTGAACTTGCAATCTTCCAGCCTCAGCCTTCTGAGCTGCTGGGATTATGGCATATGCCACTGTGCCCAGCCCCTGAAGATTTGAGGGCAGAATGGCCTTGGCATATTGAGGATCAAGTGCCAAAAACCTTGAAATGTTCAAGGAACAGAACAGAGAACAGCACACAGGAACCTAGTGAATGAATGCTGGACTTGAGGATGGCAGGTAAAGTGACGTAATCACATTCAGCTTTGTAGCCCTCTACCCCCAGGGGCGTGCAGTGCATTCTGTATGTGATGGGTAGCCCTCAACATCTGTTTGCATCAGTGAAAACTTTGAAGTCCATTTGCATGTACTCACTGTCGTGTCCCCTACATGTTTAATTAGACAGGCTAATCTTATTTACATGGAATATAAAGAAAAATTCAGCCTGTATTGGATTTTCATAAGAATTCTGTTGTAACTCAGGTTGTGTGAAATAAAGTGCCGTGTTGTGTTGGATGGCATTGAAATGATGTCAGCAGCCATTATCAGCACTGGGTCCTTAATCTCATTTGGGGTAAGGAATTTTCCTTGAGCGATTCAGAAGGAGATAGTCTTTTGTTGAGGATATTCTCTTTATATCTCTGCTCAGTGCTAAGATCCCAGAAACCTCTTAGAGGCCCTGCGTGTCTGACTTGCCATCAACTTCCAGGCAGTGACTGGGATTGGCAGCCATGCAGAATTCTATCAACCCATCTGGGTTCTAAAAGCTGAGCCTGCCTAGTGATCCTGGGGCATCTGGGGGTGGATGGCATTAGGCTGTCTCTGGGCTCCTCTGAACATGGGATCTCCTGTGTTTGGGTCTTTCCTTCTCCTAGGGCTTTCTGAGCTCACTCTGATAAGTCAAATTTACTTTGGTAAGCTCAGCAATTCCTAGCAGTAAAGAGATAAGACCCCAGAAAAATAAGTATCTTTAGGAGAAAAGCAGCTGTTTCTGTGTATAAAAGGCACTAACGTGCGATTTTAAATGACTTTAATTTTAGCAGTCTCACAGTACATTTGCTAGAATACCTGGAATATCCTATGAACTTTGAAGTTTAACAAAGGGTTTGATTAAACTGCTTGTCTCTGGTAGAATTGTCTCGTCTGCAGGTAGAATCTTCTTGAGTTATTTTAGGAAAGTAAGTTGCAGTGCATCAGCCATGACAGGGTATGCTGTTTATCCTTTTGTGGGACATTAAAAAATTGAAACAAACAATAACCAGTAAGGAGGTGGTAGAGATTGGCAGCAAATACTCTAACTTGAAGTCCTCTCTTGAGTATTCAGAGGAGTTACTACTGACCTCTTTGTGGTGGGGGCTTTATCAGAGTCATCTTTAGTGCTCGTTGCAACTCTGCCAGACAGGTACAATTGCTATCCTTGCTTTGTTGATGGGATTAAGTGATGTGCCCTGAGTGCAGATTCAAACCCAGGCCCTTTGCACTGGGACCACTGCCTCCTTTCCTCGGTTCCAGTAAAGGAGGGTCTTTGTGCATCCTCCTTGAAACAAATGTTCAGGTGGCCAAGCAAGAACATAAGTGGATCCTGTGTGGAGTTACCTCTTGTATTTTTATCACAATAATTCATACCTAGTAGCATACTGCCAGAGCTACACAGCGTGGTTGGCATCAGTGGCATGCAAACAACATGTCCTTCAACCAGGACATCCACTGCCTTTATCCTCAATTCCCTAAGGTACTTCTTGCTCTTCTGGGTAGGTTTTTATGTTATACACCTCTGAGTATTTCTCCAGTTGAGACCCATTCCATCCCCTGAGTATACAAGCCAGCAGGGTCTAGCTGTACAGAGTTCCACTGCCTGTTCTTCCCTCTGCAGTTCATGTTCTCTGGGTTCCTTACAGCTGGACAATGAAAGCCTGAGGATATTGCATTGCCTCAATATATAATCTCATTCTTTCCATTCTTTCCTCCACAGTCTCCCTGTGGAGGAAACACACACATAGTCTTCAACAAACAAATACCCATCTCTTTGCAAAAATGTCTTTTAGCGTAAAGAGATTGACCCTAGTGCTAAAAAACCATGGTCTTTTAAAAGAGCACCCCAGGAAGAATTATATGTTAGGTGATGTCTATAGGCATTTCCTATGATAGGGATTTACCAGTGTGTAACATTATGTAGCATTGGTAACATGTGCTATATGACATGGGTCTCGGACACATAAGAACTGAGAAAAAGAGTAAGAACCCACATGACTCTAGGTATGTTTTACAAAGATGAGAGTAACACGTATGCACATACACACAAGCATGCAAATGTTGCATACAATTATGTGCAGCTGGGCCCTTAAATTTGGACCATGAAAGCAACCCCAGCATTCTTTCTCAGGCAGAGACCATTAATAAATGCTCAATGAAACAATGGCAGCTTTGTGCCACTTTGAGAAGTGGGGATGTGAAAGCAGAATGAAGTTTAGTTACCACTGTGGTTCACCAACCAAATGTGTCCACAGTAAAGAACCATCCCCGACAAGGCTGGCAGCTAGTGCTGTACATGTAGCCATGTAACATTAGCTCTCTCTGTCAGGTGAAGCACCCTGTAGGCTGAATTTTGTTCAGTCATTAGTATTGCTTTCAGTTTGGAGCCACCTAAATATTTCAAATGTTGCATGCTTTGTGGGTGGAAGTCTCAGAAGAGATGGGAATGGTCATCTGTTCACTGCTAAGTTGTAGAAGGCATTAGGAGTAGTTTTAGGGTGGAGGGTTGTGGACAGGAACACTGGAAGGTGGACAAAGCAGGCTCTGATTTCTCTTTTTGTCATGGAAGCAGAAATAGTCACCATTATTTTCAAGGTCAGAACCATCATGGATCACAATAAAGGACTTATATAGAAGGAAACAAGGTGATTCAGAAATTAGAATTTTGGGGACTATAAATTGGGAGATAAGTCTTGGAAAGGCATGCTGATGGACTATAGGTGTGAAAAGAAATATTGGTCACTGATTTTTTTTTTTTTTTGAGAGAATAGTTATACTGCTAAAGAGACTACATTTAAATTTTAGAAGGGAGAGAGAGGACTTGGAGTCATATGTAGTAACCTGTATGTCCGAGTGCTAAGAAGAGGAGGAGTAATAATTCTCTGTAGGTGAATTAAATATACCATGTAAATGCCCAAGGACTTTTCTAGTTCCTGACTCTCTGACTCTGTTCCCACCCCTACCACCCATGCACAACAAGGTTGATGCATTTTTCAGCCATCCTAGCCCACCCCCTCATACTCTTTCATTTCTAATCATGTTTTCCTAACAGATACATAATCACAGGACCAGGAAGCAAACCCCAGCAGCAACGAATCTGGGATTGCTTCTCTTTGTCTAGCCTTAGTTTCCTCTGGCCTGACAGCTGGGAGCTAGCAAGTGAGAAATTGGGCTCCCTGCATGAATATTCTAGAAGCTTATTTCACTTGGCAATGTGACACCCTTAGTGCACTTCTAACTTCTGCTATTTCTCTTCACAGTCATTATCTGAGATTCACGAGAACTGGATATGGTTACATGTTCGGGAGTTGTCTCCAGTGTACACTTTGCAATTTAAAGATACAGATATAGTAAATGTATTATGATTACCTGTGAGCCCTTAGTGTAACTAAAGGGGATCAAGCTGCCGTGGTTTAAAATTTTATTGTATAATCTACCCTTGGTCCACTCCTTAAAGTGTCAAGGTCCTTATGATTTGGGACCATGAGATAAAATGTGAGGCTTACTTTCAATATAAAGGTTTGAGATAATAGGGTGCACAGCTTAGGATAAAGTTACACACCAGGTCAATGCTTTCTCCCCAGAGCAGCGTGAACCACGTGCACGCACTCATGCATCCACGCCCCAGATGTAATTTTTGTTCAGTTCTCTAACTGCCTCTGAGAGCTCATTCCTATCACACTTTCTTCTGGGAGGTTTCCAATGTCAGCAATTTGAACACCAACATGAGTGGCAATATCTTTTCCTCACTTTTCTGGGGAAACATAAGCATGTTGTATTAAAACTGAATATTCAGAATTTCTTGTTTGTCTTTGGCAAAGCTTTAAGATTCCACGTTTGTGAGCTGTCAGCTAGAAAGCCCTGGCATGTTATTTGAGGTAGCTCACCTTTGTGTTGCCTCTGTGGCTGCTGACCATTGAGGGCTGTGTACAGTGCTGCAAATGCTGACGTATGGGGGATTCCATGCCTTATTATTTCAATCTATTTTTAGTAAGATTACCAAATCTCCTGATTCTGAAGGATAAAAAAGCTAAGTTGAATTTCTTAACTGACTTTGTGAAATCACATAGAGTGGACCAAAGTGTTAAATTTACAAAAGCAAAGAGATGAAGGAAAACACCCCCTGGCTTACTGGAATGAGTGCTTTTAATGCACAAGCCTGCGACATGAGACGTTACAAAGGGCCATGAGACAGTGGGTTATAGCTCTATGTTCAGAGACCTGGGAGGTAATCCAGCTACCTTTTGGGTAATTGAGGCTATGAGCACCTCTCAAGTTCACCTTTTGGGTGGGTTGATTGGTTTCTTCTGTTTTTGTCACCCACCTCTTGTTTGGACTTTCTCCAGACTTTCCCTGTCTTCCACCATAAGCAGATCAACATTAGCATCCTCTGGTATCTCTGACAGCTACCATCCCTGCTCTGTGGGATCCATACTGCATTGTCACATGCAGCTGGGGAGGGAAGCACACTGAAAGGGTGGTTCAGGGCTGCCACAACTTAAATCCTGGCTGGCAACTGCTCAATTCGGGTGTTCACACTTTGAAGTTAGAGAGGAATCTCAGAGAAGTTCTGTTCCAGTGGAATTTCTAAAATGACCTCCTAGGTCTTCTAGAATTGGAATGTGTAAACTAAGCATCCCTTCCCCCCATCTTCAGTGGCCCTGAGCACTTTCAAGCCTACTTTGAAGCCTTTGGTTTCAAGAATAAAATTAGTAATTAGAGAAGAAATGACAGCAAGAACTCATTCCTTTTAAGTCACTTCTCAGTCATATTGGAGAATATTAGTATATGGACATTGTCTATAACATTTAAAACCAATAAGAACATTCAAAGAACAGATTCCAAGTGTCCTAGTAAATACTATTCATGAGAATGTGGTCAGGTAGTAATATGGATATAAAACCTTTTTCTTTAATTCATGCATCATTTGTACATAGCCCTGGAACTTTCTTTCCATAATCTATAAAGTTTTTTAACCATTTGTCAACTGGAAGAGTCCAAATTATTTTCTAACAAAAAGGAAAATTAATAGTGTATATAGATGACCAGCATATTGTACCTTCCTATTTCCCGGAAACCTTCAAAGCTCTCCCTAGCCCTACCTGTGACCCAGGAGCTTACAGGACAGGACATGCTGTTCCATTCGCAGGCACTTCAGTCAATGTGTTGTATTGAGCTGGAGAGGCTAGGGCCAGCGTGGCCTTGCCCATGGCCCTCCTGAGGAGGTTTCCTTTCCATCTGACAGTACAGAAAGCTGTATCCTAGTGTTCTGTGCACGAGTTTCCCCACAAAAGCACAAGTGTTTTTTTTACTCATGTGTGTTAAATAGGCAGAGTAGTCTGGAAACCCAGGCTCCATTTATCCTTAGTTTCTACAGAAAATTTCTGTTAAATAGTCACTAAACCCAGGCACTCTTAGAGTATCTGAGTCCTGAGTACTGTTCAGTCAACAGGGTTAATATGATATAGTATTTCTAGTAATACTATAGTATTTCTATAATACTAGTAATACTATAGTATTTCTATTAATACTATTAATATGATATGGTATTTCTATAGTAGTCTTAAGGAGAAGAGTCGGGGTGGGGCGTATAGCCTGTCCTTAAGATGCAGGAGGCTTGGGTTCAATCCCCAGCAAGACACACATACTTCACAGTATATGAAATGGGTCTCTTCTTCCACTGGCAGATCTTAATGATTCTTTAAGGACTTTAAAATGAAGACTAACACTTCTAGGTTCAATCTAGAAATAAATGCTGGAAAAGGAGTCATCCTATTACTGGGTCTGCCTAATAAATCCTTCTGATTTTTTCCCTCTGCATTTCTTGAGTTCTAGGCTCTTTGCTCAGGTCCCAACGATCTCATTTCACCTCCTCATTTGTGAAGTGGTTGTTTGTGCTTGTTGTGTAGAAGTCTGCTCTTGTTTGGGATGCACATTCATTGTGCTGATAAGGAGTGTCCACCGCATGCCAGGAAATGAGCTAGGTCCTACAGAACGCCATGATTCTATGAAGTGACAGGTTGGGATGGTACTTGGACCCAACTCCCTCTCCCTGTTGACCATGCGGCCCATTTGAGTACAGCAACACTGAGCTAGTGGCTGCTCTGTCAATAGAGGAGTGATATTTCACTTTTATAAATGACTGGGTCCTTTAGAAATTGTGCACTCCACAAAAGGAGATGATTACAAGTTTTCCTAAAATTGAACCAAGGCAATTGAAACCTGGGATGACACTAGAACACCACCATCCTGTATTTTGGATGAACAAAGTTATGTCACACATTTAAGGCATTTACCAATTCTTCTGATCCCCTGCACCTCTCTGCTCCCTTGCTAATCATATTCCTGGGGTCTTGATTATGAGTCATAGTTGTGTTTACATGAAGAGCCTATGAAAATGGGTTGAAAGTTTGTTTGAAATGACATTTGTCATTTAAAAAAGAAAATGTGATTTCTTAACATTTTAGAGTCATTTTCCCAAAGTGCAGTCCACAACTGCGTTGGCAGTGCTAGTTAAAAATGCAGATTCTTTGATCTATTTAGTCCAAATATCTGTGGGTCGCTTGAGACTCTGCATTTTAAACACCCCACAAGGCGATTGATCCCTAGGTGCACTGATGTTTGAGAACTCCTGTTATGGTTTAGATGTGGTGTCCCCCAAAAAACTCACATGTGAGACAATGCAAGAAGGTTTGAAGGAGACATGATTGGGTTGTGAAAGTCTTAACCCAATCTGTGAGTTAATACCCTGATAGGGATTACCTGAGTGGTAACTGAAGTGATAGGGTGTGGCTGGAGGAGGTAGGAATCAGGGCGTCGCTTTTGGGCGTCTGCTTTCTGATCACCATGGTGTGAGCTGCTTCCCTCTGCCACACTCTCCCGCCATGATGTTCAGCTTCTTGTCAAGCCTCAAGAAATGGATTCGGCCTTCAATGGACGAAGATCTCTGAAACTGTGAGCCCTCAAAGAAACCTTTCCTCCTCTACAATTGTGCTGGTCAGATCATTTAGTCACAGCAGCGAAAAAACTGACTAAAACAACTACTGAGCCCCAAAATTTACCAAAGGCAAAAATGGTCAGAGACATCTAAAGGGCCCCCAACCCCAAGAGTAATTCAGTGCTTGTGTCTTGAGTACTGTCTTGTATGACAAATCCAGTGGCCTTCTCATTTGTACGCCCCCACCCCCCCCACCCCCTGTTCATTTCTTCCCAGAGTTACTTTTTCAAACTTCCATGCTCTTCACAATAGCTGATCAATGAACTTAACATAAAAGACAAACTTAAACTCTTCTCATCTCTTTTCATCCCCTCCACGGCAAATGCCCTTTCATCTTCCCAGACATTCCAAAATGTGGCAAAAAAGATTGCTCTGCAACAGATGCAATTCTTTCTAGGTCTCTAGGTAACATTTTAACCTGTGTAATGTTCACTGCACAGCATCTTAAGTAATATTCCAGGAAATACACTGCTGCTTGTTAAAAAGGATGGGACCCCAGAGATGTCTTTAAATATGCCTGTAAAGTGAGAGGTGCCAAGAGAAAGATAATATGGCTGATTATAGTTATTTACCTTACATTTTCATTCGCTTTTAACTGGGTGTAATTTAGGGGCATGAAATCTCTTATTGGAAGTGTATTTGCATTAAACAGCTCTAAGCAACCATGAAAGTGCAGAAACTGAAAAATTGACAGACTGGGTTCCCAGAATCCCAAAGTAGTATTTTTGTAATAGGCATACAAACAAATCGAATAAACATGTTTTGCTTCAGCGATTTAAAGAATATGGTCTTTGGAGTAATTTGTCTTTTTTTAACTATCATTTCTAACCTTTTCATTGCCTATCTCTAGTTTGCAGCTCCCTCTAACAATCTGCGGCAATTTCCCAACCAGCTGTTGATGTTCTACTGCTTGGTGCTTTGTTTCGATTTCCTTGAGCTATCAAATCAACCTATAAAGGGGATTACCTGAGTGCTGTTGTTTCCCAGGTTTGCATTTAGCAGTGCGTTTGTTTTTCTTGTGTGTGATTTTTGTTTTCGTTTTCTCAAGATGTGTCATTCTGTGGAAAGTATGCTTGAAAAATTGCAATGGCCCTCAGTTGCAATGCTCAGGCCAAGTCTCAGAAGATGCTTTCAATAACACAGGCTCCTCTTTCTTCCCAATTAACAGCAGCCCACCAAAGCTTTGAATTGGTTGAAATTTTAGCTTGGGTTTTAACAGATATGAATAAAGGTATGCACAGAGTTTCTTTGAAAGAGAATACATGTATATTTCATTGGTCTTGATGCAAGGTGAGAAATCAATCATTTGTATCCTGGGACAAACAAAGTCAGTATTTGCCCTTGGATTCTGTGGAAGAATGAGTGGGAGAAGCTTCATATCTAAAGCGAAAGCAAGGAAGCCTATTAATAGTTAATGTTCTTTAGAGGAAAGTTCTAATGTCCATTTGGATGCACTTTGAAACCTGATTATTTGGTCTGGTAGTGGTAGTGCGCATACTGCTCTTGTCAAATTATTAAATAGAGGAAAAGAGGGAGAAAAAAGAGGCAGAAGAGAAGCGTTCTCTTTGGTTTCCTTTTTCATTTTCCTTACCCACCCTGCCCACGACATTTGAATTAGTCTGTCTGGCTATAGTTGGAGAACATGCTTTCAGTTACATCTCCAACATTAGGAGAAAAAGTTGACTCTAACCTTGTTTCCTACATTGTGAATAAGATTTGCTCATCTAAGAAGTCCTTTTAGTTTACTGGAACTTGCTAAGGTGGAAGAACATTTGTATCTTTCAGAGGAAAATTTTATCTTCCAATTAGAGCCGAAGAAGAAATTCTCAGAGAGAGACTGTGTTGGAACTGACTTCCCTGTTTTTCCATGATTCTGATAAAATGACAAAAATGTCCCCCTTGATTGACCCTGTAGGTTTGGCTCCCTGTAGATGTCAAACGTGCTTTCTATATAAAAACAAAAATGAAAACACACAAACACAGATCCGAAGGTCTTAGTAGGCTTTATGTACTTGCCCCTAGATAGGTGACATATTTTTAAAAGTAAAAAACATGAAAAAATGTTTTCCAAGTAATTTCTTTTACATTGGGAAGAAATTGAGAGAAGGGTCTTATTTGCTGTCAGTAGCATTTCTTTTGTGGTTAACTGTCAAAGAAATTAGATCAATTTTACATCCCTAGGAAAAATATTGTTTTATAAATTAAAACTAGAAGGAACAGCTACCTAAATATTACTTTTTTAAAAAGCATACTTCTAACATGGTGTGTTAATGCCCTCCTAATTCTTATGGTTTGTTCTATTCATTGAAAGAAACAAGTATAGAGAGTTATCATAGAAATATAGTAGAGCTGTACCAGCCTTTGAAAAAATACATTTTTGCAGATTTTTTTTTTTTACATTAATGGGAATTTAGAGGGGGGAGTGGTCTGAATAAAATGGACTAAAAATAAACAGCTGTATACTACTTCATTAAGCTGCTGCTTGGAGTGATTTTCCCATTGATTAGTCTCAGGGCTAATGCTGGTTCATTCCTCATTTCATTGCTAATTAACATCCGCGCTGTTCCTGACCACTTGACCGTGTTCTCTGGTGAACATGTGCTGGTTTGGCAAATAATCACTCTTTCTCCTTCCCTCCCCCTACAATCTTCTTTCCTAGTCTCCAGCTTCTCCCTTTTCTGCCTAAAAATAAGGTTTTAAGCGAGGAGGGAAAGAATATTGTCTTTAGGTACAGCCTGCTAGTTCCTCTGTAAGGACAGAAAACTTAATAAAGAGATTAGAAGCAACCAGGAGAGATAAACATAGCTACTCTACTCAAGCATTTGATTGAGGGGCTGTGTAAATATAGATGATTCACCCAGGCTACCATATGAATTGGCTGGCTTGGTTCGTTTTGCATTTGTCTCATTGATTCAGGCTCTTTCAGAATATTTGCAGGACAAATTACCTGGCTCAGGGAATTATGACCAAAGACCTTTAAAAGTGAAATTGGGCATTGGTTTTAAGGCATCTATTTTTGAACACTGTGAACCTTTTGGTTCCTGAGTCTGTGAAATAAAATTCACTGCCAGGTCATAGTTTCCCAATATGACACATATTTACAGCTTTTGCTAGGTGATCCACAGTCAAGCAGAACATAGGTTATAATCAGAGCAGAATACTCAATTTGGCAAACCAGGATTAGAGATGGGAGAAATCCTCAGTATAAACATGATGAAAATCACTTGCTTCTGTTCCAGGTCAGAAGGTCAGTATTTCCATAAACTCAAGCCAACATGCGTTTTGGAAAAGCCTTTCCAGAATCATTGAATAATGTGTTGTTTTGACTCACATCCAAATCATAGCATCTCTTTTAATTGAATCAAACATTACATTGCATTTAGAAAATAATTTCAAATTAGTTTTGATTCTTGCAATTTGGTGCATTATATTCCCTAAGTAATCATAAAGCAGATCTTCCTTCAACTCTACTTTTTAGCAGCAATCACTAGACAGATGACCTTCATATTTCTTCAGCTTTGAAGCATGGTTATTTTCCTTACCATCATCATTTATCCAATAGAATGTATTTAAGAATGTGTTTAAACCTTATAATTTCTCTAAGACTATAAACTCCTCAAAGGGGAGAACTATGTGCTGTTTTTTACAGTTCAACAAATAAGCCTATGTTGGTGATTTCTTGGCAAACACTGCTCAGGAGAAAGGAAGAACTCAACTGAACGAAGGTTTTAAACATAACGTCATTTCTCCTTTGTCTTTAAAATTCATTTTATTCATATTTTTGGAGTTTGTATTTATCCTTGTTTATCTGATGGTGCCCTGGCACTATAGTAGACATGCTGAAATTTTTTTGTTTGATCTGATATGGAGTTGGGGTAATTATTGCTGAGCAGCAAAGAATGGTTTCAATTTAGGCAAGACTACAGGTACCCTGAATTCAGGAACTATGTCTGCTTGTTCCCCACCCTATCTCTCTTAACTATGATATTGCCTGGTAAATTCTTTGCTAACATATGCTGTCAAATGAAGGAAATGGATGAGGGAGCACAGTATGAATAAAAGCTTGGAAGCTGGATGAGTATATATTTTCAACAAAGAGTTTACTGAGTGTGATATATATTCAAAGAAATACAGAAAACAAGTTTAGAAGGATTGCATAGGACCAGCCTATGAGTTAGCCTTAACTGCAGAGCTAAGGAATTTGGACTTTATTCTTATGGGCAGACTGATCACTAACCTTTATTTGAAGAAGGTAAAGGTGGTCGTCACAGATGAAGAATACAATGGTGGGGGGTGGGGGAGAGTTGGGCCTTTACTCTGGTTCTAGTGGTACCAAGCAGGCGGGTGGTGGGGAGGGCAATTAAATAATTTAGATCTGCTGGCTTTAATTGCTGTAATAGCCGATCGCTGTGAAAGGATGAGAGGACGGTGCTGTGTTCCTTGCTATAGATTAACTTGCCACTGCTTCGTCCTTTCTTGGAATTTAATTTCTCCTTATTTTCTTTGCCTTATGTGCCATTGGTTAAAGAAGAATCCCACAGGCTCAGCTTGCATAACCTGAGGGCCTCTAAACCCCCAACATCCCTTTACCTTCCATAAAGAAGACAGAAGGAGCTGGAATATTCCCTCAGAGCTTTAAACACCACAGCTAAACTCCCCATAGTGTGATTTCTGTTAATAGGGGTGAGTTTCCTTTCCTCTGGTGGAGGTCATTTGTAAACCCCTAGGGGACCTTCGGGACAGAAAGCAATGCTCTTACTAGGAATCTAAGGTTTCAGGGAGTGAAAATCAGAAAGAGTGACACTTCCCCTTGGAAGTATAAACAGATCTCTAGTAAGGGGTCCTCTCCTTAGTGGGTGCCCCCGATATGATTTTCACCCCTGAAGTAACATTTTTTAAGGATAGAGTTTAATTATGTTTTAGTTATCAGAATGCTGCGAGAGACATGCTAAAAATTTTCCATTAAATGGTGTTCTCTTTTGTAAATTATATGATAACTTCAGGTTGAAATACCTGCTCAGAGAATGCACAGATTTAAAAGTGAGCACAGTACCAAGAATGTATTTATTTTTCTTGAAAATCTCCTGTTTTCCCTCGATGCCTTGATTTCCTCTGCCCCCGAAAGAAAAATGGTGCCTGTGAATAAATAGTAAAAGACTAAATGGAAACTTTTTTGAGAATCCGTCTTAATTGGCCCATGTTTTGCTGTCTCCATGGTGTTTGTCCTCTCTAGAATATAAACTGATGAGGACGAGCAAGTGGCTCTTGCCAAGCTTCAAGGCAGAAGCAGGCTTGTTATTCATGCTCATAAGTCAGCCACCTATTATGTGTGTACTCTGTGTGTGTACATACACACTCTCCCACGCATGTGTGTGTGCATGGAGGAAAGGATTTTATTACTGAGGTTCAGGAGAAAAATAAGTTTCATTAGTTGAGCATCAAGGGGAAATTCAGCCATAGGATTGATTGTAATAAGCCTCACCATTTTACTAAAAACCCATTTACTTGTTGAGCTATTAAGTGATGAAAAGGATTAAGAGAATAAAAAAAGTCTAATAAAGATGATAACAGTGGAGCATTTTGCAAAATTTGCATGTGAATTTATAACATTATAATCTGTCGGCAGACAGCGTTGTTGTTCAGCAGAAGGGAAAAACCGTACCATACATATAGGCATAAAAAATGCAGCAGTAGAGTTTCCGGCCAGGAAACCTTTTTTTCCATATGGGCATCCATATGTTTTATCTTGAAATCCATATTTTTGGCCTTGATACCCATATGTTAGCTTTTTGCCTAAATAAGATTGCGTAATCATTCTTTATTATTTCTTCTTTCCTAGAAGATATTACTCCAAGATTGGGGGGTGGACCAGGATGGGGGCAGGAGAGAGGTAAATGAACTCTTTGGCATATTAAGGATCCAGACACGTAAAGGAAACAGTGTGGTGGGAGAGACATACACACAACTTTATGGATTGTGTGTGTGTGAATTTGTTTTCAATACTAGGTTCATGTTTATTTGGTCAAGGCAAGACCCCTCTGGGTTGAGTTTTTATATCACAGGCCATCTGTTCCAGACTGAAGTATCCATACATCTAGCTGGGCATTGAAGAACACTTTGAGGGTGGGAGAAGCGAGGGACATACCTGACTGAGTGTATACTTCCGCACAGTGGAATTGCCCAGTATGTATTCACTGAACAGCCCAGATTTTGCTATTTCTAGCCCAACAGAAGCAGGGACAAGGTCACATAATTCATTATGTCATAATGCTCAGAGACTTCTGCTTTAGGACAGTGAACTCCTAGAAAATAGAGTTGGGGTTGTATTTTATTTGCTGTTCCATCTCTATCTCATAGCTTCTGTTTGGATTTCAACTAAAGAGACGTTAGACCTATTAATCTATACAAGTTCATTCACAAGGGAAAGATGATAAAGCTTTATAAAACTGTTCAAATCAACAAGTCCTCAAAACAGCAAACTCAGTTTATTGCAAGCTGAAATTCAATGCAGAGATAAAATTGACTTCTTATTGTATGTGTGCTGAGCTATTTCCATATAAGTTTCCAATATTTTCAACCCTAGCCAAAAGTAAACCAGAAGGGTCCTTTCTATCTCTTTGCCCCACTTTCCATACACATTTAAATAATTATTAGATTTAAATATCCTCATGTAAATTCACATAGAATTCACTCTTGATTCATTAAAAATTGATTTATTAAGAAAACAAAGCCACTGAATATATGACACACACTTTCCCAATCAGAAATATTGTTAGAAAATGAATAAAGAAACAAAAAAAAGTAGCGAAATTATGAATATCTACTTTGTGGAACTTTCTATAAGCAGAGCCAGGAAGAGTGCCTTTTTCTTTCCCGATAAGGCCCCATTTGCCTTCTGCTGGTGAAAGCATAGGATGATGTACCATAGATTTACAAAAGGAGGCCAGAGTGGAAAAATTTCTTTAAAAAAAAAAATATATATATATTTTTTCATTAGGGGCTTTCTACTGTCAGCCACTTTTCTCCTTGCCCTGATGGCCTAGTAAGGTCAGAAGTGGGTATTCATGGTCTGTCAGCCTCAGGACCTTTGATTGACAGTTTGCTGAATTGCTCTCTGCAAAAGAGGCTGCTGCATTGTGCCTAGCATGTGCAAAAACCCTCTACACTGACCATTTCCCAGGCATTTTTTGGCTTGAAATTGGTGCTTCAGCAACCTTCTTGGAAACATCCAGTTGAAGAAGCATGTGTCAGGGCCACCTCTGCTGGATATCTGTCAGTGTAGAGAGTCAGCATTTTGACCTCCCACCAAACTAGAAAGGTGTCAGCAATCTTTCGCTTATTACATTCCTAGGAAAACATGCTGAGATAACTCTGTAACTACTCAGGATGTAACTTCAGTTGATAGGCAGAGGAAGTAAAAGTTTACACTTCTCAGTTGTAAGGGTTTTAAACTCTGAAATTCTGTCTTTTGCCTTTTCTCATTCTTCTGAGGATTAGGATGCAAGTACGAGCTTATTTTAAGATTCCTCAGGGCTCATTTCATTCCTTGACTCTTCTATTCTCTGCTGCATTACCTCACTGCATTAGTACTTATATCTCCCTCTGATGGCATCTAGTTTCCTTTCCATTCACAGTGGCCGGGGATCATATCTCTGATCCACTTAGAAGCACAGCGAGCTCTGCTTCTGAGAATGCATGCTTTCTCACTCACATTAATTGATCTTCAGAGCTCTATTTCTGGATTTCCATTCACACACTCATTTGGCATTTCGAATATTGTTCCTTTGAGGGACAAGAGTTAAATTGGGTGCTAGGAAGTAGATGAAGAATATTTCTTTAATTCTGTTGAAGCATGTTTTTATATAGGTATTGATGAGAGTCTGTGTCAATCCCATATTCCTAAAAGTAAAATGCAGAAATGTAAAATGTAATGAATTCATCTTGCTGGGCCTGTTGATGGAAATGAGCATTTAAAAAAAAAGGGAAATTTTAATACTATAGTCAATAATTCATTGAAACTTACCATTATAGTGCCTAAATATGAAATACATGAATAATTAAAATAAACAAGTATTTAGTCTCAGAAAACTAGTGGGTTGTTCCTCAATTGAAAGTCCTTTTTCTAAAGATCCACAGAGCATATTCCTTCTAAGAGGCAGTGGTTGCTACAATTTGGAGATAACACATTTTATGATGTTATAGGAAATAAGAGATAAGGGGAAGGAAGCCCAGAATTGGATTAAAAAATTCTATAGCTGTAATAATGAATTGTTGCCATGAGAAAAACACCTAAATTAGAGGAGAGTGACTGTCTATCTTAATAAAAGCCAGAGTGGATAGCCCTTCTTGAAGTAGAAGTAGAATAAGGGAAAAATTGCATTGTTGCAGGGCTAATTTGATGAAAGAACCTCAGTAAATTGTGATTGCACAGTTAATAAACCCTAGAGCTTTTTTTGGAAGACAAAATTAGTTGTTTAGTGGTAAAAAAAAAATCAATTACAAATTGTGTTGTCTTCTTTAACCAATCAGGCAGAGAAACCACCATAATAATGAATACTCAAAATGAATAGAACCTCATTGCAGCTAAGATTTAGCTTCTTATTTTCAACAGGAGCTGAAAACTAACATTCCTAAATGTCTAAATGTGGAAAATGTCCCTTCTTAATGACTCTGAAGGAATGTCTCTCATTCTTTTGATACAATATGTTGATGGAGTGATAGAGGCAGGTTTAGGTTTATCTTTTAATACAGTTCTGTGAGGATGTAGTTTGTCTAGGGAAGAAAAACTAGCCACTCAAAGGAAGCATGTAGATTTTTCTGCATGTGGCAGAAAATTATAAAGCACATATGAGTAGGTCTGTTATGTTAGTAGACAAAAAAAAAAAGGTTCCATAAACAGAGCCATAACATCTACGTTCTTATAAATGAAAAAGAATTAGCAAAGCAACTCCAAGTTCATGCCAACTTGCAATATTATTGTCGTATGAAAGTGATAGCCTATGTAGTGACTAAGAGTAAATCCATTTTCTTGACCTAAGTCTGACATGTACTAGTATATGAAGTCTTGGAATTAAGGGTGCTTTATAGTTCAAGTTTAAATTAGATCTTTTAGTTCAAGTTTAAGTTAGTTCCTTGAAAAAGGTACTTTCTATAGTAAGAATGTAACCCATGGCAGTTGGATTCCTCCAGGAAAATCTACCTAAGTGACACGTAGTTAAAGTTCTTTGTATGGTCAACACTAAGTTAAATGGGTCCGAGTGGCACTGTGGGAGGATCAGGGCTTTGGAACTGGTCCAAAGGAAGTTGGAATCTTTTCTTCACGAACTCAATGATGTGGACAAATTACATTGCCACTTGGATCCTTAGTTTTCTAATTGGAAAATGGGGAAAATGATATTTTCTTAAAGGGTTGTGGGTAACTGCCCTAAGAATGAAAGTGGTACTTACAATATTTGTAGATCCTGGCAATACACAATTAAGAAAATAGACAAAACACTAATTTTCAAATCAAATAATGGTTCTTTGCTAGTAAATGAATTCTTGAGGAAATACAGGCTTTTAGGGGAATCAGAAGTTTTTAAAGACCTGTTGGCAACACATTCATGGACTATGATGTTGGTCGATCCTTTACCATGAGTTTTTCATAAATATGACTTTGATTTTCTCTCTTACACATTTTACTAAAGGATAATCTTCCTCTGTCACTACATCTTGCACAACATTTAAACTATTTGATTGTAACTGTAGGTTTATATGAATATCTTCCCAACTTGACCAAAAAGTATTCTTAGATTATCCAGTCAGACAGGTTTGTAGATGTAGGATTGTCTTTGCTCAGGACAGTGGAGCACAAGAAGGGACAATTCCCTTTTCTTGCTCCAGGTAAACCTGTAGGCATAGAACTGTGTATCATTTTCAAAGGAAATGTGAAATGGAGTGGATGAAGCTCAGGTTGGCTGAAGTGCAGTAGGGAAAAGGACCCAAGTTCAGCTAGTTATTCAGATTGAAGGTACATTCATACTCAGAAATCTTCCATACTAGGCTCAGTTTAGCAATTCAGAAATAAAAATGAGATAGAAAATATGAAAAATATCCTTAGAAACTCATGATATTGAGCTTAAGGTAAAATAGAGGAAAAGGAATTAAGAAACGGGATGATGGTTGTTATAGGGTAGAGTTTCTAGGAAGGAATTTATGTAGGAATGGGGCATGAGGTTGTCCTTAAGGAATAAATAGTAATTAAGTGGAAAGAAATAGCCTGGGGATTGAGCATAGCTCCTTTTACCAGAGGGGAAAGAGAAGGACCTTATGGGGACCAACCTACATGAAGAAAAGGAAGCCTGAATCTTGAAGCAGTGGAAAATGAGACTGAAAATGTAGTGAGGAGGAGGAAGACCTTTCCTAAGCTAAACCTTACTTGGAAACTTGAAACCCTAATTTATAGATGGTAAAAATGGAACCACTCAGGTTAATGGTTCCAAATACCATGCTTGCCTCTTAGATATATAGAGAGTTCATATATATCCTATGTATATGTTATACTATGTGCCATATATGTTCATGTATATATTGTACATGATTAAATGAATACATATTAGATGAATGCACAGTGAGTTTTATATTCCTATTTATATTTAAGTGAATCAAACCTCTTTCTTTTTCTGTCATGTATACTGTTACCCTTCTGAAATATCTGAACCCTAAGTCATATGGTCATTTTTATCCTCCCACTTAGAATAGTTACACTTCTGAATATAGTCATTGATTTTTCTTTCCTTTCTTTGAAGAATCCAGTAAGGGCTGAGGGGAGGAGATTAGCTGAGTGCAAAGTCATTTGATTTCATCTTATTTTCTGTACCTCAAAAATAACAACAGAATCTATGGAGTGTAGCCAGCCTCTTAATTTATTGCTGAACTGTATGGTCATCATTAAAAATAAATTTAGTTAATTTATTAGGAAATTTTTATAAACTAGAACAAAATAGGTATAAATCTCACTACAGTCAGAGCAGAGCCCAATATAGAAAGCAGCCAACATCACTTCAGACCTGTTCTTTGTGAGGCTTAATGTCTATTTCTCTATCTGGGTCCCTGACAGAAGGTTCCAGAGATGGGTCTTGTCCTAGACTAGAGAAAAGGAGGAAGCAACTCCACATACTGCAGAACCCACAAAGCAAAGATTTTGAGAAGTTTTGAGTGCTTCTGAGAGGCCTTCCCTTTGCTTAAATGACTGTTCCAAAAAAATGGAAGGTTCTGGAAGCTGTTACACATAGACCAAAATAAAGAAGTGGGGTTTTAAAGATTAAGTTACTGGCTGGCAGTTAATAGCTGGCACAGTGTCTTGAACATAGTAGGCTCTCAATGAATGTTTCATGAATAAAACATTATAATGATTAATGCTTCATCAATAAATGTTTCTGTAAACCAGCATGCTGCATACTTACTATATATTCAAGAAAGCAACAAATATATTTCTCAGTCTAAAACCGAATCAACAAACCTAGTTTCCCTCAGCAGAGTGTTAAGTGACTTATTGATGGGATTCTGGAATATTTCTCTCACAAGCCAAAAGGGGAACCAAAAAAGAGAGTAAAACTTTAGGATGGTGTAGTCAACAAGGTAAGAAGTCTGATAATGCTGATTTATAAAGACACTGAAACTTTTAAGAGTGTACTTTCAATCTGAAGGACTGCAGTGGGGATTTAAAATATGACTATTTAATTTTTTAAAATTACATAAATTAAGTGAACAGCCCATTAGCAGGACGCCATCAGGATCACATGGCCAATTCAGATCAAGTTATATTATCTTGCCTGCCAGATTTGAATAAGAATTAAGAAATTACTATTCCAAAGTGGTGTTGGACATTGATCCTCATTTGCAGTGATATTCTTCACGGTAACTACCTGGAACTGACTGCTCTTACAGACTTGCCCCTGAATGGGCCTGGTTCTACCATTACGGGGTGTATTCCTTGGCAAGCAGCAGCTAATTAATTGTTCTACCTGTCTTTGATGAAGCCTTAAACTGCAGGGATCTCATGTTGGAGCGGGAAGCCGTACCAAATGGAAAAGAACTTTGGTGCAGCAGACAATAGCTTTGTTTTTGTTGGTTGCTGCTGGGCTGCATCAAAGCAAAAGATTTCCTCACTGTAGTCACTACTGACTCTTTTCTATACCCCACGTATTCAAACTCTATTTTAAGCAAGTGTGTCATGGCAATTGCATTGAGCAGTGTATCTCAGGAATAAGCTCTACTGAAGATTTATCATGCCTCTGGACCTGAAATTGTCTTTAACACAGTGTTGGTGTGCCCTGTACTTGAAATAAGGAAAGAGGTAGATTTCTGTCAATATAGGTTTATGCTGTTAAATAGCATTATTTTTATTCGACAATGATTTCAAAATTGTGATTCCCCCAAAATTACCAAAAACATTAATACATATTTTGCCTTTCGGGCTCTTTGACAACTAACACAATGTAAAAATGATTAGATTTATTAAACTTAGAAATAAAGCAAATGTATTCTTACTTGTACTGATAGCATTTTTAATAGTGTGTTTAAAAAGCTATTATTTTGCTTTTGCCTTATTTTTGTGTGTTTAAAGGCCACTTCTACCCCCATCTGTTTGTCTATCATTAATAGGTTGATTGTTTTTAGACACATCTGAAATTCTGACTTCTCCATGAGACATCCTTGACTCCTCTAATTATGTTTTGTATTAAACAATTTGTTTTTTATAATAATGCATACGTCACTCTTTCCATTTGCTGGTCTTATTAGATAAAAATCTATATTTTGTTATTTCCAGCATCTGTCATGTTGATAACTACATTCTAGGTACTAGGAAATATGTAGTATTTCTTCCTTCATTAATTCATGCAACAAGTCTTGGTTGTTCTACCGGGAAAGGTACTTTGTCAGGCATGGAATTCTTAGTCCTTCTTTTATCTCAAGGACTTTACAACCAGCTCAAGAGCGGTTAGCCAAGGAGAGGAATGCTTTGATAGCCAGTAAGGCTTACCTGATTCAAGGCCTATAGGCACTCTAAGGAAGTGAAGAGATGAAGGAATTCATAGGTCAAAGTCCTGACTATGTAGCCATCACCTGGGTAACCTTGGGAAAGTCACTGAAACCCTTTCAGACTGAGTTACCTCCTCTGTGAAAGTGATTATAATTATAATGGCTCCCTACCCATAACATCCTGGTGAGGGCTGAATGACTATATGATATGGAGCATGCTTATGTTAACTCCTAGGATACCATACAGAATTTTATTTAGAGGTCAAAGTCAAACCTTTACTTGAGGATTTTTTTTTTTTTTTTAAATCCTTCATAGCAAACTCATTGCATCCACAAGACTCATCAGCACAGTTTTGGAATTCTCTACTTTGAAAACATGACAACAGATGCTAATGTATGGGGCTATATAAGTCACTTACCAGATGGTTCACAACACATCTTTCCTATTAGATTTATGCAATAAATCTTCATTCCCCTTGAAACATTTGCCTGAGTGTGTCCATAACTTTTTAATCTCTTTTCATATGTTTGTGTGGTGCACATCTGGCTTCTTTAACCTCAGATTTTAGTGAGGATCAGGTATTCTCTTCCTTGACCTATATTGACAAAATTGATTCCTAATTTTGGTGGTGCGGGCATGCTAGGAAGTAGTAAAAGGGTATAAATGATCACAATGAGAACAATAGATATATAGGCAAATTTTCTCATGACTGATATTTTTAATCCTCCTTTGGTATAGCTACCCCCTCTCTCTAGCCCCATCCACATCTAACTCCACTGCCACTTGTGTGCAATATTAGAGGAGGACCAAAGGAAGTTGTGTGACAATTCATGGGCAGAGGAAATGTAATGGAACAGATGTACAGCTGTTAAACCTTTGAAAAATGACTTTTCAGTGTTGGTGATACAACTATAATTAATTTCTTCAGAAAAGAATGCTGTATTTGGGGCTGGGGTTGTAACTCAGTGGTAGAGAGCTTGCCTAGTGTGTGTGAGGCAATGGGTTTGATTCTCAGCGCCACATATAAATAAAATAAAGGTTTATAGACAACTGAAAAATTTTTAAAAAGAATGCTATATTTGACAAGTTACTAAGCTTTGTGATTGTTATGAGCAAATCTACATCTCCTTTCTAGAGCCCATATAGATCTGTAGACTATGGGCTGTCAAGATAAAATTATGGGATGTGTTGAAATGTTTGTAAGTTTGTTTAGGAAGTGGTTAGATCCAAATCTTACCAATATTTTTTCATTGGTACCACATTTGTTCATTCTCATTATAAGAAGTATTTAATGTACATTAAAGTAGAAACATTTGAACTCTGATAGTTATATTTATGCATTTTTTCTTTTATGTTGTATTTTGCGAATTTTCCCTGTGGCTTACTGCAGAGAAAACTTTGCTTCAATTAATATTGTTTTTATCTATAGGTTCAATTGTTTTAGAATAGGAAGAAAGCATATTAAAAGGCAATAATCATCCTGGTGTATGTTTAATAGCAATGGGTGAGCAATGCTTTCCATCTTTGCAAAACAGACATTGTCTTTCATTTAATACTTTTAGAACCTATTTTGAGAATTCCAGTTTTCTCTTATTTGTGGATTCATACCTTGTGTTCTTTAATAATATAGTTTCCCACCATCTTGTTCTTTGCTATCATATGATTATAAATCAGCAGTCAAATATCTTCTAAATTAAATAAAAAGGAGGATAAATGATGTTGGTGTTATAAATGCAATTACTAAAGTTAGGAGCATGTATCTGAAAAAGTCAAGTAATACTAATTTGTTGGAAAGTTATGAATGTAGATTTGGAACTACATTTGGATGAAGCTGATAAAATTTGCTTAGTAGAATCTCTAGGTGGCTGCCTTAAAGATTACATTAAGTCCCTTCCCATTACGCAGCTTTATGTTCCTCACCTATAAGATAAATGCCAGATAAAGTTATCCGTGGTTTCTTTTGACACTAATTTATCAATTTTCAAAATACTAGTAGTGCTCCCTCAGTATTTAATTGCATGAAAATGGTTCATCCTTTTTAAACTCCTTTACTTTCATTTTCAATAATTATAAATAAAGATAAACATCATTGACACATTTTAATTTCACATAAATAACTAAGCACAGGCCATAAATTCAGAATTCAGGGAACCCTAATTAATGATTTTTTAAATTCCCTTGGTGCAACCAAGACATTTTGCCAGTTTAAATGTGATGCAAGTATAACTTATTTAGAAAGAGGCACTGGGAGAAGGGAATGGATTCAGAGTGAGGAAGATTGCTGCTAAATCCTCCTACTTTAAGAGAAGAACAGCACTGAGATTGAGGTAATTATGGAGGGGAACCATTTGTTCAGAAAATTCCATGACAGTGCTTCCATTAATGCTCTCGTGATATTGTCACTAAAGGAATAGGGGAAAAATAAGAAGCACAGAACAGCAAAATAGACATCCTGTTTCTTCTCTGCTGTGTTTGCATTAATGCAGCCTCATAGCAGCTGGTGTCTTTTTCAAAGAGCTTTTTTTTTTCCTGGTGGCCTTTTTCCCCCTGAAGAGTGAGGCAACCAGATTTTCACTTTACAAAACTGGGACAGCCTAGCAGGGGATGAGAATTTCCATGAGCCATCTTCTGGGGATAATAATATCAGTAATCAGAGACTGTCATGGCAATTGCTGAGCGAGATGAATTGCAGTGGACAGGAAGTCAAGAGTGTTTTGTTTGTTTGTTCTTTTATGAGTGAGTTCATTGCTCTATAACCATTTACCAAAAAGTTGAGCTTGAGTGTAACCCCCTATAAACTCTTGAACTCCAAGTTATTTAGAGAGAAAGACAGATGGCCAAGCAGATTTGCTAAAGAATTACATAAATGGACCAAATTCCAGTGGCTATCTGTTCACCTATTTGCCTTTGGAACTAAAGCTCTTTGTGCTAAAGTCAAAATTGTTGGTTAAAATCCAGTTTCTCTCATCTTGCATGTGGTTTTGGGTTCTGTGTTCAACTAGTACATTTTCTGTATACTTACATAGTTATAATTGAATCATTCCTGTATTCAAAAATGTATTTTGTGGACTCCTTTTCCCCAGGCACTGTGCTCTGTGATGGGAAATATAAAGATAAATAAGATGAGCAAATCTAAAATACATATGAAAGAATAAAGATCTCCTAGCACAATATCCATACTTTTTATAAATTGTTCGCTTAACAACCCATTTAAATATTTTGATTAGACAAGAGGCCAATAGTATAGAATAAAAGTGAAGAGAAACTTAAATTGTGAAAACTTAATATGGTCATGGGCTGCTTAATGACCTTTCAGTCAATGACAGATGGCATTTATGACATTGATCTCATAAGATTATAATGGAGCTGAAAAATTCCTATCACCTAGTGACACTGTAACTGTCATAACATCATAGCACAGGGCATTACTCACGTGCCTGTGGTGATGCTGATATAAACAAACCTAGTGCACTGTCAGTCATGTAAAAATGAATAGCCCGAACAATTATGTGCAATATGTAATACTCAATGGTGATAATAAAAAATCTGGGTTACTGGTTTATGTCTTTACCATGTCATAATTTTATCCTTATTTTAGAATATACTCCTTCTACTTAGAAAAAGATAACTTTACTGTATAACAGTATGCTGTGTGACCCTGGCAGCAACGTCATGCGTCTTGTTTACCATGTCTCTTGATAACATCAAGAGATCATGTCCAGTGATTGACGTATACCATCTAGGCATGTGTGAGAACACTCCATGTTGGTCACACAATGACAGAATCAACTAAGATGCATTTCTCCTTTCTCAGACCATGTCCCTATCATCAAGCAAACCATGACTAAAAAATCCAAGATATTAGAAGTCAGTATAATGATGATTTGTGGGGAAGAAGGTAGAGATGGTAATTAAACAACGTAGTCTTATAACACTTAAAATATCCAGATACTATCCAAAATTATTTACCCTAGGAAGAACCAGGAAAATCCTACCTGCATGGAAAACCCATCAAGGATATCTGACCAAGATGCAGATGTTGAAATTAACAGTCTTTTATGAAAATTATGAAAAGTAATAAATAATCATAGATATTCTTAAAACAAAGTTAAAATAGAAATTCTTAGCAAAGAAATAGTAAACTCAAAGAAAACTCAAGTGGAAATTTTTGTTCTGAAAGATACAATAACCTGTAGTAAAAATTTTACTGGATGGGTAGCCTGGGTACAGAGGTTGCTTAGTTCGGGGCCTGGCAGATTTGTTTTTGCTACTTGGGCCAAAAGCCTCTGTTGCAAACATGCTCTGCCAGATAATGTGTCAGGCCAAGCAGCATCCAAGCTTGATCCCTCTCTTCACATTTATTGGAGCAGGAGATTCTAGAGCAGCACTGTATGTAGTAAGTGTGGCATTCATAAGTACAGATGTCAGCCCAGGAAGAATAACCTAGGACCCTGGAACAAACTGGGTCCCATAATCAATACAAGTTCTGCTCAGTGAATATGGAGTACAGCACACTGAAGAAAGGTCCAGATTTATAAATGAATTGTTTCACTCTAAAGCTACTTAGAATGAAGGTCTTTCAAAAGCGATCCACCCAGTTTTCCACTTAACCAGCTCATGTGTCTCTGTTAAATGCAAGATTTTGTTGATCTGTTGGAGTTTATTGCACTGATTAATAAATCTCTGAAACTTAAACAAATTACTGGATCATTCAATAATAGAATGGAAATGAAAAAGGATGCATCAATAAACTTGAAAATAAATCAGTAGAAATTATCCAACATGATAAATAGGTTTTTGATTATGGGAAAAATAAAGCCTGAAAGACTGTCTGAAGGACTACTGGGATAATGGGAAAAAAAAAATCTAATATTTTTGTCATAGGCATTCTAGAAAGAGAGAAGAAAGAATATGGTGCTGAATCATACCTGAAGATATCATGGCCAAAAACTTTGCACACTGGGGGAAAGATAATAACCCTTAGACCCAGTAAATTCAGTGAAAATGTAATAGTTTAAGCCCAAATAAATCCTCATATTCAGACACATTATAATTGAAATTCTACAAAAATAAAAAAAGGTAAAAGTGTCCAAAGATACATCATGCCTTTTCTATAGAAGAACAACAGTTTAAGACTATGGATTTCTCATCAGAAACCATAGAGGGAAGAGAGAAATGACACAACGTTTTCAGGAGTTAGAAGGAACTGCTGAGCCAGAGTTCTATATCCAGCAAAAAAAAAAAAAAAAAAAAAAAAAGTACTCCTTAGAAATGTAGATGATCAAAAAGAGAACTAAGAGAACTTCTTACCAGCAAACCACCTGAAAAAGAAATTCTAAAGGTAGTTCTTTAAATAACAAGAAAATAATACCAGGAAGAAACTTGGAATGAGAGAAGAGCAAAACAAAGAATAAATATTTGTCACTTATATTCTTCTCTTGAGTTCTTTAGAATATATTTGACAGTTGAAAGCATAAATTTTTAACCTCCAGTGGTAAGAGTTTTCAGTGTATGTAGAGGTAATATATAAGGCAGCGACAACACAAAGGTCAAAGGTCAAAGGCAACTATATGGTGGAAAGCTTCTACATTTTATATGGTGAAATTAATTTTAGGTAGACTACGAAAAGCAAAGTATATGCATTATTGTCCTTAGAACAACTGTTAAAGAGAACTATATAAGAGATAAGAGTATAACTGAAAACTTAAAATGGATTCATAAAAGTACTGAGGAAACAATGAAGAGGACGGAAAGGAAAACAGACTTGAAGAATAAAGAGATTAGAAAACAAATAGCGAGCTTGTAGATATAAATCCAAATGCATCTATAAGTATTTGTAAATGGTCTAAGTGTAATAATTAAAAATTGAGATTGCCAGAAATGAGTAAAAGAAAACATGACCTACCTTTGTGTTGTCTATGAAAAACTTTTTTGTAATGTAATGATATAGGTAGACAAAAAGTGAAAGGTTGAAAAAGGATGTTCTGTGTGCACACTAATCAAAAGCTGGAGCATCTGTGTCAGAGAGGAAGACTTCAAAACAATACAGAAAGGAATATTAGTACAAGGAATACAGAGTTCATTAGCCTGGAATGGAGCTCAGTGCTAGGGTGTTTGCCTTTTATACTTGAGGCCTTGATTTGATTCCTAGCATTGACCTCTTCTCCACCAAAAAGAGAAAATTTTAAAATTTACTTAATGATGAAGGGGTCAGCTCACCAAGAAAATGTAGGAATTGTAAACATATGTGCACTCAAATTACATGAAGCAGTACCTACAAATAGAAATATACAAATTCACAGTTATTGGTGGGCACTACAGCATTCCTCTCTTGATGGTAGATAAAATTAATAGAAAATCACAATTATAGAAGAACTAAACATCATCCATCAATTGGGTCTAATTGATGTTTGCTATTATTGTCCACCCAATAATAGCAGAATAGAGATGTTTTTCAAGGGAACATGAAACATTCATCAAAATAGGTCATATTATGGATCTTAAAAACAATTTGAAAAATGTAAAGAATTGAAATATCATAAAAGATATTCTCAAACCATGAAAGTGATGTTTAAGTGAAAAATAGAATGATAATAGAAAAATATCCCAACTTGAACATCAGCCAGTATATTTCTAAATAATCCGTGGTCTAAGAGCTTTCTTGAGGGAAACTAGAAAATATGTTGAACTAAATGAAAATGAAAACATACGATCAAGATGGGTGTGATACAACTCAAGTGGTGCTTACAGAAACTTTATTATATGTGCTAAATGCTTGTATTAGTACAGAGGATGGATCTTCAATCCATTCTCTACCTCTTAACGAACTAGAAAAAGACAAGCAGAATGAAGGGTACAATAATAAAGGTATGTGCAGAAAATAATAAAATTAAAACCATAAAGATAATAAAAGCAATAAAACCAAATCTCCTTCTTTAAAAAATCAATTCAATTAATAAACTTCTAGCAAAATTGAGAAAATACACAGATTATCCATCTCAAATATGTGGATATCAGTATAAATTTTACAATCACTGAGAGACTAATAAGAGAATACTATGATAAATTTGATGCATAGGAATTTGGCAGCTTAGATGGAGGGGACACATTTCTTGAAAATCATGAGCTACTCAAAGTCACTAAAGTAACATAGGTTACCTAACTTCTATTAAATAGATTGAATTTTTGTTAAAATCCTGGGAAAGAAAGCTCTAGGCTCAAATATTTCCACTAGGGTGTTCTACCAAACAAAGAAGAAATCATGGTAATTCTGCAACATCTTTTAAAATAGGTGGTGAAGATGGAACACTTTCCAACTTATGAGGCCAGAAGAGTAATTTTGGCCTTCAGAGAGTAACCCTGATAGCAAAACTGGGTGAAGATGAATGGAAAGGAAAGAAAAGGAAAATGAAAACTGCAAACATTCCTTATGACAGTAGATGCAAAAATTCTCAAAATATTAGCAAATCAAAGTCCTGAGGTATAAAAAAAGATTAATATCTACAAAGCAGGTTTGCAAAGCTGGGTCAGTGTTAGGAATTGATCAGTGTAGTCTGCCATCTTAATAGTCAGTCTGAAGATGATGGTCACAGGTTCATATTCATTGATGCAGAAAAAAATGCCAAAGCTGAACATTTTGTGGGGATGTAGAAAGGAGCCACTGAGGTCTATGTTCCATAGGCTGTGGAATGGTAAAATCCTTGACTGCACACTCAGGATTATGCATGCTTGGGGGAAAACTCCCAAGTGACCAGATCAGCTTCGCTCATCCTTCTCTCTCCTCCATTTGCAAAACTGTGTGACTCCTAATTGGACCATCCTTACAGACTATCATGTTACACTACTGGTTCTTTGTTCTTGGACTCCACTCTTCTATAAAAGTGCTGTATTTCCTTAATAAATTTTGAGACTGTGTCTAGAACTTGATCTCCCGGAGTAGGACCTCTGTCACCTTTCCCCCTCCAGAAGGGAAAAAGACCCTATGAGGCCCAGGCCCAGCCAAATGCCTACAAAAACATCTCATGATAGAAATCCCCTGCCAGGAAGGAATAGAAGGAAACTTCCTCAGTCTGATCAAGTCCATCTATAAAGTACCTATAGCTTATGTAATTCATGATGAAAGATTACATGCCTTTCCCATAAAATGAGGAACAATGCAAGGATGTCTACTTAAAACACTCTTATCCAACATTGAAGTCCTAGTTGGTGAAGTATGTTAAGGAACAAAATAGGCACATAGATTGGAAATAAATAAAATTGTTTCTTTATACAGACCTCATGATTCCCTTTATAAAAAAAAGTCTCAAGAAAATCACCAAAAAACTCCTAGAGATTAAAAAGTAAATTTAGCAATTTTTCAGGATACAAGGTCAAGATATAAAAATCTCTGCATTTTTTGTATGCCAGCAATGTACAACTGGAAACTTCTACAACTGAACTTCTAAAACTTTTTAAACATTCACATTAGTGGCAAAAATGACACATATGAATATAAACAGAATAAAATATTTATAGGATCTATATGCTAAAAATTACAAATACCAAAGTAAGAAATCACAGAGGACTAAAATAAATGTAGAGATACACCATACTCATGAATCGGAATGCCCAACAAAGTAAAAATGTTCAATTTGATCTGGATTTAATAAAATTTAAGTAGAATTCTCAGGAAAATTGTTTTATAGAAATGTACAAGCCAATGATGAAGTTTTTTGAAGGGTAAAGGAACTAGTATAGTTAAAATGATTTTGAAAAAGAATAAACAGAGGAATCATACTTCCTTATTTTAAGACTTTACCATGTAGTGATAGTAATTAAGACAATAGGGCATTGGAAAAGGAATAGACAATTATCATTGGATTACAACAGAGAATCCAGAAATAAACTCACACAGATGTGGACAATTAATTGATTTTTGACACCAAAACAAATGTTTATGTAGTATAACTTATAAAAATTTTAATGTTTATGCATAAAGGAAAAAAAAGTCCTGCCATCATCAAAATTAAAGTATAGAGGGGAAGAGCAGAGAGAGACTCGCAAAACAAACAAACAAAAAAACCACATTGCTCAAACAAAAAGAATCAGGACTGGATGTAAGACATGCTTATAGAGGTGCTTAGAGCTCCCCTCCCCTCTTTTTTTGATACAAACTTAAGAACAATCAGCTCATCATATTTTTTGATTCTTCCTTTGATTTCTTATACTTTGAAAGTCTTGTTAAGGAAGTCTGATCCTAAGCCAAAATGATGAAGATTCAGGCCTACTTTGTCTTCTATTTGGTGTAGGGTCTCTGGTCTAATTCAGAAGTCCTTGATCCATTTTGAGTTGAGTTTTGTGCAGGGTGAGAGAGAGAGGTTTAATTTCATTTATTACATATGAATTTCCAGTTTTCCCAGCACTGTTTGTTGAACAGGCTGTCTTTTCTCCATTGTATGTTTTTGGCTCCTTTGTCTAGTATGAGGTAACCGTATTTTTGTGGGTTTGTCTCTGTCTTCTATTCTGTATCATTGGTCTACCTGTCTATTTTGGTGCCAGTACCATGCCGTTTTTGTTACTATTGCTTTGCAGTACAGTTTAAGGTCTGATATTGTAATACCTCTTGCTTCCCTCTTTCTGTTCTGGATCATTTTGGCTATATGAGGTCTCATTTTTCCAGATGAAGTTCGTGATTGCCTTCTCTATTTCTATGAGGAATGTCATTGGAATTTTAATTGGAATTGCATGGAATCTGCTTAGTGCCTTTGGTAGAATGGCCATTTTGACAATATTTATTCTGCCTATCCAGGAACATGGGAGATCTTTCCATCTCCTAAGGTTTTCTTAAATTTCTTTGTGTAGTGTTCTTTAGTTTTCATCGTAAGAGGTCTTTCACAACTCTTTTGTTAGATTGATTCCCAAGTATTTTATTTTTTTTTTTTTTGAGGCTATTGTGAATGGAGTGGTTTTCCTGATTTTTCTTTCTGAGGATTCATCACTTATGAAAAGAAAAACAATAGATTTTTGCATATTGATTTTATATCCTGCTACTTTGCTAAATTCATTTATTAGTTCTAGAAGTTTTCTACTGGAGTCTTTTGGATCCTCTAAATATAGAATCATGTCATCAACAAATAGTGACTGCTTGAGTTTTTCTTTTCCTATTCGTATCCCCTTAATTTCTGTGGTCTATCTAATTGTTCTGGCTAGTGTTTCAAGGACTATTGAATAGAAGTGGTGAAAGAGGTCATCCCTGTCTTGTTCCAGTTTTTAGAGGGAATGCTTTCAGTTTTTCTCCATTTAGAATGATGTTGGTCATGGGCTTAGCACAGATAGCCTTTACAATGTTGAGGTGTGTTCCGACTATTCCTATAAACTTTACACCAACAATACAAAGAACCCAATCAATAAATGGGTCAAGGATCTAGACAGACACTTTACAGAAGAAGATGTACAGGTGATCAATAAATATATGAAAAAGTGTTCAACATCTCTAGTAATTAGAGAAATGCAAATTAAAACAACTCTAAGATTTCATCTTACTCTAATTAGACTGGCTATTATCAAGAACACAAACAATAATAGATGCTGGTATGGCTGTGGGGAAAAAGGCACTTTTACATTGCTGATGGAGTTGCAAATTGGTACAGCCATTCTGGAAAGCAGTGTGGAGATTCCTCAGAAAATTTGGAATGGTTGCAATTTTTGACCCAGTTATCCCCCTCCTCGGTTTATACCCAAAGGATATAACTGTTTCTCAATGAGTAGGGTCCCATATAGCTAGCTATTTTATCTTAAGTAGTTAAACATCTCTTGTACAAATTTGTTTTGCTCTTCATTTACTTAGAGAAATCTTCTTCAGAATACACGAAGACAGATTTCTGCCTTAGCCATAAAAATTATTATGAAACTAAAACAATGATATTTAAATGTTTATGGAAGGAAATTTGATTCTGTTACAAAAATGAAAGGTTAGAAAAATATTATTAAATCAAATGGAGAGCTCTTTTGAAAATGATTTTAATTATTCTTTTTTCCTATCAGCTAGTTTGCTTGTATACATATGGTCTGTACAAGATGGTGGACAATTGATTTTGTTCTGTGCCTCAGTTTCCTCATATGTATAATGTACGATTAGATATTCTGACTGTTGATAGGCTTCCTGAGAGCATATCCCATGACATACATATTGCAGCACAAGTTTTTAGGGTCCTTGAAGAAAAATACCAATATTTCAAATGTACATCATTTTCCTTCTTAAAACCAAATACATCTTTTACTCATTTGACTGTTGAACACTGGTGACGAAAATGAAAGAAACTTGTTATTAGGGAAATTTTAAATATTTAAGGTTAAAAGAAAAGAGATTACTTTATGCATAGCCTCTTTTACGTTTGAAAACCCACATCAAAGAATGAAAGGCAATTTAATCACAGATGCTGGAGTTTGAAGGCTGTAAAAAAGCCATGTGGAATAAGAAATACAGACCCACCTTACACACCTTTGAAAGATAAAGATATTATGAAATATAAATCTTTCTATTACATGGGACAGCTGGGCATATATGGTTTTAATATGTTGGTTCTAGGAAAGCTTAAAGTGGAACTTCTACAGAAACCAATATGTATGCTTGTAACTTTCCCTTCATAATTACATATTTCAATATTGGTAAGGACATGCATAGTTAAATAACAATAAGAGTGTTCTTTAAAACATTTGCCATATCGGTATCACTGCACAATACCGAGCGAATGTGCACATCTTCTTACATATGAACACATGAACAGCAGGTACTTACAACACTTTCTGATAAAATGCATGTTTGTGGATACATGGCTTATACAAGGAATCTTTTAGTAAATATATTCTTGATGGTGTGTTTTACAATATTACTTTTCATAAAGGGGTAGGGATGATATTTATTGCTGTTAAACAGCATGTTCACAATATTTGCATTTACTGAGCAAGAACTAATGGTAACAGAACTTCTGTGTCAACCCATATATCGGAACAGCTATTTCAAGGGTAGTTTATAATTGTATATTCTAAAGATAAACTGAAGACTCTGCAAAATGTCATGCCTTCTTTAAAAGACCTTTCCTTTGGCATTTTTGTTGCTGCTCCTATGAAGTGTAAGACTCTGGAACGTCTACAGTATAGGAAATAAGTATATTAGGTATGGACATAAAAGATGCTAATGTTACCTAACAGGGACTCAGCATACAGGAAATGCAAAGAAAATTTTAGCACTGATGTTTTAAAAGGAATGCCACTGTGCAAAACATTTCAGTGTCACAAGAGAAACAGTGTTTTTCTTTCCTTTTTAGCATTATTAGTCAAGTGGTAAGAGTAAAAGTCTTGAAAATTAAATATTGTATTGGGTTATATTTTTAATGTGCTTTGAAATTTTGGATTATACCAATTTCCCCAGCAATTGAATCATATTTACTTTTTAAGTGTAATCTGTTTGTTCCCCTCCTCTTTTAATTGTAACATAAAGTTTTCAAAGACAAAAGATGAACAAAGGCCTCCCATTCCATATGTGCTGTGAAGCCCGGCAGGAAGCTTAGCTACTTCCCACTACAGAGTCCTTTGTAAATGTGTTTCTGAAACCCTTAAGGTAAGACTTAAAAAAAAAAAAAATTGGACAATTGTCAAGGATGGTTGATTTTTAAGGCTTAACTACCTGAGCAATGTTCATTTAAAATAACATATGAGTCTCAATCAAAATGATCTAAGCTGAGCAAACGGCCGCTTTGTCCTTCCCTTTCAAGGAAGTTCTGAGGTACTACAAAATCTGTGAGAGTGAAATTTCTTCGGTTAGTGCTCTTTATTCTTTTGTGGGAAAATTTTTTCCCTGCATAGCTTTAAAAATAGTCAAGCCTACTGGAAACCTTGTAAGAAACTTTTCTAGTTAGAGTCCAATTTTTTTTTCTCATTCATCAAAACAGATCTACCCAGAAAGAATATGAGGTAAAAATATTTATCTCAGAGGAGTGGAGAGCTTCTTAGGTCATTTCTGGTGGTACTGAGGCCTGGGATTCATTATGCTCTTTGGGTGTGGCCTCTAATATGTGAAAGTGGTGGAATCTGGGAGTCCAGCACCCCTTTTTGGATCAGCTGCTTCTCTTGGCTGGGCTTATGCAGTGACAACTTGCATTCTGAGCACAGCCCATCCTCCCAGAGCATTCTGGGTGTTCTTCCAAGATGTTGGACCCTTGGACAGTGTCTTCCAAGATGAAAGTGATGGTTAAGTCTATCCTGTTTCTATGTCCCAACTACAGCCCTCAACATGTTAACCGATCACCATGGTATTCCTTAGAGAAATGTCTAGATGACCTTTACTCTGCTTGGCCTTCTTAACATACTCTTGCTTCTGGTCCAAATGAAATTGTTCAGGAAGATTTTTTTTTTCTGTATCATTTTTATTTTATCATTTCCTTAAATATTTGTTTTGGGCTATTGTAGCAGCATTACCCCCCAGACGTCTAGAATCATCAGAAAGAACAATCAGGATCCTTCTGTGCTACCTGAATCCATGAGCAGACATTTTTAAATGGCTCTTATAAATGTGTTAAATGTGTTAAAACTGCAGTGACCTCCTCGTAGGTAATTCTGTTAACAGGACTGGGCTGTGGTTGCTTTTTACTGACTTGTTGATTTAGGGACCAGCTGCCTCCTAGGAAATTGTGATCAAATGCTATAAAAGCAGAACATAAATATGTCAAATGCATGAGTAGGAATTGGGAAACTTGATTTGTCCTGTGATCCAATCTGGATTCAAGATTGGTGCCACTTGAAATTATTATCCTTAGAGAACTTGTTAACCCCCACCCCAAATCGTTTGCTTGTGTGCGTGTGGGTGGTGTGTGTGTTGTACAAGTATAATTTCACCCCATGTCCTTCCTCTCCAATTTTTACGATTATGAATTTTTGGGTCCTGCTCTCCTTTTCTCTCCTAAACACTGTAACTCAGAGAGGGTCAGGGGTGTTGGAATGTCCTAAATGCTGTTTCTTTCTATTAAAAAGACATAAAGTATTTGAGTAGTAGAAATAAATAAGAATGAACATGATAAATTGATTTGGAAGAAAACACATGAGCAGAGTGTTGGGGGCACTGAATGGAGACATACAGTGGACACGGGGAAGGAGAACAGAAGAGATGCTGAAGCAGCAGTAGAGAAAGTCCTGCCAAAGGGCTCGGACGTAGAGGAGAAATAAGAACGAGCGAGAGGAAAGCAAGCAGATGAGGATACAAGGTGTTGAACTCAAAGGGAGCAGCAAAGAACAAAGCCCATCATTGAGAAAGATATATTAGATATTAAATCTTAACTATTCTTATTTGTTTTTAACTCAAAACATAGTATCTATTTTCTTGTTTCTCAAAAGGATATAGGAGAAAACAGTTGAAGTATGGCAGAACATGGGAATAAAGGGGCTGATGGACAGACACACCTTTGTCTGATTCTTAATTTACTCCCTGGTTTTGAAATTTAATTGCTCCCCGAGGTGTTGGTAATTGTCTGTAAGCCACTGAATTCTGCAGTGAGCATGAAATCTATTGAAAGGTATGGAATTTTCTGTAGGAACGTAGTAAAATTTTGAAAAGAAGAAATTATTTGAATAAAATAAAATTTCTTTCACCTGAATTTTGTTGTATTTCAGTGTGACCTTAAAGAAAAATGAATAAAGCTTTTCAGAAACGCTGTAATTTCTTCATTTTCTAAATTTTCCCATTATGTTGTCTATTCTCTCATATATAACAATGGTTTTAAAGGTGTTATTCCAGAACCAGCACCATCAGCATCATCTGAGAACTTCTTAGAAATGTAAGTCCTTAAGCCCCATCACAGACCTCATGGATCAGAAACTGGACATTTGTCCTAACAATCTGTTAACAGTCCCCTTCAAGTGTGTATGAAAGTTTAAGAATTATTGGTTCGTATTCTTCCACTCTGTCTGAAACACTTCATATTATCATTAAATAAATTAATTTTGTATTCATGTTTTGTTTCAGTAACTTTTAATTTTCCATGGACAATGATCTTCTCTTTGTTTTAAAAAGTTCTGTTGATCTATAACTGGCATATATTAAACTGCACATTGGAAGTGCACCATTGATTTGTCTTCACACACACGAACACACACACACACACACACACACACACACACACACACCCATGAAACCAATGCCATAATCAAGACAGTGAACAGGTATCTCACCCCAAAAGTTGTCCTGGTGCCTCCTTAAAATCATTCACTCTGACCCCTCCTACTTATCCGCTTTCTGTCACTATAGATAAGTCAGCATTTTCTAGAGTTTTCATATAAGTGAAATTGTACCATGCAGTACAATTTTGGATCTAATTTGCAGTACTTTTTGGATCTAATTTGTTTCAGTCAGCATGATTATTTTAAAATGTATTCATTTTTGCATATATCAATAGTTTATTCAATTCATTATTGAATTCTGTTTGATTGTATGGATATACCATGACGTGTTTATTCACTAATCTTTCAGTGGACTTTTATGTTGTGTCTAGTTTAGGCTATTAAAAAATGAAGCTGTCATGAAGTTGTGTACAAGTCTTTACATGCCCTCAAGCTTTCCTTTCCCTTTGATAAAAACCTAGGAGTGTAGATCATATGTTAGGGGTATGTTTAACTTTTCAAAAAACTGCCAACATTTATCAAAGTAGCTGTTCTGTTTTGTGTTCTTGGCAGAAGTGTATGAATGATCCATTTGCTTTAAATCCTTAGTAGAAAAAAATCATTAGTATATTCATCCTTTTAAACTATTCTTTCTAACAGGTGTGTAGCAGAATCTCACCTTTGTTTTGTTTTGCATTGTTGTGACACTGGGGATTGAACCCAGAGCCTCTCACATGCTAGACAATTGCTCTACCTTTGAGCTTCTATGTCCCCAACCATTTTTACTTTATTTTGAAACACAGTCTCACTAAATTGCCCAGGGTGTTTTCCAATTTATGATCCTCCTGCCTCAGCCTCCTGAGTAGCTGGGATTACAGATGTGTGCCACTGCTCCTGGCTTCTCATTATGGTTTTAATATTTCTGGATGACTAGTGATGTTGAACACCTTTTCATATGCTCATTTGTCATTCATGCATTTTATTTTGAAGTGTCTCTTCAAATTTTCTTCCCTCTTTTACATTCGGTTTTGTTGTCTTATTGAGTGCTGGTAATTCTTTCTATATTCTAGACAAAAACCCTTTATTAGATTTTATGATTTATAATATATTCTTCCAATGTTGGCTTGTCTTTTCATTTTGTTAACAGTGTCTTTGAAGGAGCATGAGTTTTTAGTTTTTAATGAAGTCTAATTTATTAATTTGATCTTTTATTAATCATGCTTTTGTTTTACCTGAAAGAAAACATTTTGACTAGCTCAGGTCACAAAGATCGTGCATCTGTGTGTTTGAGAAACATATAGTGGAGTTTTTTTTTTTTTTTTTTTTTTTTTTTTTTTTTTCCTCAAAACTAACAATCTCTACTTTTTAAATGGGATATTTAAACCACTTATGTTTAATGTGTTTATCAATATGCTAGCTTTAAATCTAGGATTTTGCCATTTCTGTTTTTCTTATCTGTTGTTTTCTTTCCTCCCTCTTTTAATTTTTTGCTTTCTTTTGGATTAATTGAATAATTCTGTTATGATTCCATATTGTCACCTCTGTTGGCTTTGTTTTATTGTTACTGTGGTTGCTTTAGGATTTATAGTGCATATCTGTTACTTCTTACTAGCTGTATTTGAATGTTATTATACCACTTCATTTTTAGTTTCAGACTTTCAATGGTATACTTCCAGGTTTTCTCCCTTGGATATTTTTTTCCTGTGATTGTCACGTTTTATGTTTCTTACAAATCCCACACTACATAGTTGTTACTCATTTTTTGTTTAAACAATAAATTATCTTTTAAAAAGATATAAAAAATATAAGAAAAATATATATGCCTTAACTAATTTACTTGTCATTTATGGTGTTCTTCACTACTTTGCATAAATCCAGGTTTCTATTTGTTATTTTCTTTCTGTTTCAAGGATTTCCTTTCTGTTTCAAGGATTTCCTTTAACATTTTTGTAGTACAGATATGCCTGTGATGAATTATTTCAGCCTTTGTAGACCTGTATTCAGCCTGTGTATATGTAAAATGTTTTGTTGCCTTTGGGTTTTTTTGGTTTTTTTTTTTTTTTTTTTTTTTTTTTTTTTTTTTTTTTGCAAGGTATTTCAAATTCTCAATTGACAATTTTTTTTTTCATTACTTTAAATGTATTGCTCTACTTTTCTTACTTGCACTATTTTCAATGACAAACTGCTGTCATGCTTACCTTTGTGTCTTTTGTGTCTGGCTTGCTTTTAAGATTTTTCACTTTATCAGTCATTTTGAACAACATGATTCTGATGTGCCTTGGTATAGTTTTCTTCATGTTTTTTATATTGAAGTTTGTGGATATTCATTGATCTGTAGGCTTATATATCTTTTTTGCTTTATCTTTTTGAACATAAAATATAGTTATTGTATTTGTCCATTTTCCATTGCTATAATAAATACCTGAAATTCAGTAACTTGAATAGAAAAGCGGTTTTTTTAGCTCATAATTTTGGAGGCTGAAAGTCCCAACCTCATGGCACCAGTTCTGGCAAGGGTCCCCATGGCTTTGTCACATCATGGGTGGATGGCTTCACAGTGGGAGCACATGTAAAAGGGACATATATGGCAAGACAGGAAGCCAGAGGTCAGTGAGGAGTCAGGCTCACTCTTCCGTATTAACACCTCTTGTGGGAACAAACTATCTTCATCCCTTCCAAGGGCAGCACAACCAACAACCTAATTCCCATTAGAAACTTCCACCACCTCTTCAAGGTTCCACCACCTTTCAACACTGCTACACTGGGAACCAAGATCCTAACACATAAATCCTTGGAGGTGCACACTCAAACTATATCTAAAGAATATCAATTATAATAACTATTTTAAAGTTCTTTTCTGTTAATTCTAACATCTGGATCAATTGACTGATTTTTTCTCTTCATTTTGGGTTATATGTTCCTGCATTTTTTTTGAATGATGGTTAATTTTGCTTGGATTCCAGATATTGAGAATTTTATATTTTTGTATGGGAGATAGTTTTCATATCTTTTAATGTCCCTGAGCTTTGTTCTGAGATGCAGTTGAGTTACTTGGAAATTATTTGGAATGATTTTTAGGATTTTACTTTTAAGATTTGTTAGGTGAACTACAGCAGGGCTCAAGCATTGTTATCTATTAATGAGTCATGACCTTTCTCTGTACCCTACCCAATGCCCCATCCATTGTGAGGCTTTTCCATTCTAAGTGATGGGAGCAGCACTCTTTTGAGCCTTGTATGAACTCTGGGTACTGGTAACTCCAGTCTTTTTGGGTTGGTCTTTCTGCAGCCTTGGGTAATTTCCTCACATGCATGTGCTCATTAGTATTCAGCTGAGTACTTGAGGAGGACCAGCTGCAAATCCCCAGAGTTCTCTTGCACTGCTTTTTCTAGTAGTCTATCCTTGGGACCTCAGCAATCCTGATCTTCTGAGCCTCTCAGCTTTGTCTCCTAAACTGAAGGAGTTTACTGGGCTTTGCCTGACTCCATGTACCAGCATATGGCCTGGAGCTTCTCCCAAGGAAGTCAGTTGAAACAGTCAGGTTATACCTCACTTTTTTCTCAACTCTCAGACATCACTGTCTCTCCCCACCTTATTGGAGTATCTTGTAAATCATTCTGAAATTTCTTGTGTTTTATTTAAGATGTAGGGTAAATCTGTAGGCGGAATGCAGGAGTGACTGATCCTATTTATTCTCATTCTATGTGTTAGAGCATTTTACACAGTGCTGGAGGAGAAGGTTAATAACAAGTGTTCACATTTATCAAGCACACACTTTTCCTAGTTTTTTTTTTCTTCTAAATATTATACATGGACTAGTTTATTTGATCCTCACAACAATCCTAGGAGATGAGCGTTGTCTGTATTTTACAGATGCACAAGTGAAGGATGAGTGACTGGCCCAAAGTCCAGTGCCAGTAAGTGTCACAGCCAATATATCAGGAAGGTGCCCTCAGCTCATCCCTTAACCTCGATTCATAGAACTGCTGTCTCATACAAGAGGCTCACCAGGGGAAGAGAATGGCCACAGCCAGGAACATTATTGAAGGCGTTTTATGCGATCACTACAGTGATTCAAATGTCAGCTCTGACACTTAGGAGATCACTGAACCTCCCTGAATTTCAGTTTCCTTGATTGTAAACAGGAAATTACCATCCCTACCAAAAGAGTTCTTGTAAAAATGAAATAAAACAGTGTAACAAACCTATTACAGTACACAATTTACTCAAAATTTGCTGATAAAAGGTGAGATCTGGCCATGCCCAGCACTTGAGAGGCAAAAATGAAAACTTTTGGTGCAACTCTAGTGAGGACCTTATTTTAATTACAGTGTGTAGTGATTTAGCCTTCCTACCCATCTTTGCATTTTTCCTTCACAATCACAATTGAAGAAAGAGTTATTTTCCCTCTTGTCTTCCAAATGGAAAAAATGAATCTAAGAGTGGTTAGAAGATTGGGGCAAGACCAGAAAATTAGCAGGTGGCAGAGCCAAGCTTGCCACTTGGGCTTTCTAAGTTATTCAAGTTCTTATACTAAGGACAGAATGTCAGTCAAAAATCTGAAAAATTCTTTGAGAAAGTCTGTGAACTTTTAAGCTGGTTTATTTATGTTGTAAATGTTGCAATTAAGTCCCAAACAAGTAATATATTCCCAGTAAATGGATGTGCGTTTTGTTGAATGAATCCTTAGGTTGCTGAGGATGAAGAATGGGTTTTTTGTTTTTTTTTTTAACTCCAGCTTTTGTGCAATATTAGCATCTGGACTAGACTTAGTGTTCAGAATGCCCTCTGACTCCCCAAGATCCCCAGAGATGATGAGATACACAGAGTTGCAGAATTAGATTTTTCTTTCTCCTTCTAGAATTTTATATTGTGTGCGTGTTAAAGAACACTTTTAATGTTTATTTTTAAATGTGATACTATGTGGGTGATATTGGTGCATTTCTTTTGATGTGTCCAAAATTTCAACCTGCAGGCAATAGGAGTGTTGAAGCAAAATTGACCCTAGACAGATAATAAATTCTAAGCTGGGATGCATAAATCAGCAAAGGGTATTTTTTAAAGCCACCCCCCAACAAAGGGTAGTTAAGGAAGAACAGGAAAGAAATGTCTTTGGAGAATTGTTTTCTATCAGTTCAGAAAATAGAGGAAAGCATCCAGCGATACCCAGTGCTGGTTAGCAGATTGTCATTTTTAGGTTTGATGTTCCAGGGTTTAATTGTCTTTCATGTGAACAATAGCAGACACTCTCTGGTGTGCTATGCTAGCATGATAAAAGGGGGTCGTTCTTGCATAGCAATGCCTTTTTTTATTATTAGCGTAAAAAATTAGCAAGCTGGAAGTCGTTAGAAGGAGTTCCACTGGCATTAATTGTAATGCAGCCTGAATTTGTTTGCAGACCAGTGCAGCAAGACAATAGCAGGGAGAAAAAAGAGCAATATTAATAGCCTTCTACTTATTGTATCATTTTAGTGGGCCTTAATAAGGTGTCTGCTGTCAACCGGAATTTATTAAAAAAAAAAAAAGACATAGTAATTGATGTATTGCAGTAAGTATGGAAGAGGGCTCAACTTGATTAATGTATGAGTTGGCTTTTTAAGGCATTTTAAAAAGGCTTCTTAACTGGGTCTTAAGAGACTGGCACAAGCCCACTGTAAACTACCTCTTTGCCTTTGGAAAACAGCCTGACAGCTGCTGACGTCTCTTGTGGGTTTTTCTCTTTTTTTTCCTTTTCCTGATCAGAGAAAACTGAAGTAATATACTCCTCGTCAATAATTGCAGTGCTTAAAAATCTTATAAAGGGATTTTGACTCTTCTCTCCAGAGAGGACTTTCCAAAGGTTAAATTAGTTTTACTTGTGTGTGCTTCAAATATCACCACTTTCAATAAGGAGTGGATTTGGTTTTTAAATAAGCCGCTATTTTGTGGGTTGCTGGAGCCTTGACCCTTTTTGACATAAACTGTTTTGATGTCAGAAATGGACTACATCCAAAAGCAATTTCAGGTCAAGATGAGTTTCTTCACTGTAGCATGGATTGTGTTCTTTCCGTGTGTGTGTGTGTGTGTGTGTGTGTGTGTGTGTGTGAGAGTGTGAGTGTGTGTGTGTAAGAAAGAGAGAGAGAGAGAGAGAGAGGGAAGGAAACAAATATGAGAGAGACAGGTAGATTGATTAAGCAACTAGTAATACCTTTGTGGAAAAAGTAAGGAACGTATTTCCCAGGAAATTTTTCTTCCTTCGTATCAGTTTAAGATCCATTCATCCACTTTTCCTTTTGCTCTGCACACTGTATATCAACCCTACTCTAAAGGTATTTTTTTTTTTTTTATGAGAAACAAAGCACCTGACTTATAACCCCAAGGGAGATAGGGGAAAAAAAGAAAAAAGGAGAAAACCGAAATACTTTACCTCTTTGGTATCCATAGGTGTCAACACAATGCCCCAGGTAGTGGGGCACCTCTTTTGATAATAAGAAAAAGAAGACATTTGAAGAATCCCAAGCTGGTTGAAAGGATCAGGCTATCATGGTACAAGGTTGAAGGAAGCACCTCATTACTATTCAGCACCACTTCTTGAGTTGAGGTAAAGTCCATAAACATGAGAGAAAGAAACAAGACTGGAAAGAATGGAAGGAAAAGCGCACTTTGCACAGACCTCTGCTCACCTGGATTTTCCCGTCCGTGGCAACTATCAGGAGGCATGTTCTGCACGTGCATTGGCAGCAGCGTCTTTGCAGCTGGGCTTATCTGGTTGGTTCACAGGTGTATGGCCTTATTTCTGAGCTGGGACGGGTCTTGTAGGGCAGTGGGCGTGGATGACTTGCAGATGTGTCTCAGAGAATTCTGCCTCCCACGTGTCACCTCTTCAGACATTTTGTGGCTGTAGTAGTGCCTTCTGGATGCTGAGTTTACAGAGCATTTTGTTTCCTACTTCAGCTGGCTACCTTTCCTAACTCACCTTTTGAATTCATACAGTTTTCTTAATCTTTCAGAGTGCTTTTTCTCATTTGTGAAACAGAGAAACAATGGTAGTCACAGAGATTTTTCTAAGAATTAAATGAGATCATTCACAGAAAGCACTTATCCCAGTGTCTGGCACCAAATAAGCATTCAAGTCAACTATAATCACATCAGCAGCAACTTTAAACTAAAGGCAGGGCTCCTGTTTGTTGTTTCCCTGAGGTGCTGTTTCCAGGAACATGGCTTTGTCTCTAAGCTTTGTTATTGTTCGAGCCAACTTTGATGGGAGTGGTTTTTGTTTTGTTTTGTTTTGTTTTTGTTCTTTGTCTCATAGTATTGAATTCAAATATATAGGTCCTAAGTAATTTGGGGGGGGGGGAGTTACTTGATGAAATTACAAATATGACATTCTTCCAGAATGGTGCCTCACATTAAACCAAAGAGCATAAAGCCTAACCTGACAGATTCCTGAGCCAGAAGCATCCTGTTTGTCCATGGAATATTTTCAGAGGATAGCAGTTCTGGAGTCCTGAGCCATGTGACTGGCCATTTCTGATATCTGTCAGCTGAGACTGCCAAATGTTCATGAGTAACCATGTTGGGCACCATAAAGTCTACCATGTCTCACCATGTGTACCCATTTCTTTTCTTTTCTTTTTTTTTTTTTTTGCCCAGAGAAATTAAAGTAGAAAGGGTGAATACTCTTAGACTGAACAGTTAATTAAATTGCACTTCAGCAAACTTTATTGGGTTCCCATTTATGTTCATACTTGGGTGTCTACAGGTATTTGATGCTCTAAGTTTTGCAAAGGTGGATAAGACAACTCCCTGATATTTAAGAAGATCCCATCTAATAAGAAAGACACATAGGGAGACTTTGTGACTGCTAAAGAAGTAGCCTGCTGAGCCTAACTCCCAGCTTCTGTACAAAGTAGCCGGGGACATTATGGCTGAGCTTACCCTATACATGAGCATTATCACACTGTTTCAGGTTAAGTAGAAAACACACATGTTCTAGAAGGGGTAGGCAGACTTTTGTAATTGCAAATGGTAAAATATCTGTTTTTCTATCCATTGAAGAAATATACAAGCAGTTGTATCATTTCATCAAGAAATTATCCTGAATTGCTTAAAAAGTAGCAGATGAAATAAAAAGATTAAAGCTAGAGGTAATGCTCAAAGCTGCTCACTGTGGAGGGTTCCACTGGGACTTTTTAAAGGGATAGTATTGTGGAGGGCTGACCAGTTTAGCTGGTCTTTGGAAAACAGGTAGAATGTGATGGGCGAATGTGTTGGGTGTAGGGGACAAGGGAAGACAAAGTGAAAGTGTGCATGGAGGAGGAGGATTTAGGATTCTGAAACTGCTTGAATAAAGACAAGGAACTTTGAGAAAAAAATGGAAGAGCTAGAGTGGAGTCGTGAGTACAAACTGAGTGTGATTACTAAGTAGAGTACTAAGTCACTGGGGAAACATGAAAGATCTCAACTATTATACAAAAGAGCCTGAACTCGATTATTTATTATGTAGGAATATGCATTGATGAACATTTTTGAAGTTCATGTGACATGAGCTACACTGGATATTTGGAAGCCAGTTGGCAGCATGTGAGAGGTGGGTTGATAAAGGCATGGAGCCTACTGTGAACACTAATCCTCAGTCAGGACAATTGTTGTTTCCCTTTTCTACCAGTCAGTCAGTTGGGCTATACCACTGGTCCATAAAAGGAGGCTTAGCTATTTTTCATCTTTTAATTGATGAATTTTTTTGGCATAGCTAGATTACAGACATTTTAGATAATGTGTTTGTGTCCTAGACTGAGATGCTACCAAGTTTGGTTGCAAAGGGCAGGTTTCTCATAGGCTGAGATATTTTAGGTTAAAAGAACTTCTATAAAATCCTATTGACAGAAAATGCGTGAAACAGTGAGCACCTTTTGTATTCTCATTGGGCAGAAAGAAGGTGAACTAGTTCTCTGGCCTCTTCTAAGGCCACTGATCTCATCTATGAGGGCTCCACCCAGTGGCAGTTACCACCAACAGCCTCACCTGCTCACTTCATATTGAGGGTTAGGCTGTCAACACATGTGTTTGTGGGGAGCATAAACACTTAGTTCATAATAAACAGTTCTCTGGTAAATTGCTGTATTCCCAGACTGATTTTGATGCCAAATGGAAGAGGAAGAAAGCAAGCACATCTCAATGGTTTCAGGTCATGCTGAATCCGAGCAGGCTGCCTTTATTAACAGGCAGACACTCTGAAAAGTATTATTATTTCTTTTGTACAAAAAAATTATCTTTCTAATTAGGCATAGATCTTTAACCTTTCATGCTAGTCTAGCCTTGCCAGAAAATCCAAAAGGAATTCAGAAAAAAATATATCACAATATCTGATCATGTATAAAATATATTTTGTAAAAGGAGAGTTTTATTGTATTTAATAAACTACTCATATAAACTAGTACATACAAACTTCTTTATATTTAGTTACCAATTTCTTGAGGGTCATATCTTTAAGACAAGATGAAACACTCATCAGATTATCATCTTGATAAAATACAGTGATGTTGTCTCAGCAAATCTCTTAACTAAGGGATATTTATCTTTTGTCCCTTTCATTCTTGGTAAATTCTTCCTTAGTAGAATCAGATGACCAATATCATCAATCTTTCTCATTTCTATTTTGGAAAACAGCAAGGTATTTATTGCAGATTATATGAAGACTTTAACTCCTAAGGAAAATGATATACATCATTTTAATATTAAACTGTTATTTTAATATTGCATACATTGAAATGCCAAGAATTGCACCTTTAAAATTGGACGAGGTGGTACTCACCTCTAGTTCCAGCTACTCATGAGGCTGAGACTGGAAAACCACATGAGCCCAGGAGTTTGAAGCCAGCCTGGTTAACACAGCAGCATAGTAAGACGCCACTTGTGGGGAAAAAAAATTGAAATCCTAAAATAACTAAGGAATTAATGTTTTCTTCTGGAGACAAGGAAAGATAAGAGGTAGCATTTACTATACACTATATTCAGATCAAAACCAAGTAAAACCTGAAAACCCAGCTGTCATTTAGCAAACATTTTCACAATTCATTTCATTTGTAGAGAAATAGAATACAAAAAGAGTGATTTTAAAGAAAATATTTATTTGGAAGATGCTGGTGATTTAACCATCTCCAGTTTAGAACTGTGTATATATTTCTGGTTGAAATCTCAGTAAAAATTTTTAGCTTTAGATAAGCAGAATAAAATTTCTGTAAAACTAGTGAAAGAAATTTTATCTTGAATAAGGATGCAAAATTAAGTACATTACACTTCTCAGAGTCCTCATTTATTTAGAATGAAACTTTGGAAGTGTAATTAGAAATATTTGTAATAAATCATCCACCAAAGCAAGAAACTTCACAAAATTTTTGTTCCTGAGGAAAATACCTTCATAAAAAATCATATTTTAAACCCAGGACATAATTTGGAAAACTATATTATAGACAGCTCAGTATTGCTGCTTTGTGTAAGCCACCTCGAAAGAATCTAGACAACCTTCCTTAGAAAGAAGAAGGCACTGAGATTTCAACTGAAGCAGTTGCCATTTCTCAATATCTTAGGAACATGGGCCTATTTTCTTATTAATCTGTTTCCTAAATAATCAGTATCAAAGCAAGTGTTTAAAACAGATTGTTCCTGATAGGCAATGCTGAAATGAAGTGGGAAGAACCCTTTTGATCTCTTGGGAGCAAACTCTGTTTGCAGATAATACCTCACAAGAGCAGTTCTGTTCATTCACTCTCCAATTTAATAGGAACAAGTGGAATTTGAGTTCAGCAAGAGATAAATAAATAAATAAAAGCTTTATATAGGCTTTTGAATGCATACCTTTAAATATCAAAAGATAATGATTTGTATAGCATTGCTCTATAATGCATTTCTTGTCTTCTCTTGGGTTCATGTGACAAATTCCACCTGATAAGCCTCAGACTCTGGAGTCAGTTGTCTGGCTAGTTATTAAGATTAAGATAAGTACTAAGAATGAAAGATATAGTACATTGTACTACCTTTATGGGATTGGGTCACCCAGGATTCTGAGGGTAAACAATGAATTAGTTCACCCTGACTCCCTTTTAAACCTGAGGTGAACACTGTAAATACTAGTGAAGTATGGTTAAAGATTATTTTTAATATAAAATAATTTTAAATTACAAAAAACTCTAAAATATATATAAATGTGGCAATAAGCTTATAGAAAAGAGATTTTCTGTCCAATATTTCCTTTTATATTGGTGTTAAGAAATAAAAAGATAATTAATGGGCCATAAATAGTTCATATCAAAAAGGCATTATATTCTCATAAAATATGCCAGGAGAAAAAAAAGATAAGATATTTAAGTGCAGTTAGGGGATTTTTAAGATGAAAGATATATTAGTAAATAATATATTTCTAATGCATATGCAGAGCTAATATTGCCTATTAAAGGCTTGTCACTAATTTTTCAATGAATGTAAAAAGTGCATATACTGTTTCCCAAGCTGATGGAATGTTCCAGAGGCACACCAAACAGAGACAAATATTTTTTGAAGTTCAGTCAATGATTCACACTAAATATAGTAAATATGAGCTTTGCTGCAAATTGGTAGGCAACATTTCTAGCACTGCAAAGTTTAGCTGTCTCTGAGATTGCAGGAGGAGTGATAGAAAGGGGTAATTTAGCAAGCATACCATAGCAACATGCTGCGCAGTGGAGAGCACTGGGTAGCTATTAATTTTTGTTAATGAATTTAAAACTAGATGTATGGAAATGGTTATATGAAATGTATACACTGCTAAACAGTTAACTAGTCCTTAGGGCTTAAGTTTAATTATCTATGTGTAAATCATTTTGAGCAGGGCGACCTAATGAGTCAAAAAAAAAAAAAAAGCCAAGAAACTCATGTCTAGCTTTGTAATGACTGCTGAACACAAGGAGCAAGTAGGAGAAACCTGCAGATAGAGAAAAAGTTCCCATGTTCTTGGAGGGTTCAGTCCTCTTGGTAGCTGGTTAGGGTGATGTCACTTGCTGTCATGTACATCCCAGAATGCTTTTGGTTACATGAGATGGTCAAGTGCTTTGGGTGCTTCTGGGTGTTCTCCTGTCTTCAGGTTGCTCTCAACTGCCCAGCTAGGGGATATTTAGTAATGTCTGGAGACAGTTTTGCTGCCCCCAAACGTTAACAGGGCTGAGATTGGGGAACACTGTCCTATGTCTTCACTTTTTGACAGTCTATGTTAATAATGTTTAAAGAAAAAACAGCTATTACAAAGGAAGGAAAGAATGGGGTGTTCCCCTTCTGCTCCCTTAGTATGCTTTTGTCTTAAGAGTTTTCAAGGTCATAACCACTGCCACTGTATTTTGTTTGTTGCTAGGGATTGAACCCAGGGACTTCTGCATGCTAAGTGTATGCTCCACCACTGAGCTATACCTTGGGACCCCCTAGCCATTGTGTTTCTTGCCACCCAGAAATCCAATATCTATATATGAACATGGAGTCTTCAACTCAACAGTACTGATGCTCTGATAAGAGGCTATGAATGAAGAGCAAGTTTACTTGGGATTTAATATAACCTCCTACCACTAGAATCAGAGACCTGGACACACCCAATTTTGAGAGAGAATATACTTAAGAATAATGAAAACTGCTCTGCTGACTCAAGAGCCTGGACTAAAATGACTCATGAGATTAATTCCAGCCCCATCATCTCTGATTGGTTGTAGGAAAAGGGATGTATTTGTATAGTTAAGAGCAAAACATGACAGAATGCAAAAAAATGCTCCTAGTCCCCCGAAGAAAGTCATTTTAGGAATTAAAATTTATCCCTTTTCTTTCTACTCCAGTTAAATCATGGTGCCTTTGGACTCCCTTGAGAATGTATTGAGATTCCTTTTCTGCTAAGAATAAAGATAAATAGCAAATAGGCTCTCCACCTCTGTACAGTTTATTAAGTAAAACTAAAATTGGAACATAATGCCATGTGAGAACAGATTTATAGTGAAAATACTAAGCATTACCTGAACACTTTAGATAGAATTTGTTTATAGCCTCACACACTTTCAAACTTTAGTAATATAGAGCCCCTGGAAGCAGGAATTGTACACAGCAGGCCTTGATGTACTGTAAGGGGTGTCGTCACTTCTCCTTTGTGGCCTGCATGGTCATCATGATATATGATTAACAACCTTCCTGTCTTACTCATTTTGAAATAAGGCAGCAGCAATCACCCTGGTGCTGACTACCTTTGAATTACTTACCTGGTGGGAATATGGATGATCAAAGCCGAAGCCCTGAGAATTCAAGAAACTGGGTGTTTTTTTTTTTTTTTTTTTTTTTTTTTTTTGGTTTGGTGGCTGTACTGTTGCAATCAGTATCACTGGGAACTTTTCTGCATCTGAATCAGGTATAAAAAAAAGTCTGTCTTTGAGGAGAACTGCATAGATGAATGCCAAATGAAACTGAAGCACAGGCTCAGCCTCATGTGTTCTTCACTTTCCCCCTGTTCTGGGCAATGTTAACTGTGTCATGACTCCTTTAAGTCACTAAATTATTTTGTTACTGTAAAAACTCAAGCAAACAATCATATTTGAGATCACTGATGTTTATAAAAGATCTTTTGTTGAAAATGTTCACATCCAGGGTGGGGATGTAGCTCAGTGGTGGAGTGCTGCCTAGGGTACCTGGGATCCTGGGTTCAATCACTGGTACTGCAAAAAAAATAAAAACAAAAAAAAATAAATAAATTCACTTTTTTTGACTCAGCGAGTCCACTGTTGGACACTCTGATAAAATAATCAGACATCTAGACCAGTGGTCTGGATGACAAACTACTGCCCTTGGGCCAAAACCTGTGCAATACCCATAGTATGAATAAAACATTATTGATGTGTAATTACAGATATTTATTTTATGTATTATCTATGAGTGTGGCAAAATTGAACCGTTGAGACAGAGACCATACGACTCATAAAGCCCAAAATATTGACTATGGAAAAAGTTTGCTAAATCCTCTAGACAAAGGCATATGTTGTTTCCTTGTTTATAAGTTAAAAATTGGAATAACCATTATAGGTAAGCGTTAACTAGGTAGCAGTAAGTCCCTGTCATAAAGCATTCTGTCCTGCCCAGAATGTCTATTAAACATTTTTTTTCTTAGTGGTGCTGGGGATCCAACCATGTCCTCAATGAATAGTAGGCAAGTGCTATACCAGTGAGCTACATCCCCAACCCTTTCATCAAGAATTTCTAAAGATTGGAAAAATTTCCACAATATAGTAAGTAGGGGAAATAAAAACAGATTTAAAAACTAAATATACATAACAATAGCAACTATGAAAAGATGCCCAAAGAGAAGAGACCAAAATGAAGCAAACTGTAAATATTGAGGTACTTCCGAAGTATGCATAATTTAAATTTTCTTCTTTTTGCATGATCACAATTTTCTTCTGTGTTCTTAAAGAATTTCTTATGCTATCAGGAATCAAAAAAATAGTAAACTGTCATTGTAATAAAGAAAAGACAAAAGATGCACTGGCAGGAGTCTTCTGTACATTGTTCCCTTCTTGGTCCAGTGGAAGGGCAACTCCTCTTTCCTTTGCTCAGAGCAGGAGCAGGGCTAGCCTGTGTGGAGGTGGGATCAAGTTCACAGCTCCTTCCAGCTGCTGCTTCCACAGTATGGAGATTTATCACATTAGAAAAGACCTGAGAGAATGTGGTGCCTGAATTTGAATGTTTTGGCAGAAGGACAAGGATGAGTCAGTTCCAGAGTAGGAGTGCTTTTGGAGGAGGCTGGCACAGCCTTAGAGGCCACTGAAGGCTTCAGGGTAGAATCAGGAGAACAATACAGCCCACGAGGAGCAAAAGGGCACAGATGGGAGAGGCGGGAAGCAGCTTTCTCTCTTTTCCAGCTCTGCCCAAGGCCCCTTCACTCTGAGTCAGCCTCTCCCTACCAAAGTCAGTGATACCTGCAGTGATGAGTCTTCTTTTCTACAGAAGTGTAATAAATTAAACCCTGCAAACATTGATCTTTACATTCCTTAGATTCTTTATTGTATCACTGATAGAATTATGTGAAGAAAATGTGTGTCATTGATAACACTGTTCTGAAAAAGCCTCTTGCATGTTTGCCTCTGGTTGAATTAGATTCATTCACACCTAATATTCATAGCTCCCCGTCCACATGCCAAGTGCTATTCTTAGCACTGAATACACCAAAGTGAGCAGGATGGAAAATATTTTTATGAATAAATATTTTTATGAAGTCATGAACCTTAAAGTACTAGGGTGGGACATAGACAATAATCATATATATACATATACATATGTATGCATGTACATTCATGTAATATTTCAGACACTGATAAGGGAAAGGAAGACAGTAAAGCAGGAAGCTAGTGACTTGGGAAGAGGGTAGGGAAGGTGCTACTTTAGATAAGAATCATCTAGGGGTCCTCTGTAAAGAAAGCATTCCACCTGAGACAAGAATAATGAGGCAGAATCAGCCATGCAAAGATTCAGTTCAATTCAACTAAACAAATATTTGAGTTGTGCTAGGTATTGTTATGTTCACTTGGGTTATATTAGTGAATAAAACAAAGTCCATGCTTCTAAAGAGGCATCATTTTTGAGGGTGTGTGGTCCACATACTACTAATTTGTGCACATTTGCACACACATACACCACAGCTGTGAGGAAAAGGAAAGAACAAATGGCCTGAGTAGAGTAAGGTGCATGAGTCTTAGTTATAGCAGAATTAGGAAATTCTCTGAGATTGTACTCAAGAGGGAACTAGGAAGGAGATAGGTAGAGTCTCAGAGTGGAGTGTCTGAAGCAGATGGCCTCGGTGGAGGGGAGTTTGGTGTGTTTAGATGATGGAAGATCAGAGCCTAAGGTGCTGGTTAGAGAGCAGAAGACTAAGAACATCAGAGCTTAGTGGGGCCTGGCACGTAGGGCCTTTAAAGTGAACTGTATAGATTTTGATTCACTTTACAATAAGCCGGCTTTGGGGAGGTTTGGAGTTGAGAAGCAATGCTACGTGATTTACCCTTAGCTGAGAGACTTAATAAAAGTGGGAAAGACAGTAAAAATGCTTCAACTAGCGTTTAAAATATCCGGACAATGCCCATCGATTAAGTTCTCTAATCAGAACTTTTACTTGAACTGACCTCAGAAAGAATGAAATTGGGGGAGGGTCTGGTTCTCAATTCCCAACCCTGTAATGAATTTCAAGTGCTGTCCTCTGCATTCGTAAAGAGGTTCTTGTGGCTGGAAAGAAGGGGAAGCAGAATTTTTCCTCTCCCTCTTTCCTCCCCTCATTCCCTTGGATTTATTAAGAAAAGAATTGTATTTTCATCTTCTGAGCACTGCATATTAAGATAACAAGCTCAAAGGAGAATGCACCCAAACAGTGCATAAGGTAAAATTAGGACAATACTTGGATTCCTGAGGACTGTAATTAAAGCTATCTGGATTAAAAAAGAGTTATTTCACTTCAGATTTATGTTCCAAGGAAACAAAAAGGGAAGAAAGAATGGGAAAGTGAAATACAGAAAAAGAACTCTTAATTCCAATGTATTCAACTCACCCATCAGAAGAAATGGCATTAATTCAGGTACCCAATTACAGTAATGTGGTTCAGAGCACCTCAATAGGTGTTTCAATCTCAAGCCAGGACTAACATTTGTAATCCTTTAAATGCACTTAAGAAATTGATGTTACAGCCCCACAATCTGTTAGCAGCCTTGCTTGCTGGATGATTGCAAAGTATCCCACCATTAATTGGATCATCAGAATGTGATCCGCGTCCTGGTCCCTGGATTATGGAAGACTGACTCTGCTCTGATGTGTTGAACCAGAAGCTCCTTTAGTGAGAGATTTTGACCCTTAATGTAGATAAGTGGTATTTTTCATCAATCTTAGCTTGCATTAAAAAAGGGGAAATGTCAATTCAGTGTGGGGCATTTAACGTAATTCAACATCTTTTAATTTAATACCTTGGAAAAGTTAGTCTCTCCGACCTGCCTAACACTTCTGCTGATGGAATATTTTGTTAAACCCTGTTGAAAAAAGGTTGTCTTCCATTTGTTAATAAAAGTCACAATTTTGAAAGTCTGCATGCCATGTGTAGTTGTAAAAAGACCAAAAAAATTTACAAAAACCTTAGAAAACTTTTATAAAACAAAGAAACAAAATTCAATTTCTTAATAGCTCCCTTTGTTGCGAAGTTGTTGAAAAGATACATAGAGATTTTTAGAAAATCTCTCTAGTTAGGCTCCTGTTCACTAGTGTTTGGGCAATGGAGAAATGAGGTGTTCTGATTGTCTGATCATCTCAAATTAGAGAAAAGGCAAAAAGAGCCATTTTTTTCTCTTTAAGGCAAAAAGAGAGAATCAATGCAGACCAGTGTTTGTTCACAGTCACTAAGGTTTTCGATGGTATGCATTTCACAGATATGAGTCCACATTCCAATTTAGTGGAGTTTTATGAAATTCTACCAGTTCAAAGCAGAGTAATATCCCACCACTCATGTATTTCAGATCATATCCAGTATCTGAGGCGATGAAGGTGTCTTTAGCAAATCCATAGTGCCTCTGCTTCTTGGTTAAGTGTTGCTTCCCTGCCAATGGGTAGATAATGATACGAATCTTTCTGTGCAAACCACTCAACAAACAGCCAGGTCAGTCTCTGGGTGGGTTGCTTTAGAAGAATGTCACATACTATCTAATTGGAGCCTGATGATAGTCTGGTTGCTGCTGCATTTCCAGGAAGAAAGTATATCTGCCTTGCTTTTTGTAGAGATGTTACTTTTTTTTCTCTTTCTGTGGTGCTGGGATTGAATCCAGAGCCTTTTGCGTTCTAGGCAGGTGCTTTACCACTGAGCTATACCTCTAGTCCCATCTGTTTCTTGTTTTTTGATTGCTGAGGATTGGACAGGAAGTGGAGTTTGTGATAGAGTACATGTACCAGCTCCTAATTCTCTGAAGACAAATGGATCTCAGCCATAGTGGCTGCAGCCAGCATCCTGGTGCTCCCGGTCTGATAACTTTGGGTTCAGATTTCAGTATGCTCTTCTTTCCTAATGGGGTCCCTTGGTAGTGAGTGCCATGCAAGCACAGGATGGATGAAATACCCTATGAACCTTCGTTGGATGTCCCTTGTGAGCAGCATCTTCCTGAACCCTGAACAGGGTTCTTTTAAGCTGCAGGAAGAGGATATAAATAACAACTCTGAGACAAAACATGAAGTTAAGAACCTTACATAGGACTGGCACAATTAATAGGTTTATAGTGTACATTTCCTAATTAAGAGTGTCTGGCATTAATAATCAATGTTGGTTGTTGGATATTTAATTTTAGTCTTTCTTGCCAGTATGAGTAGTATAGAAAAAAATATCTTCTGGCCTTACTTTGTCCAATCTGGTAACAGCCTTCTAGGCAAATTAATTTCATTATCTTTGATAGCCAAATCTTACTTTATATTAGGGGGTTAATTTAGCTTTGAAAAATGAAAACTACATGTGAAAACTGGACTTTGTCATGGAAAATAATTTTTTATGTAAATCCTTTATGCCATCTCAAGGCCAGAGATTTTCTTCTTGTTTTTTTTCTTCTTTAAAGTATAAAGATTAATAAAGACATGATGCTTGCTTGATTTGCTGAACCTGTATGAACTAACATGTATATTTCCCAAAGGTGTTTTGGTAGAATGAGACACTTATCTTTTTGTCTTTTATTCCAAACTGCGAGCTACATCTGGCCCCACAGGCTGGAGGGGAGGTTAAGAGGTGCTAGTGTGATAAAGTGAACTTGCCATAAGCTACCTGTCTTATTGTTTCAGGTTTTCACCTGGCTTGCCACTCTCCCTGAGTAGGCATTATTCTGAACCACTCTCCAAAGTGGGCTGAAAAATGCTCCCAGACCTTGTACTTTCATGTTACAGTTCCACTCTAAATGAAGTTGGCAGCTGTTTTTGCCTGGTGCACATGTACCTCTGCAGTTTCCTTCCTGATTGAATTCCTGTAGAATCCCCTAGGACAAGGATGGTGTGTAAACCAGTGCTGGCCAGACTGCTAGCCTCTGGTGTTAGGAGTAAAATGTTTACCCTGAAAACAGGTCAGTTCTATGCTCTCAGACTTCCTTAAGAAGAAAAAGTACTGTTGAGAGACCAGGACTTGGAATGTATCCCAAGTGTGTGCAGTGAGCATACAATGGCGCTCATGTGTTCTCTCTCTTCTCTGCCTCCTCTTCCTCTTCCTCCTTGCTGCTTCTCCTTTTCTGGCTCTTTCTCAAGAATTTAGAAATGTCTCTGGAAATTAGAAATTCTATTTTAATTGAAAGATCCGCGTACCTGTTAACAAAGAGGCTACCAATTCAATTTGGGGTTCATTTGGGTAATAACAATTTAACAATATTTCAACCTAAACAAGTCTTGTTTAGGGTTGTTGGTTGTTTAAAATGTGGTGAACTGAGGACCAGTTACCTGTTACCTGTTGTTATGGTTTGGATGTGAGGTGTCCCCCAAAAACTCACCTGAGACAATGCAGGAAGGTTCAGAGGAGAAATGATTGGGTTGTAAAGAGTCCTAACCCAATCAGTGAATTAATCCCTGATGGGATTAGTTGAAGTGGTAGGGTGTGGCTGGAGGAGATTGGAATTGGGGTGTGTCTTTGGGTTATATATTTTGTATCTAGAAAGTGGAGACTCCCTCTCTCTGCTTCTTGATGATGTGAGCTGCTTCCCCCTGCCACACTCTTCCTCCATGATGTTCAGCCTCACCTTGAGCCCCCAGGAATGGAGCCAGATTTCTATGGACTAAGACCTCTGAAACTGTGAGCCTTCAATTAAACCTTCCTCCTCCACAGTTGTCCTAGTCGGGTCATTTAGTCACAGGAGCAAAAAAGCTGACCAAAATACCTGTCTAGGCCACCTGCTTCCATTCTTTGATTGTTCCAGTGTTCCACTAAACCTCATCACAGGTTTCAGCCACTGCATTATCAGAGGAATGTCAAGGTTTCAAAGTCATTATGAAAACCGAGGAGAAAATGACAAAATACATGAATGGGATGAACTTTGTGCATTAAAGACACCACTTTCATTGATTGAAAAACAAATTTAACCAATTTTTGTTACCACTCTGAGACTGTTTGATCATTGCCAAAATAAGGACCAATTTCCACTCAATGATATTGAGAAGTTAAGATATGGGTAAACAGGAAATGGTCCATCTCACCTTTCCCTCTCAATACCTGCTTTCAGAAGCTCTGCCAGGAGGAGGTCATGGGAGGGGCAAGGTGTTTCATCTATTGGGTATTGACTGAATACCAGGGCTAGGCTAGGCTGTATCAGTGACTTCAGTCTGCCTTTCACTCCTTCTTTACTACAGCTGTAGAAGTGAAGAGCTATGGTGGGGGAAACCCAGTAAAGCTAAGATCATTTCTGAATGTGTTGTGATAGGTTTTAAGCTGTATATGAGTTTAGGGCTTTTAGTGGCAAGCCACCCTAAATCTACTCTTCTTACTAGAGAAAAAGAACCCCATAGTGTGAAGCTTCTGAATGCTGGTTGACCCTGTGACCTGTTTTGTAAGAAGTCTGCACCCACAATTGTTAGATGAAAATTAATGTCAGCCCTTTTGTACTTTAATTGCACAAAGCACAATTCCCCAACTGATCCACAGGTCGTCTTTCTGCACATGGGAAGCCATTGTACTGCAAGTGGTGGCCAAGGTTCATGGCCAGGACCCCATCAGTCTGCTTTTTTAGCTCCCTGTTTCCCCTCAGGATGAATTTATCATCTTATCCAGCCTACTACATCAAATACTCTTGATGACCCTGTGACAAGAAAATCTTTGGGCTCTGGGCACAGACCCATTGGTTTATCTTTAACCTAGGATTTGCAAGTCATAAATCAGTGACTTCCCTGGCCCCACTTCTTCCCATAGTAATGACTAGTGGATATCTATATACTAATTAAAGCATGAGATGACAGTTTTAATATTCTAAAAACAAGAGATTTCCATAGAAAGATTTACTTTTTTTTTTTCTTTTTGGTGCCAGGGATTGAACCCAGAGTATCTAAACACTGAGTCATCCCCAGCCCTTTTTATTTTTTATTTTAAGAAGGGTCTCACTAAGTTGTTTGGGGCCTTGCCAAATTGCTCAGGCGTCCTCAAACTTGCAATCCTCCTGCCTCGGCCTCCCTAGTCACTGGGATTACAGGCATGTGCCACCAGAAGCAACAGGGCTACATTTTTAAAAATTAAATACAGATCTTTACCTGCAACTGGCCCAACCTTTTATCAGATGTCATTTTATATGGTACTTATTCTTTTTATATGCTGGTTTCATGCTTGGTCTGTCCAGTTCTAAATCTTGGAAGCATTTGTTTTTCCCCTCCAATTTTGTGTGTACATGTCTAGAGGAGAGCAGCCTGTCTTATCTGGGATTATCATCCTCAGTTATTTCTCTTCTTTCCCCCTTTTGTCTCTGCCACTCAAACCAATTTCAGCCATCTACCAGCTCTCATTTGGGATAATAGCCTCTCTTTTTGCCATCGTCTTGTCATGTTTGATTCTACCGCACGAGGATTTTAAATTAGGCAAAACGTTTGCATGCTGGGCTCACTCTGCTGCCCCAACACATTGTGGAGCCGCTACTCCACTTGATGCCGATATTGATGATTGCTCAGAAAAAAATAAGAAATGGCTGGTGGCTGTCATAAAATTCACAGGTGCCATGCCCCTTTTATACAACAGAGAGGGAAAAGGAAGGAGATCACCTGCTTTCCTGCTGCCTGGCTGGTCATCCCATTGTGCTGGTGCCTGGCTCCCACTGGGAGATTACAGTCTTGCTAGGCCTGTGATTGTAGAAATAAAAACAGTGAAAAAGTGATATAAAATAATAAAAGAAGTGCAGTTAAATTCAATGACTTACTGCTGATGGGTTTTAACTCACTGGTGAAAGAGCAACCTGATTTTCTTCATTTGATTCTTCCTGCCCTGAAGTTTGCTTATCATAGACTCACAGTACTGCTTGCCAGTCAGACAATCACAGAAAGGAAACTAGAGGTCTAGAAAGAGTTTTAGGTGGTTGTTTCTAAAAATTTTGCTGTTAATATATCTGGGTTGCGTCTTTGCATTCTCTAAAATCTAGTAATTTTCTTCAGTTTTTTTTTTTTTTTTTTTTTTTTTTTGGTACTGGGAATTGAACCCAGGGGCACTCCACCACTGAGCCACATCCCCAGCCCTATTTTGTATTTTATTAGAGACAGGGTCTCACTGAGTTGCTTAGGGCCTCGCTAAATTGCTGAGGCTGGCTTTGAACTTGCGATCCTCCTGCCTCAGCCTCCCAAGTGCTGGGATTACAGGCATGCGCCACCACGCCGGGCTTCTTCAGTATTTTTGTTAGGTTTATAAATCAGACTCAAGACAGCAAATATATTTCTGATTTAGAATCCCATATTTTTGTTAAAATAGCAGCATTGGCTGCTTCCCTGAATAAGCAGAACCTAAAGCTCCTAAAATATTTCACTTGCTTGAGAGGTAAATACATAATTAAGCATGTAATTTTTTTAACTTACTGCTTTTTGAGACAGTGTGATTCTGTTGAGCAAGGTTCACATGATTCCAGAACAATGGAATTAAAAAGTAGAAGGTAGCCTCAATAAATCAAGCAGTTTTGTTTGCAAGACTTGGTAAAATTCTTTTAGCTGTTTGATGTTGTAATATAAATATTTTAGCCCTATATTTTGTGGAGACTTGCTTTGTTCTTTCACACGACTCCTGTAACTGGTAGCCTGAAATTCTTTCAAGAGGCTGGAAGTTGTCACATACTTGATCTTGCTACTCTTGTCTGTTGTCAAGTTCAACAGGCCTTTGGCATCTTCTCTCCTCTCCCACCTCAGGTGAAATGCACCTCCTTCCCAAAGCTGATCCTAATTCTTTGAGGTTCCCTAAGAATCAACTTTATCAGTTAGGCCTGCCATTTATATACATCCTGAATTCCTCTAATTCCAAAAACAAAAAAAACTTTCCTATACTTCGGTAATCACTCAGCTGTCTTCCTTGCTTCTCTCATAATTTCACCATCAATTTTCTCATCAAAATGTTTCATCTGGGCTGGGGATATAGCTCAGTTGGTAGAGTGCTTGCCTTGCCAGCACAAGGCCCTGGGTTCAATCTCCAGCACCGCAAAAAAAAAAAAAAAAAAAAAAAAAAAAAGTTTCATCACCCCCTAGACATCAGGACCACTGCTTACCCTCTTGCCATCTGTGCCTGCCTCCCTACTGAACCTTCCATTGCAGCCTCTGAGGTCACCACTGACCTTGCCATCTCCAAATTCATTGATCTTCTCTCAGTCTCATGTTCTTGAAGTTTCTGCTGTATTTAAGAACACTTTTCTTTTATAAAAAATCATTTTATTAAAAATTTTAACTGATAAATAAGAACATAAAATTATACCTACTTCTACATACCATATGATGTTTTAATATGTAACATCTTGTAATTTTCAAATTGGGTTAGGCATAACTGTCTCCTTAAACATTTATTGTTTTTTTATAGTCAAAATCCTTTTTGCTAGCTTTTTGAAATATGCAGTAGATCATCATGATCTGTAGTCACCCTAATGGGCAGTAGCACACCAGAACTTCCTACTGCTGCCTCTCCCTTAGCGCCCATTGTTCAACCTCTCTCACCCACACTCTTGTTCCTCATCTTCTGTGACTGTTGGTGTTCATGCCTGAATTTCTCTCTTTTCTTTTCCTTCTTCTTTTTTTGTTGTTAATGGATCTTTATTTTATGTACTTATTTATATGTGGTGCTGAGAATCGAATCCAGTGCCTCACACATGCTAGGTAAGCACTCTACCATTGAGCCCTCCCTTTTCTTATATAACATTTGTTTCTTAATTGCTATCATCCCTGGTTGTCATTCTTCTCTGAGTAGAGCTTCAGAGCTTGTGTCTCTGCATGAAGTACTTTGGATTCTTGACCCCTCTTCCAATTTCCAACAAGTCTTCAAATGCTGATCAGAGCCACTTGGATCTGCAGCCAGAAACTCAACATATCCATTTTTCAAAGTTTTTCATGCCTTCTTTTCTTAGTTAACATCTCCTGACTATGAGTTTGTTAATTGCCTACCCTATCCAACATTCTTGTTAAAACAACTCCAGGTTACTTTTTTTTAATTTTTTTTTTTTGGTACTGAGGATTGAACCTAGGAGTACTTAACCACTCCTTTTAAAATATTTTATTTAGAGACAGGATCTCACTAAGTTGCTAAATACCTCGCTAAGTTGCTGAGGCTGGCTTTGAACTGGTGATTCTTCTGCCTCAACCTTCCAAGCTGCTGGGATTACAGGCGTGCACCCAAGTCCAAGTAATCTTTGATGCTACCTTGGTCTTATCTAGTTTTGTAGATTACAAAATTCCCAAACTGTTGTAAAATTTTATTTCATATTCATTGCGGTACTATTAGTTGGACAGTGCTGTCTCCATGCTTATTCTGCAAATGAGGAGCCAGAGACCCATGGTGTCACCTCAACTTGGACATTCGATGCACCTTAACCTCCATAGTGGAGGGAATAACTCCATGATGTGACAGATAGGGCCTCCCCAAGCCAGCCAGCCTCAGCATGTGTGCTAACTGTACTATTTTATTGCCACTTGATTGTTCTGTACAACTATATATCTGGGCAACACAGTATTGGTAAGTTGTCCCCAGCAAAGTCTCTGAAGAATACTTTTTTAGATGAACACAGTAGCCTGAGGACAGCTGTGCTGAGAGAAATTTGGTAATTGGATTAACCACCTTGATTTAGACAGATGATCTTTCTCTCCCCTAAATTTAGCTATAAGCAGTGTCCACTGGTTCCTCCTTTAAAAGAGGAGTTAAGAAAAAAAAAAAAAAGAGCAATAAAGGAGGGTACTAATTAATTTTGTGTGTCAAAATTTCACAGAAAAGATGAGTCCAGATTATGAAGACTAACCAAACCGCCTAGAAGCAGTGAAGCATTGGTATACCATAAAGCCTGCAGATCTGTGAACAGAACCTTGTAATTATTATTAAAACAGACCTAGCAAATTCTATTCAGGACTCATAACAATAAATACAGTCTTGTAACTAACTACCAAAAAAGTATGGATTTTAGGATTGAATTCTTATGCTCAAGTAGATTTCCTCACCTTCTGTTATTTTTAAATTACATATTTTCACAATACTGTGTAGTCCAATAACTTCTAAAACTTGAAGTGTAATGTGTTCTTTTGATAAAATATGCAGTTTTTGCTGCCAGAGGTTAATCCACAGGTAGTTTTTTGAGTGCTTACATTGCGTAAGTCCTTGAATGAGATAGACAAGGGAAGAGGTTCAGCCTGATCAATTCTGGGGTTCCCAGACCACAGAGAAGAAGAATTCCTGATGCACTGACCCTGCTCAGACTGTGAATATTAGTGCATCATTGTCTCTCTACTGTTTGGTGCTTCTGTTGCTTCCCTAAATCTTTGTGGATGTCCCACAGGAAAATAAAATGAAATCCAAAGGCTGGATTGAAGTGGTAGTGAAGGAGTTTTTAAATGAGGTACCTTTGTCTTTTCCCAGACTTTGGTAAGTGGGGATATTCCATCAGATGGGCCACTTTACTCTGTTAACAAAACTAATTTTGGCAAAGTAGTCTGCAGGCTTTCATTTCCAGGGTTGTGAGATGTAAGATGTTCCTCTGGCTATTGCTGTTTATATAAAGAGTTATATAACATGACTCTGAAACAGGGTGACATTTCAGTAGGTAACTTGTCTCTCTTTCTCTCTCCTGGATTAGGAGAATAATGCTAGTGTTTTCCATCTACAGGAGAAACCTGGCCAAAACTAACAGTCAAAAGGAACCTTCTGTTCATCTTAGGAGCTTCTGTTAGTGTTGAGCAAGGTATTCCCTGAAATCTATATTATAGTTGTATTTTTGTCCATATGTTTTACTTTTAGCTAAAATAGCTGCTTTTCCTGAGTAGAAATAATAGTGGCTTTAGAAATAAGGAGGCAGATGAAAAAAAATCAACATAGTATTATATGCATAATGGAGTCAAATGAGTAATTGCGTAGTACTTGCTTGTGGAATCAAGGCCCCCACCTTGCTTTGCCATAGCGTGTTGCCACTTACACAGCATATGAGAGCCCAAAGGGAACTGTGGGCACGCTGAAGTCCACAGAGCCAAATAAAGTATGAAGAATCATCTGGATACAGGGGCAGGTGAGGTGTGGAAGCAAGTTGGGGAAGCAGAACAGTGGATAAAATCTGCTTTTAAAAATGTAGTGTATATGGATACAAAGATGTACATCTTGTGAACATCTTTCTCATCAAGAGTGAGGCTTATTTCCACCCCATCTGACCAGACACTTTAAAGACTAAAGAAGTCCTTAGTAATAGTGATTTTCTGATTTTCTTCATTTCATTGGCTGGGAAATTATTTGTAGCTGATAAAGAATTGATTATCTCCAAATATCATATTGCAATGGGTAAGAATTATCTAAATTTTTTATCTAATAGTTTGCCTTAAATACTATCAAATGTACTTACTATTTCTATTAGTTTGTGCTAATAACATTTAAAAGTGCATACCGTACTCTCTCTGTTGAAGGAGAGGCAGAAAACCTTGTGTTTTCCCTAGAGCTCTGTCTCTTCAGGCTTCGTTTTGTAAAAGCAAGTTTAGATTAGATAATTTTAGTTCTTTCTGTGAAGCTATTTTTAAATGTAATTTTTGCTAATAATGCAATTAGTTGTATTTTTTTGCATAATTTGCAATAAGGTGTTGAAGTTTAAGAAGCTTCATTTTATTTTAATTAACAACTGATCGGTAATAATAACCAAGCCACTGCTAACATCACCGGTTTTAACTCTTGAAAAAAATATGCATCAGACTCATAACTCCTCCTCTCCCTCCCCTGCTCTGAAATATTTAATAAGAATGCCATGTATAAAATTACCCTGCTGGAGGGAACCAGAGCTGCATGCCAATATAGACCACAGTGGAAAATCACTCAAAACTGCCTCATATGTTCTGTCCCCCAACCTCCCCTCCCCGCCTTTCTCTCTCCTCCCCTCACTCTTTTCCAACTGTCTGTCTCAGTTCAGTTCTAGGGGGCGGGAGCATGCACAGGGTTGGGGCGATTGTGACATTTCAGTTTACAGTTCCTAGCAATTCCTTTGCACATTCCATTAGCACATTATTTATAGCTTCATAAAAGTGTCCTTTTTTTTTTCCCTTCTAACAATAATCCTTGTACCTCCGATGATAATGCTATCTGAGGATTGTATTGTTATTTTTAAAAAATCTATTTCACAGGTTGCTTCCTCATTGGCCCACTCTCTCCAGCCTCCCTCCTGTCACACTTAGAAGTCTGCCCACAAATCCTCTCAAGAGACACCACTCCAATCTAGCAGTTGGAAACAAGTCTGAGAGGCGCTCTCGGGCTGAGGTCCTGCATCTTCCAGCCTGCAGTTTCTGATGCTGCCCACAGCCCTGAGCTCCAGATGTCTGTATAAACAAGACTTTCTAGAAGTCATTACCTCATAACTCCTCAGAAGCTTACCCCTGACAAGCCTCTCAAACCCGGAGGGCTCTGTTTTCCCTAATAAATTCCTTTTTGAGCCCACTTGTTAGTCAAGCGTTGTGCACACTAACTACAGAAAGGACCCTGTGTCTTGGGCATAAATTACTCTTCTTTGCCACTGTCTCCGAGCACCCCCCCCAGTTATGGATTACTTCGTTCTCGACTTGACAGGAACATAATTAGAACTGTTGATGAAATCTACCAAATTGTTCCTCCGTGGCCTCAGTGGTCAGGAAATTTGGCTGAGTCGTATTTGTCACTGATGTGGAGGCTCTAAACACTTCATATTAACTACGTTATTAATGTGCCCTCTAATCTGCCCATGAATTGGTAGCACTTGAAGTGAGCCCGGCCCTAATGGCACCTTGCAATGAATACATTGTGGTGCTGCATTAAAAGTTTCAGCCAGGAGATGTTAATAAAATTCCTGTGTGAAAGAGAGAGAGTGTGTGTGAGTGTGTGTGTCTTGTTGGCACATTGATGCCTTCGTTTCGAAACCTGACTTTCTTTGGACCTTTACCCATGCCTCAGTTTGTGCATGTTCAAGTTTGTTATTTTTGCTGCTGCTTTATCCCATAAATCCTTCTTTGAAGGTCAGAAGACAGTGAAGTAGAGTGGTTAGGTAGGTGGCTTTTTGGAGTGAGGCAGACCTGGGTTGAAATTCTTGCTTCTGTAATCACAAGGTTCTTGAACAGGTTCCTTAACTTTGTTGTGCTTCATTTTTCCCATCAGTAAAATGGGGATAAAAGCATCCACCTTGTACCATGATTATAAGGATTAAATTAAACATTTCTCTGAGTGAATTTAGCACATCAACTGTTCAGTCGGCAGCTAGAGTCAGTGTAGAAGATGGGGATGATGTACAGTGATCTCAGTCCTCCCATCTTCAGGGATGCCTCCTTGCGAGTGGGTGTAGTTTCACAGATGTGTTCCATGGTGGCAGGAGCTCAGGTGCTCTTCAAGGAATGGATGTAGTCTTAGAGAAAGAATAAACTTCCCAGGTTAATAGCACAAAGGGGGCCGTTGGTTGCACATCGAATTCCACAGTGGTTCTATCAGGATGTCTCATATTTACTGAGACAGCTTAATCTTTTAAAATAAAAGAGTAAAATAAATGCTATTTAAGATATACACATATAGCCAGGTGCGGTGGCACATGCCTGTAATTCCAGTGGCTCAGGAGGCTGAGGCAGGAGGTTCAGAGTTCAAAGCCAGTCTCAGCAAAAGTGAGGTTCTAACCAACTCAGTGAGACCTGGTCTTTAAATAAAATACAAAAAGAAATAGGGCTGGGGATGCGGCTCAGTGGTCCAGTGCTCCTGAGTTCAATCCCCAGTACCCTCCCCCAAAAGATATACATATATAAAGATGCATGCCTTTGTCCCATTGTTTTTCATTTCTTTAACAATGACCTGTGCCCCTTGTTTGTGTGGGTATTCCATAGACTGATTCTTAATGCTGCGTGTGTATCCTAACCATGGGGCACTGGACCAGGGGTTGACAAATGGTCACTGAGATGTATTCCACAGTCAACTATTATAAATACAGTGTAGAGTAGGATGATGGGAATTAATAAAAGAGAATGGGTAAAAGATGAACCAATGGTGAGAGAACACCATTTTTTATAAAGAGATTCTAGCGTTCCTGAAAACACAGTAACAAAGTTACTGGTTATTGAAATAGGGCCTTTTGTTTCATCTGTTAGGCTTGAAGATTTTTTAAAAACCGGCTTTTTTTATTACCAGTTGTCTTTTTTGGTTCTGTGCACTGTGCCTGAGGTTTTTACTTATAAAAATTAGAAATGCTAACAGAGAGAGTCAACAAGTAATTGCTACAACATTAAAGAAAAGATCAAGGGGGGCGGTGTATTCTGGTAACATGATTTTGATATTTCCTCTTTTAAAAAGTTATGAAGCTCTTACTATCACTGTGCATTTTTAATAATAACACCCTAATACAAGTACAATTGTCATCCTCACTTGGCAGATGTAGAAACACAGGTTAGATCACAGGGTCTCTCCCTCTGCCACTGCATACCTGCTTTCAACAAGAGCAAGGAGTGCTTTTCCAAACACTGAACCCACCAGCCAACCAAGCAAACAACCATGTAAATATGTCCATGCCTGAAGGAGTTTTCTGGGTTTTAAACCCAGACCAACCAAATAAAAATAGTACTTGCTTTCAGTTCTTAAATTTGCAGAGTAGATATAGAAAAATTGGCTCTATGACAGGACTACTGTCAAGTGTCACAAGAGTCTGTTTCCTTCCTAGCTAAGAGGACTGTGAATGTCTCAGGCCCCAGGCCAGGGCTCCTCCCTCTGGGAAATGTCCCCACACAAGCTTGGGTTCTGTCTTGGGTATGAGAGATTTTCAGTCATTGCTGTGTAAGCAGAGACCAGTGGACAGTGAAACAGTAGGAAATGATTTGTATTGGCATAACACTAACAGGTAGACCTGTAAAGAGAATTCAGAAGTTCCTAATTTTTCTTGAATATGTGTCCCCAATTTCCAGCTTATGAAATTCTGCTCATTGTTTACGGACCCAATTAAAATGCCACCTTATATGTGAAGCTTTCTTGGTTCTGGTTCTATTTGGAATTGACCTCCTGCTTCCCTGATGTCCCTTATCATTTAGCTTGTTCTGAGATTGGATATATGGATCTACTGGGTCCTCCCTGATCGCGAATGACCAGGTGTTCTTTACTTTTTCTGTTTTTCATACATCCTACTTGATGCTATGTAGACCCTTTCATTCATTTACTCATTTGATCTATTGGTAAAATAGAACATGTACTCAAAGTGTCAATCCAAGAAAGGCTAAATGTCAGTGGCTTGTTTGAAATAAACCCTATATTTACCAAGAGGAAACAAATTATGGAGGATGAGACAATTTTAAGGAACTCCATCTCATCACCAAGGAGATGGGTGTCATTCAGGAATGGAGAGGTTCTGTTACTGCAGGTCTTGTAGTTAATGAGGGACAGACCCAAGGTGAATCTCAGCTTTCCCCACAGTGATTGTGCTAGAAATCAAAAGAGAAGGCAGAGAGTAATGGGTGAATACTGTGTGACTGCTGGTCACATCTGAAAAAGTTTTATTTAATTTAGTACTAGGATTGAACCCAGGTGTGCTTTACCACTGGGCTATATCCCCAGTCCTTCTGAATTTTTTTGATTTTGGGACAGGGTCTTGCTTATTTGCCCAGGCTGGCCTCAAACTTGCATTCCTCCTGCCACAGTTTCCCAAGTCACTGGGATCACAGTGTGTGGCACCATGCCCAGCTTGAGTAAGTTTTAAAAACCAGAACAGAATAAGGAGAATGTCTTAGTAAAGACAGAACATTGTAGAGACAGAGCTCTTTTAACTAACATAACCAGACCCATATATTCCTATTTATTTTTGATGTAAGTTTTTTGGAATAAAATAATTCCTATCTGTTGTAAAATATTTTAATTATACAGACAAATCTAAAGAAAATGAAAATCCCATTGTACATAGAAAGCCACTGTTAATATTAAGCTTAAATAATTCTACCAGGCTTTTTGAAATGGCCATGATCTGTAGAAATGAGCTGTATTTTTCTTGTAGTTTAGCAGCATTCAGTATTTCAGTGTCAGTGTCTGTGATGGACAGTGGGGATCACCCCTCACCTCCTTCTGATATAGTTGCGAAAAAGAGCTTAAAGTGTCCTCATGAAAATTCTGCCCTGATGATAGATATGGAAGGTCACTTCACTTGGTCAATTGATCACTGCCCAGCTTTCCAAGCCCTTCTAGTTCCAAGGATGGAAAAGTATGGAGGAGATATTTCAAATTCCTTTCTGAACCAAATCTCAGAAGCAAAAATAATTTCATTCTATTAAAGTCTCTTGGATGGAATCTGAAATTGGAATTCATGTAGGATGTTCTAAAATCAAGAGCAAGACCTTTGGACTCCGAAAGATTAAGTCCCTTACCCTCAGTTTTCTTGTCCGTAAAATAGGATCAATAATATCCACCTCAGAGACTTCTTAGTATTAGGAGGGAATTAAATTGTAAAATGTTTATATAAGAATCTCACATGATATGCTATAATATTATGTTAATACAATAAAATAATTGTCACTAACCTCTGCTTATCACCTGTATTCACTTCTAGCCAGGCTGTAAACTGTGGTGCATTGGATACAACTGGCAAGGTCAGATCTCATGACTAGTTCTTGAAACTCAAGGTCACTAGGTGTACTAACTCCATTATTCCCCACTGTACATTTGGTCCTGATACTACATTTCATTGTGCCATGTGTTTACATATCCAGATAAATATATTAAATTGTATCTTAGCCTGTGTTCACTGACGCACTGATTGTGCACCGACTCTATGTCTCTCTGCATGTGTGTGTATTGTCCTTAAATAATTTGCTTGGATCATGGTGACTTGAGCACTTTATCACTAGAACTTAGTTTAAGCAATTTTCAAACATGTAGGCAATATTAAAAGTAAATCTACTTGCCCTCCCTTTACAACTCAGCATATGAACATTTTTAAATAAATCTTGCTGCTTCCATAGTTTTGTTAGCAAGGAAAAAACAAGCAACTTGAGTGGGAGCATATACTCCCAGCTAGATACTACATAATCATCACTGATTGACCTCTCAAGTCAGCCTATGATTAGTTTCATTGGTTAGGAAGTTTTTAGCACAGAAAAGCTAAAAGATTGAATTTAAATTTGGGGAATTAGTGAGTGACTGGAAGCCCATCTGCCTATACCGATGCACCTTTTAGTAGTGGTGGGTTGAGGATTCTCTTGCATTACCTTCCAGAAGGACCTTGTTTGGAAGTTTATACTGAGGAGTCATGTTATCTTAAGTCCATCTCAGTCTACACAACTTTGTAGAGTGTAAGCAGCAAAACTGATTGGCATCCCAAGGCTGCCCAGCTAACCACTATATATTCTTCCATTGTTAGTAAATAAATGAAGTAAAAACATAAATAAATGAGGTACATTTATTTGCTTTATGCACTTATTTCTTTCCCATTTAGGTTATATTAATTAAATATAATTTAAACCCACTATCAGAGATCTTTTGGCTCTTTTCTCGGAGCTTCTGAAATGTGGCTAACAAACTTAAAGGTCTGATTTTTCTTTTGATAACACTTCACATTGCAAAGTTCTTTATAATTCATGTTTGCCAGTAGACCTTATAACAACCCAATGTAGATATTATTCATTTGTTTTCTGACTTAAAAAAAAAGCAGGTTGAAATTTATTACAGTCAGAATTTTAGGATGAGAACACATAACAGGATTTAGATATATAACCAATAATTTGGGGGAACTCAGTCCCAAACCCTGTTCTTTGAAGGCTCAAGCCAATGATTCTTTCATTCAAAAATTGCCTTAAAGGAAGGAAGGATGTGGAAGAACTTGTCTCCAGGCCCAGAAGCTTTCAGAACTGACAGGCAGAGGTAATGATGCTTGTATTTCCTGTATTCCTTGTCATGAAGAGTGGGAGAGAGCCCATCTCTACTATCATGATTTTCATGGTGTGGAGCCAGAAACAGATGGCAAAGGAAGGCTCTAGTTAGAAACAAGCAGATTGATCACCTTACCAATTACAGGCCTCTAAGTCACTGTGAAACATTCTGTAGACTACTGACCTCATCTAGCACATTATCTGTCTTCAAGTAGGACCATATGCAGATGGACAGTGACTATGTATTTTTAAAACATTATTCTTAATTAGTAAGGTGGGCCACGCAGACAGCAGACTCAATATGGTTCATGGCTTGTTATTTCCCATCTTCATTTCTCCGACAAATATGTGCTCCAGGTCCACCACAGTAAGAAGCAAGTTTGGTAAATCAGTGTGTGCCTTCAGCTTTTCTTGTGTGGAGCATATGCTTGCATTTGAAAGGATGACTCACAGTTAATCATTATAAGAAATAGGCTTACCACTTCATAAACTCTAAAAAAGACTGTTTTCTTTTCTAAACATTTAAATTACTCAGCCATTTTATGCATTAAAACCCAATTATAGCTTAGAATGTCAGAGAATTTCAGAAGCTATTCCCTGTAGGATGTGTGTCTAAGACTACATTTTATCATTTAGTAGTTCCCAATCTCTCTAGTATAGGTTTTTTAAAAAAATAATTTGAACCACAGTGAGACACTTGACAAGACATTGGACATTGCTCCTTCATGGACCTTGGAGGAATGTGGGAGAAAGTGTCGATTTACAGCTTCTCTGGATTTTCTTCCATTGTCATACATGGTTTATCAGAAAAGGAATAAATACGGGAAACATCTTGCAGTCAGAAAAGGATCCCCAAGCCCTGTAGAGTTCCAGCCATGTCTATTTTGCAACAGGTATAGATGAAATAGAATTACTTTTATTGTAGTGAAGGACCATTCATCAGTTGGAAAAAAAATGGGAATATACTTTAATCCTTTCTGCACTGTAAGTTATAAAATCATAGGCCAGTAGTCAGTGGAAGCATCAAGTTAGCTTGAGAAATCTCTTTCAGATAAAGGCCTTGAATTCTGTAAAGAAAGCTTGCATTCCCACCTGAAACCTGGTGACTCTACCCTTCTAGATGAGAAGATTAAACAGGTGGGTTGAATTGGGAAAACTAAAAGTTGGAAAGAGCTAGATTTCAACTTATTGTTCAAACTAGACTGGAAATAAGGTGAAATGATTTTCATTTCCTTTAAAAAATGTTTGTTCTTTTTTGTTTTTCTTCCTGGCATGAAATCAAAGCCATATCTAAGCGGTAACGATAATAAAATCATGTAATTCTAAAGGCAGTATAAGGAGCGCAATGTTGCAATAATAACATCTCCAAAAATCATCAGAGAAACATGCACTTAGTTTCTAAATGTAACAGCACAATTAATGCATTACCTCCACTTGGGAATATTTTCTTTAATCTTACATGCAACAGTACCATGCTACACTTTCTTACCTACCAATATGTCAATCAATTTTACCATTACAAATATATCAAATAGTAGAATAAATGGCTATTAGTAGTGAAAAGGGTATTTGCTACCAGTCCTATTCCCTGTTTTACAAATCAGAGACATGGGGCTCAGGGAGGGTTTGTGACTTAGACACACTCTTTCAGATAAGGGAAATGCTGGACTGAAATTCAGGTACCCGAATGGCAATCTAAGGTTCTTATCACAAGACTTCTCTGAAAGTTCTGTCAGTTTGGGCAGGAGTCAAAAAGCTAGAAGGCTAAGAGACAAGTCAAACACCTTCTTTTCCTTTTCCAATTGGGATTCTCAACAACAAAAATTAGAGTAAGCAAATTATTAGGTGGCAGTATTATTTTTTTAACCTCGTCTCAAGTCAAGACACTGTCTTCTTTGTGGAGGCTAAACTAAGTTAAGTATCTGGGTTGTGTGGCTTCTTTGTAAATCTGGAAGATTGAATTCAGGTTCCAAATGATGCTGAGATTTGCTAAGTAAGTCCTACTTGTCAATAGCTCCTCTTGTTGGATGTTTAAAGTTCAAGAGCTTTGTTTGCTTTAGTTAAGTGCTCTGAAGTGTTTCAACAGCCATTGGCCCATTTATATAAACAAATGAAGGAGCACACTGATAATCCATGATACCCGGAAGCAGCCCCAGTGTAAGGAGAAGCAGAAATCCTTAATGACTTAACAATAAGCCTTCCATACACCTGCCTAATTCACTTCATTAAACAACAGGTGTGTGCCAATGGGTTTGACTAGTTTCAGAGGAAAGGACAGCAGGAAAAAAATCCTGCTTCGACTATGTTTTTGTCTTTTTATTGATTTGTGAGCATCTTGCTAAGAAGTGCAAAGGCAGCCTTGACATACTATCATTCATTTTCAAAATAAACTTTGTTGTTGGTCATCCTTTTACTGGAGACAATTTTAGTTGGGTTAGTTAACTGTTTTCTTCCAATATCAGTTATTTTATGTAGCTTATCATTCATGCACACTTTTTACAGAGTGTTACTATTTATTTCTTAAGGAAACTCCCTGTTAGAACATTTCCTTTTTTAGGCATTTGGGTAAAGTTGCCTGTCTACACATAGGCCAGGCAAAGTACGTTTCTATGCATTGGCAAAATTCACTGTCAAATCATGGCATCTTCAAAAAAAACTCCAGAAAAATACAACTCCATTTTTATAGAGAGTTGAATGGGCCCAGCCTGAGATCCTGGGGTTTATTACGTCAGCGTTTTTACAAATTCTGATGGGTGTGTTTGTAACAAAGATCTAACTCCCATCCTGGCTGATCAGGTGGTAGAGAATTACTGAGTGACATCAAAACATGGAGGTCAACAATCTGAGCTTTGAAGCCACAGAGATCCAGTTTTAAATCCCAGGTTTTGTGGACTTGTAAAACCACTATGGAAATCAGAATGGAGTTTACTCAAAAGACTAAGAATGGAACCACCATATGTCTAAGTTGAACCATTCCTCGATATTTATCTAAAAGAATGAAAGTCAGCATCCTGCAGCGATACCTACATACCCATGTTTATAGCTGGCACAGTTCACAAGCCTAATTATGGAAATAGCCTAAGTATCTGTCAACATCTGCATAGATAAAGAAGACATGATATATGTACTCGTGAAATTTTATTCAACCATAAAAAATTATGTCATATGCAGGAAAATGAATAGAACTTAAGAGTATTATGTTAAGTGGAATAAGCTGCCTTCAGAAAGGCAAGGGTCATATGTCTTCTCTCATGTATGGAGACTAGAGAGGAAACAGGAGAAAAGAGGGTGGGGGGGCTCTCTTGAAAATTGATAAGAGATCAGTAGAATCCAGGAAAGGACCAGATGGATGGAGAAGGACAGGAAAAGAGGAAGCACTGGGGAATGTGATTAACCTAATTATATTGGTCAAATATCATATATAAATAACAAATCCCACTATTATATACAATTAAAATGCATAAATAAAAAATTTTTAAAAATTAACAAAACCTAGCTTTAGCCTGTGGGTTGGTGTGATACTGCACTATGATCATAAAATGGAGAAAATGCCATGTACCAAAAAATACTATTGTGAAATTCAAATGAGAGAGTGTATTAGGTTAACTCATAAGGAATTTTCAACACTTGACTATTACTAATCCTGCAATAGAACCATGACAATTCAAATGGTTCAGCTGAATGGGTAAAACATTTAGAATAGTTCTCAGCAATTAGGAAGTCCTGCTGTAACAGCAACATCCACAAAAGGAACAGCATAGGCCAGAAGGATGAAAATCTGAATTTACTGGGGAGGATAATGCACACATCTCTCCCAAGAGGAAAGGTAAGAGGAAAGACAAGTGCCTATGTCTTCACTTTTCAGTGTCTTTGGTGTTGACTTCATCCTGCTTTATGAATTAACATACCTATAACTGAATTTATAAGACCAAGTCAGGCTCTAAAAACTTCATAATGTAGTTTATGCTTTAGAAACATTTTCAAAAACTCTTTGATCAAATATAACAGCCCACAAATTAGGCAAAGGAAAGTTCATGAAACCATAAAGAGAGAACAGTTAGACAAGGGAGGGAATGCTTTATGGGAAAGGTAAGACAAACTTTCATGATTGGGCTTGGTAACTAAGTATAGAATTTAAAGGTTAGCAAACTTTTACCACTTTCTCTTTCCCTTCATAGCTGATACATCTTTGACCTGTTGTCATAAATATCAGGTAATTTATTAACCCCAACAAGTCTAGGTGGCTAATTTGAAGCAGTGTATTGTTTGTAAGAGGCTCTAGCCAAATGCTGGATATACTCGGCAAAGAATGTCACAGCAGCTGAACCACCTGCTCGGGGTTGACACATCTTAGTTCACAGAAGAACTTGAGAACACTCCTGAATTCTTGAATGAGTGCCTAGAGTCAAAAGGCTTACTAGCATGGGAATTTGAGCTGAAAAAAAAGTTGATATCATGCTGTAGATAGGATCATTGTCAAAATCAGAATGGAAGGTGGTTTGCTCAGATACCAGGTGGAGGGGGTGTAAAAAGATATTTAGTTTTTTCCTACAATTTATATCAGATTCAATAAGTTATTTTGTCCTTTTTTCACCCTTTTTCACTCTATTTTAAATACTTTCTCCCTCAAGTTTCTTTAAAGGGAAATGAAGTAATAAGTTTAAAGTATTCAAGAAAGAATTGGATTTTAATTGGGTAGTTCTCCACTTGACTATGGAATGTATCTTGGGGATTGGTAGGAATTGGTGACACATTACTGATATGCAAATGACCAAGAGTGGTTGGCAACAGATTTTAAGAACTGTTTTTGTTTTTTTGTTTTTTTTTGCATGCAAGAATTTCCTTAAAGCTTTGCTTCTCATTTAGAATCTCATCAGGCTCTTTTTTGTACTTAACTGCATTTAGATGTAGGGACATCTCTCCCCTTAACGAAACTCTTAAGTTTGCCTACATGGAGTGAGGAACTCTTCTCTCTTCTACATGCACCTCTTTAATCTATTATGTCTTTCTCTTGTTTGGCAGTAATGGGGACTTTTCTTTCTAAAATTTTATTGCTTGTGTGTGCCGTAGTCAGTACATCTTTTCATTGTTCTGTGGAATTGCGTGCTTTCTTTTCTGTTCAGCTTGGAGTTTGAAGTAGTACAATGTGTTGGTTCTCTCCAGTTTGTGTTCTCAGGAGGTATTTTCATTCCTCTGCTCAACTTTATTCATGGTTCATATTCATACCTGGTAGATTTAGCTAATTGGAACAGCGAACTAAAAAAACATGTAAGGGTCACAGAAGCACTTAATAAAACTAGTTTAAAGCAATTCAGTGGCAATGACAAAATTTTTAATACCACTAGGCACAAAGATCTATGATGAGTTCTGCAAGAGCCTTGCCACTGAAAGGGACATGTTTATAAGGCAAAGCACCATATACAAGGCAGAGTATGATTTGGCCGCAGATTTGCTATTAACATTGCACAAAAGGAGGGGCCCATTCTTTTGGGTGAATGGAGAAGAAAGCCTCTAAAAGAAAAGATATGAAGGACTTGAAGAATAAGAAGTATTTAAAGTATTTTCTGTTTTCTTGATTTTTCTCATTGTTGTGAGGCAGTAAGTGCTCATTAAATAAAATAATCAGAACATACAAACAAGCTAAAAGAAGATTGTTTAAAAGCCGCACACTGCTGAGAGATGGCTACTGCTAACTCTTAGCAACCAGAAAGCAAGCTGGGAGGGACCATGCATGTACCACACTGACCTGGGCATCTTATGTCCACCTTTCCCCAAGTCCCACGTGCTTTCCCAAAAGTGCCCACACCAAACCAGTAGTGTTGCCTTATTCCATCACAATTTTCTTTCCCCCTGACAATATTCAATAATGCCCCACAGGCAGTCTCATCTCTCAGCAAGGGAAGGTAAACAACAAAGCAGAGAGGAAATACCAACCTTTAACTCTTGCTGGTATTTCCTTGCAATATCCTATGACAGTATCAATCAATTAATTGTTAATTAAATGACAAACACATCATTTCATTCCTCCTATGAATGAATGAGGACAACTTTCCTTCCCCCCAGAAGGCTATTTCCAGAGTTTTCATGGAATGAATAAATGTATATCTTTTAACACTTGTGTTGTTTAAAAATGCTATTGTTTCATTTGAGGTGTGAGGAAATGTGCTAACCTTGTCATCGTTGGTGCAGCGTGCAGAAATGATAACTGTATATACATTTTTTAATAAAAATAGGGAGAAGCAGGAAGGAGAGAGACAACTTATTTAAATCCTGAATACAGTCAGACCTCATATGCATTGTTAAAAAAAAAAGCCCTAAAGAATTGCATATGGATTAGAGGGATGAATATTCTATTATTTCAGTCTGTTCTGCTGATCTTCTTATTGTGACTTTGTGCTTCAGAAATCTGCTAGGAATTTGGCTTTGCCGTAGTAGGCAGTAATTTTAAATGTGTATCAAGCACTTGATAGTGTATGATTTGCGTGCTGTTGCATTCCTATTCCCTAAATTTTCCACCAATTTATTACTTTTTTCATACTGTTTTAATATTTCAGGATGATGAATATATACAGCATCATTAAAGGTAAATAAAAAATGCATGAAATTAAAAAATGGAATATTAGATGTTTCTTTGCTGTAATCCCTGGCCCAATAGGAATGAAATGTCTCTGTTCTGTCAAGTAATCCCTAAACATGATTAGGAACCTGGTAGTGTCCACACAGCCCACATAATATTTGTATCATCTAAGCCTATTTATGTAAGGTTTGAGTAAAAGTTGTTATTAGAAGACCTATAAACCCATTTTACAATTTCGAAAGATATGCTTGCCCCTTAATCTTTTCTACCTTTATTATTTCTCCTAGAGTTGATGACAATGTGTTCTTAATTCATTTTTCAGAATGCTATTACTGTACATCTTTTTCATACTTAGATGATACATGGGTGATTCTATTGAAATACGTTTTTAAGACTAAGGATTGAGTTCAGCAGTTCATTTGCATCTTGAAGCTGTTTTTCTTGGATTTGAAGGAGGAAGAGTTGGTTTCCTAGGGCATTTCACAACTTCCAGGCATTATTTGACGTGTGTCTAGGACCAGTTTTCCTCAAAGCATTTCCTTTTTAGGAAGTCATAAACAAAAACAATTTGCATTCTTTGACACGTTGCTACAAAAACATTTAATGATGGTTGTAAGTTCTGAACCTAAGAAGGCAGTGTTTTGTAAGACTATCTAAATATAAAAAGACTAAGAAATATTTTCTCTAGAGCATAGGATAATGCACACTTGATAACTGTCCCACATCGCTTGAATGTATTTTTTGGGAAAAACAAAATTTTTTTTCTTAGCAAATCTTCAGTGTTTGTTCTCTTCAAAAGACTTCTTTATAGGGAGAAGTTTTCAAAACTTCTTTTTTAAAGTCATATGGATATCTTTTTTTCTCTTTTCTCCAATGGCATTTTAGCAGATACTAAGGTTCTCCCAATCCAGTGTAGTTCTTTTAAGTTTACAAATATTGATCTAGCAATTGTATGTAAAAACTATGAGATTTTAGGAAAGTTAGGTGCATGGGTTTATATAGGTGCACCATTGCACCATTTGCAACCTTATTTCAGATATTTTTAGGGTTCTGGAGCATTCCTAACAGTGTGGTTCTTTTACTGTAGCTTTCTTATTTATTGCTAATTTATTTCTGGCCTAAACACAAAAGCTATTATTTCACTATTCACTACTTAACCAAAGTTGTGGAATGTGAAGATCAGTAGCTCCTTTTCTTCAGTTGACTACTATAAATTCTATATATTTATCCCACATGTAACATGGTTTTGAAATATGTATGCATTGTGGAATGGACAAAATGAAATAATTAATATATGCATTCCCACAAATACTTGTCATTTTTTCAGTAGCTCAAGTCCACAATTATGAACTATGTCACCATTAAATGACCTTAGTTCCTATTAAATACCACAGATGTGGTATAGTTCATTTTATTTTATTTTATTTTTTGGCAGTGCTGGGTATCAAACCCAGGGCGTTGTGAATGTTGTCAATTTTTAAACCAGGTTTCATACAGCACTCCAAAGATGTGATGCGATGAGACCTTTTAAACCTTGGATCCCATTTTGGCAAGTTAGTTCTGATGACCTAAGAGAATCTTAGTAGTGAAAGAGGCATTCCTTTAGCATCTGTGTAAGTCAAGTTCAAATTTGCATTTTCTGCAGATACTAGTTGACGCAGAGTAGTCGCAGCGTTTCCTCTTTATACTTTGCAAGTGTGCCATTTGGTCTACATGCTGTCAGCCATCATGAACATTTTCCTCTGGAAGCTGGTTTCTGTGTGTGTTCCCCAAGATGCGAAAAAAGTGATACCAAACAGCTTGTGGCCAATAGACCCCTAGATGAACTTTACCCCTAGGAAGGCATTTATGAACTAGGGATGAAAAAGTTTTAAATAGTCCACACACTTACGCTACAAAAATTAGCCAGTGAGCCTGTGCTTTCGTAATGGTCGTGTGACAGTGCTGCTTCATTGTGTTCAGTTCAGCGGAAATCTGAGCCTCCCTCCACCAGCTGCGCTGAACTGAACACAAATGTCTCGGGTTCAGTTGGCAGATAAAGCACTGCTGTGTCACAACTGCAGTATGTGGGGGCTACCAGGTGCAGCCAAGCCAGGGAGGCCTGAACTCGGGTGGTCTTTTTCCCCAGGCAGGTGGCACAGAGCTGAAGAAGAGAGGGAAAATCTGGGCCACTCTTTTGGAAATTTTCTGGATTAGGTATGTAGCATATCCTGTTCCCAAAGCCCTTGCAGAGAATGCTGAAGCCAATAATTGTAGAGAGCAGTGTGGCCAATGGGTTAGAGCTCGACCTTTGCAGTTAGTTCCCAGCTGTGTGACCTTGGGTCTTTTACTTACATCTCTGTGCTTCATTTGTTATTTGTAAAATTTGGATAATAATATTATCTACTTCAAAAGATTAAACAAGATAATCCTTTTAAAGCTCGTAGCTCAGTGCATGGCACATAGCATTTCACAATGTTGTCACTGTGAAGCTCCCAATTGTGGTGTGTGCAATACTTTCCATTTTATAAATGGAGAAACTGAGGCTGTAAATCATGAGTTCACCTAAGACCACTTGGCCAAGAATAGATTTTGCGTTTCCTGGCTCTTGTGCCATTAAGCTAACCACTAATCTATGCTCCTTCCCTGCATCAACCCTTAACATTCCTATTCTTGATTAAAGCGAGAGGAGAACTTCAGAAAATAATGGTAAGAAATAACCTCAGAGATTAACTTAATCTGCTGCATCTCATCCTTGTAGCTGATCATATTTGAAATAAATAATGATCTGGTTCTAGTCAGTATCTCCCCACAGCTAAAATTAACTGACTTTTAAAATTAAAGATTTATGTTCTTGGTGAAATTGGCAAATTTTTAAAATATAATTATTTTTTGATGACTTTGGACTCTGTGTGTTTCTGAAACTATCCACAGACATTTAAACGGGCTCTGAGCCTTCGGCAGAATAAGGTAGAAAAATGTTTACAGTTCATAGTTGTGAAAGTACGCTGCAGTATTTTGCCTTAAGCAATACAGAAACTCCTGGGATAAGCAAAAAAGCACATTTTCAAAGTAAAAGACTGAAGAAAGTAGCAGGAATGTTACATGGTGAGGTTAAAAACCATTGTAAGGCTGGATTAAAAAGCATAGACAATGTGAGTCTTTATGCTTCTATTAATAACGAGTTGTGTCTACATTCACAAATTAGCTTGCAGGTTAATATTTGGATTTGGCTAAACAACTGGTTATTAAATTTCTGAGGAGAAAAAAAGGGTTGAATTTGCCAGTTATTTGAGTGCTATGAACACATGATTCCCCAAAGAAGCAAACAAAACCGTTTGCAAATATAGGCATCATATAATTCAGCTCCCTGTAGGTTGAACTTCATTCTACAGATGGAATTCCCTTTCAACTCCCAAATAAATACTAAATAAGCACAGGTCTGCTGCTCATGTCCACGGCTCAGTCAGGCTGCTAATTTGGTTTGATTACTAGATATGGCCCAGTGGTCCGGGGGTGTTACTTCTCAGCAAATGACAACAGTATTGTCCTGGGTAGAGAAGGAGCTTTTTTTTGTTTGTTTTTTGTTTTAATCACCACAGAGCAAAGCCTTTTGGGCACATTAACGCTACTTTTAGAAGTAAGGCAAAATTGGAAATAATTGGGTTGAGGAGCTCTTGGGATATTAGTGGTGCTGCGGGCAGGAAAGCAGGCATTGGAAAATAAATGACAAATTAGTATGCTTAATCTCTTTATTGTGAATCAGATGCCATGGCAGAGGTTCATAATACATTAATAAACACCAGTTAATGCAACTGAGAACTATTCCTCAAATTCACAAGAGGGGTAACAATGCTTTCCCAAGAAGGTCTGCATGTTTTCCAAGTGATTTCCCTTTATCTAAAGAGGGCTTCCTGGCATAAACCTAGAAAAGAATAGACACTATGATGTATGTAAAGTGTTTATGCTCTGATGACACTTGCATGCATGTCAACCTGCTTGAGCATCCCTACTGTGTAGGACGTCCCTGTTGGGGCAGGTTTTTCTATTTCTCTCATTTTATAAACAAGATCCCTAAGGCTAAGAGGAATTAAATGTCTGACCAAATGTTGCTCTGCATTAGCCAACCAGGGACTTTAATCTTCATTTCCTCACTTCTAAATTTGTTTTCTTGCCACCCTATCACACCACCTATGTAAAATCCAATTCTGTATTAATTGTAATTCTATATAAATTTGAGTTGAGCTCTTCCCTGATCCACTATAACTAAGATCTGTAATATTACAAGTACAACTAAATTCCACAATATTACTAAGTTACTGATGTTGCGAAATCTTCCTTTAATGTCCTTTCTGACCTGCAGAGTTTATGACTTGACCTTTTATATACAGTCCTTTATGTCCTTTTTGACATAACCTTTAACCTAAACTCTGAGATTCACAGAGGGTCACAACTGAGCCACTTGTGTCCAGAAGTATCACTAACGAGGCTTGGCAAGGCCCAAGTGCTCTGACTCTGGGCTGATCATATCATGTGTTTAGCAAGCAACAGTATCTGAGTCGTGGGTTTTCTGCTCCAGCATCTCCAGAACCTTAGTCGGTCATCACTGCTCACGGGATCTGTTAGTGACTGGGCACCTTTACAGCAAGCCCTTCCGACTTAACTCTGCTTGCTCTGCACTCTTCTACTCAGAGCAGTTAGCTGTTTACCTGTGCACTGTTCCTTTGTCTTCGTAAACAGGATATTTTGTAATTATTCTCATACTTGTTGTGAAGGTGATATTTTTCTATAAGGAGCCCTTTCTATCCTCATTGATGTCAGCCCTTTCTTCATTGCTATATGGCAAGAAAAACAGGAACTCAATGTGTTTATTGGTCAGTAGACAGGAAGGGCTTTGACCAACCATGATACAGCTTATTTGTTCATGCAAGAGTACCTCTCTGATGACCACTTAGGACGTGATCACATTAGTATTGGGAGAGAGAAGCTGATATCTGGCCAAGGTCATGGGGAGGATGTACAAGAGGACTGGGGCTGTAGCTTAGGGGTACAGTGCTTGCCTACCATGTGTGAAACCCTGGGTTCAATCCCCAGCACCTCCTCCATTCGGAGGTTATCCAGATATAAACTTACTTATTTATTTCTATTCATTCATCCTTTCATTTATTTGTGGTGCTGGGAATTACACCCAGAGCCTCATGCGAATTAAGGATGTTCTCTGCCACTGAGCTATAATGCCTAGCCCCTTTAACCTTGTTTTTAAATTTAGTTAATACAAGACATTAAGTGTTGTCAGATAAAAGCAAAAAATCTTCTTATTCTTTCTCACTTTAAAGAAATAGGCTAAAAAATAGACAAGGTTAAAAAAAATCATGGGTTTTGTTCCTTTATATAATAATCTAAGCACATATTCCATACTGTAACTTGATTGTTCTTCTAGTATCTTCTCTTCAGAGTGCGATGGGGAGGCTTCCAGGTAATTATGCCTCCTACCTTTCTAAGACAGTCTGTTATGTTTTCTCTAAATAACCTGTGATCATGTAATGGATAAACAGTATTATCTCTGTTTTAATGACCCCCCTGATTTGACAGTGGCCGGCAGTGTGCCAGAGTCAGCTCCTTGGACACTGTTTTTGTTCTACATTCCTCAGTACTACGACAAAAACTATTTACGTTTTGCTTGAATAGCTTAAACACCATTTTAGAAGACTTTAGATTGCTTTTGAACATATTTGAATGCATCTTTAGCCATCACTGGGCTTAAAATGGAAACCCTTTTTTCAGCTTATCTGTATTAAACACCTGTAAAAATCAATGGTACTGTATTTTTTTTTCTTTTAATACTCTGTTCCTTTAACTAATGCCAGAAATAATGCACAATTTATTCTAGCGTGTTCTTTTCCCTTTGCCTGATGTTCTCTGGTAGTAAGTGGCATAGTGTGTAAGAACTCACTTCTGCTGACTTAATAGTAAAACTGCCAGGTTGATGTTGAAATTCAACCAACTGGGGCCTAATCCTCAAGAAATTTGCTGTCTCTCCTACTGATTATCATCCGTCGTCTTTATAATGAATATGCAGAAAGTTTATTTTATTTTTTGCAAGGTGCACATACTTATAGGAATGACCAATAGAAGAGGTTAGAGTTAACTAGTGATTTTTTTTTGAGCATTGTTATTTTTCCCGAAAATCTGAAGTCATTACATTTATATTGAAAATATTGAGTGGTTTGTATGAGCTTTATGCCAAACTAGGATTCGTGTGCTGTAGCCCATTACAAATGTGAAAGATTGACCATTTTTTATGAGTTAGAATAAAAAATATGATAATAATGTCTTCTCATCATCATAAAGGGATGATAACGACTAAATGAAATATTTATATTATCTCATTTTATTTGATAGGTTCCATCTTCTCCCATACCAAACACTTCCTCAAGAAACCACAGCCTCCTATTTAAAAAAAGAGAAATCTTTGTAGAATTCAGGTTGTTCATATTTGTGCTAATACAATAATCCAATATTTTACTCATTTTTATTCTCTTAAATATCTTCTGAAATTTGTTTGCACCTCTCAAAACAGAGCCCAATGATCTGGTATGTTTTGATAGGGCTGTGCAAAAAGATAGATTACATTTTAGCTTCATTGTGGATTTCCTGTTTGTCTTTTCCCAAATACTGCTTTTTGAAAAGTGGAGCTAATTTTTAAAACAAAAATAGATATATCTGTGTATGTGTGCCCACATGTGTGCATATAGATATATGTGTTCACACAGAGATAACCCTCTATATCCATGGATTTGCACCCGTGGGTAAAAAATCGCAAAATAATTGTATCTATACTAAAAATGTGTATATTTTTCTCCTTGTTATTCCTTAAACAACACAGTATATTAACTATTTAAATACCATTTATATTGTATTAGGTATTACAAATGACTTAGATTTCTTTTTAAGTGTATAAGAGAATGTGTATAGGTTATATGCAAATAATGTATCATTTGTATAAGGGGCTTTAGCATCCCTGGATTTTGTTATCCAAAGGGGTTCTGAGAACCAGTCCCCAGATGATACCAAGGGACAACTGTATATATACATATGTCACATGATATATATATCAATTTTTTTTATATGTCAATTTTTAAGTATTTCCCTTTATGGGACTTGGGATGTAACTCTGTGATAGAACACATGCTTAGCCTGTTTGAGGCCCTGGGTTCAATCCCTAGCACCAAGAAAAAAAGAAAAAAAAAAAAAAAAGGAAACAAAAGGAAAAAATGCCCTTACTTTCCAAAATGTATAACATACTACATGTGTATCACAGTGGTATACGTGTGTTTGTATGTATGCAGACATTATATATAATCAGTCCTCAGTTATCAAACTGCATATTCTGTGTAGCAAACCTTTTCATCAACTGCATTTTGAGACTTCCCAACCTCTGTCTGTGGGACTACATGTCTTGCCCTCCTGTACTGGCTTTTCTTTTCCCCTGCAGGACTCTTTCAAGACTTGTACATTTTCCTTGAGATGTAACATAGAGGAACATTGACATATATGCCACTGTAAAGTCCTATAAAGCCTCAGTGATGACCCTGCCTGCTCTGAGCATAGATATGCAGGTTGTAACCAAGTGCATGAGGAGCAGAAATGGCATGGAAGGAAGGGTCAGGGTTTCTGCCATTTGCACAAAGACTTCAATGCATGCCTTGAAGTATTCGGTGAAAGGTTAGGGAAGGAATTCGAGCCCTGGTGATCTGAATGCAGCAAAGTGGGTGACCTGGCCCTGCTGCTGTGCTGTTTTCACTGTCACCAGGCATAAAAGATACCAAGACTTCCCTGGAACAGTTTGCAGGCTTGTAGCTGTGTCACAGTGCTTTCATGTGAACTGCACTGTCTTTCTCTTTCCTCGCATCTCCATCTCTCTCTTCCTCATTCCCTGTGCTCATCTCATTGAAGTCAGAGAAAAGAAGAAAAGATTTGAGGCTTGCCCAATTTGTTCTGACATAAAGAGATGTTTAGCTCCATGAAAGGTGGTGGATGCAAGCCGAGTGCCTGACTGACATTTCAACAATGTGTCTGCAGGGACTGCTGGCTCTATACTCCGCCCCTGTGCCACCCCTGGCCCTTACAGAGATCTTGCTTCTGTAGCTGCATGCAGGAGAGGTGACCATCCCGTGGGCTTTTGTGCAGAATGCCTAGTTAGATCTGCCAACTATGAAGTTGCTTTCATTGAGTACTTTTTGCAGGAGGTGTTTGGGTTTGCTTAAAACCTAAAGAGGACATTTCTGGGGAATTTTAGCTTTTAAGGGGAACAAACTATCCTATGTTCTGAACATTTGGCTTTGCTTTAAGATTCTCTTAACTTTTAAGGAAACATTCTGGATTCATCATAAAAATGTAGCAATCACCTGCATTCCTTTAATTCCTCTCCTGCAGGCTTCAAATGATAGAATACAACTCATCATAAGACTTCATAGTATGTAGCTACTTATTGCTCCCCGTTTATTTTGCACTGTTTATAATGATGATGAATATGGGTCTTTTCGCATGCTTTTCTTGTAGGGTAACAGTTCAGACTGAAAAACAACAGAAGGAAAAAATACCAATCAGTCCCAAATGGTTGAAAGATGGAATTTTAGCGTCCAAGTTAGTTTCAGGGCTGTGACTTAATTATCTTTTGTGAGTCTTCTTGTCTTACCAACATTAGAAAAAAAGACAAAAAAAGAAAAAAGAAAAAAAGACATATTTGGCATAATATTACCTGCCTTGCAGGGTAGCTGTGAGAACTTAGGTAATATATAAATTTATAGTTCCTTAGGTAATATATAAATTTATAGGGTGTAAGTATTGTAGACATGGAAACCAGTATAGCATCTGGCAACTAAGAGTCACTCGACAGTCCTCTTGCCCTTCTTTCTTCTTTTCCCTCTAACTTCTTTCCTTCCCAGTTGAGAAGAAAAAAAAATAGAAAAAAAATCTTTTGATAAAATTAAATGACATGAAACTTGATTTTTTACAGAATTATTTTATGAACTGAGGAATGGTAGGTAAGGACCTACCTCTGAAAAATAAAATTACAAGTCAACCGGTACACTCAATTGCTACTAAACCTGATAAGGTAGTGTCCAGTTTTTAAATTTCAGAGTCATTGGTGATCTCTAATCAAGACTCATTCAGGCGTCTATAGTTCAGGCAGGACATTTTGTTCAGCTGAGTAACTTGGTATGGGTTTTTCGTTCGTCCTAAGGAATATTCATAGCTCAGAGATTATGGTACCTTGTGTTATCTCACTTCCCAGTATTGACCAGGCCCTGCTTAGCTTCCAATATCAGATGACATGATAGAGTTCAGGAGGAAATGGTCATAGACACCTCACATGATCCACAAGCCATGTTGTATCTTTAGATCAATAATAGCACTCAAACATCAAGAATTTTAAATGTTCTTATCAACATGGATCCAAACACTTTTGGAACTTACTTAGATGTTTCTCCAAATTCTTCCAAAAGGTCTCCCTAAAAGAATTTTAACCTGTCAGGACTGGTGCAGAGGAGTTCCACATTGGAAGGGAACTTGAATAAGTACATTTTTAAGATTTCATTCACCTTTGGGGTCCTATGACCTTTTGATGCTAAGTTAAGAATATGCCAACACCTGGAGCCTTCATGACTGGCTATGAACTTAGTAAATTTCTTTTGTTACCTGGCTACCTCACACACTAAATCTGTGACTGTTACTGGGCTTTGTGGTTGGTCTGAAACCTAGTGAGTTATACTGTACTTGGTAACTCAAAAGCACTGAGCAATGATTAGCTGTTATAACTATTTCATGAGCCAGAGTTCTTAGGTAGCCATCATCTTGGTTCTTCCCTCCATTTGCCTCCTTTGAAAACCATAATCATTCCAGGCATGGGGGTGCACACCTGTAATTCCAGTGGCTCAGGAGGCTGAGACAGGAGGATAGGAAGTTCAAAGACAGTCTCAGCAACTTAGTGAGGCCCTCAGCAATTTAACAAGACCTTGTCTCAACAGTAAAAATGGCTGGGACTGTGGTTCAGTGGTTAAGTGCCTCTGACAAAAGAGGGAGATGCTGCATAGAAGGATGAAAAGGATATCAGAAACTCATTGTCCTTGTCCACCTAGCACAGCTGGGAGTTGCCTCCAGTCAAAGACCTGTGCCCCAGTTTCCTTACCCTTTGTCATCAAAATGAGAAATCCATGCTCTAAAAAAAAAAAAAAAAAAAAAAAACATTGCGTGCCACCCATTTAGTATTTTTAGATTACATTTTAAGTAGTTTTAGGGACTTCAAACAGAAAAAAAAAAAAACCCACAAAAACTTATATTGAGAAATGGAAACAAAGTTGAACACAATGTCCACTTTGTAAACTAAACTTGATATTCTTCTTATAGCAAGGTGTTTTTTCTGACTCCAGAGGATCATTCTGACACAACTATAAGACCTAAACCATATCCTGAGAAAAAATGGAAGAAAAGAGTTTCTGAGCACTTACAAAATGGCAATATACTTCATGGAAAACTGTGACATGCCCTGGAGTCCTGCCCACCTGCTTCTGAAGGTGAAACAATGCTATCAGACAATGGAACATTAATTTTAGAATTTTGGAAGCTTTCAGCTTTTGTTCTCCAAAGCAGCAGCTAGTTTACTAATATACACGTGTCAGACTGTGACTCAAGGCTACCATGAACTTGATTGTTAATTGTTGATTTCAGATTAGAGTTGCCCCCAGAATGCATTAAAGCTCAACAATACAGAATTGGCTCCTTAATCAAGAGTGCAGAATTGCCACACTATCACGTAGAAGAGGAAGCTGCACAGGAGTTACTGAGCCCTGGCCTCACAGATAGGATTCCTTTACAAGCCCACAGGTGCCCATTATGCATTCCCTCTCCTCCACAGAGAGGTAAAGGCAATAACATCATTTGATGATGGGTTTATTCTCTCCAAATTTCAAGATTGAAATAGAAAAACAACACCTGAATGTCATTGCCAGGGCAGCTGCATGCTGTCCAGCCCTCCAGAGTTGCACAAAAGCAAGGGAGTCCTGGAAGAAGAGCATTAGGGGATTTGTTTGTTGGAGCTCAGTATTTTTTACATTCCAGGTTTACTCTATACTTAATTTAACTCCTCGAGTAATATAATACACTAGGGCAGAACTAGGCGGAGGTGAACGGTACTGCAGCCTGCACATTATGCCTGACCTTGCAGCTGAGTATTAATTTGAAGTAGTGGAATTAAATTTTTCTATTCTTTTGCATTGTCATGCCTCACGTTGATAAGCACAAAGAAATGTAAATAAAAAAGACCTATTTCAAAACCTTCCATACAACCTTTTTGTTTTATGACAAAAGACAGTTAATTAACATACTAGCAGTAAGCAGCCTTCCCAAACTCATGCTAATTATGTATTCTGTTGACCGTGACTCTAGTCATACGGTAATTGGCTTGCAGCAACATGACATTTCAAATCATCTCTTGAAATTACATCAAAAAGCCAGCCTGTTTTGTTTTGATAGGGGAACAATCAATTTGATAAGTGGTAACACAGCTCATTGTTTCACATTAATTAGACTAATTGCTGCATGTTAGCCTCTGAAATAGACAGAACTTGGAGAAGACAAAGGCTGCGGCCTTTAGCATGCAGTGCGTGTGATGGTTCCACTTGCTTGCACATACGGTAGGCAGAAAACAGAGCTGTTAGGAGGCAGCCTTGCGGGAGGCTGGGTGTTAACAGTAGTTTGATGTGTTATGCTTAATACACTGGCTTTCAATTATAGCATCCAGGTTCCAAGTCCCACAGAGGAATGAGAGGATGGCTTTGAAGAAGAGCTGTTTCCCAGCTAACCAGGTTTGGATTCCGAGGGAGTTACAGCAATCTTCCAGTCACCTCTCTCCTTCAAACCCATCCACTCTTCTGTCCCTGCCGGGGAGACCCTACTTTTATCCCTTTGCAGTATTCTGGGCATAAATGTGTTAAAAAAACAGAGGGAAACAAAACACGTAAGTCAAAGCAAAACCAAATACCTAAAGGAAAAATTTTTCTTTTTTTTCCTCCCCAATTACAAAACAGTGTTTTAACCCACAGAGGTTCAGCAAACTGACATTATGAAAACCTCACACTTCAGCACTGCACACGCCTTTCACTTTGACAGACTGTACCTTGGCTTATTCTTGAGACCACCAATTTTGCCAAATTGGACAGCGTGATCTTTATGACAGCAGCACATGTCAATCTCAATTGGCAGCCGAGAGAATTGCCCTTGTGACCCGCCCAGACTTCTGATGCTCACATAGGTTGATGATATCCTGTTACTGGGCGTCTGATGCAATGGAACAGAACTCCAGTCCAAGCAAGAGGCATCCAGCACTTTAAAAACCCAGATGCACTGCCTCTGTCACTCTGACATTGTCTAGTTATCCACACACAGCTTGGGGATCTTCCTAGCAAACCACTGTGCTAACCAAGGGCCTGTTGTGTGTACCTACTCATGTCTGTGTTGTTTTTACCTGTTATGTGGGAAATTAGTCTCCATATTTGATTCTGCAGTTGCATATCACCAAATTCACTGAGGTTAGATGTTAAATCATCTTGATGGCTTTGGGCTGAATTTGATCTAAGAGACAAAGTGTCAAACAACAGACTCTGCTAAACTGCTTCTGCAGCTCGATTTCAAAGGATAGTGTCCATGTGTTCGTGGTGTGGAAAGGACTCTGGTTCTCACTAGTTTCTTCAGCTATGCCAAGAGTGGTGTTGTCTTTGAACAGGAAGGACAGCAAAAATATACATAACAGTTTTTTTGATAAGATACACAGCTGCATTACACATCCCAAAATTGTAAGTACGATATTTCTCCATTTGTGAATGCTTTTGGGCTTTCATTGAAATTGCAGAGGGACATTCGGACTTGGCTTGGAAAATGAATTAGAAACATTGAAACCAGAGTGTTTTGCTTCTGTATATGAAGGCATATGGGTGGGGAAAGGGTGGTGTGCAGACATTTGTGCCAAAGGAGATCATTTCAATTCTCTCTTTTTATCAGTCCCTCAAAGAAATGATCCTTTTGCAGGAATTTCAAAGTACAAATTTGTGTGGCAGGTTTAATTTGGTCATTTAAGAAAAAAATAGTGTGTGGCGTAGCAGAAGCAAGCAATTAAATGATTGCTCCTACAAGTTAATAAATCTTCAACAGCCTTTTTAAATGGTACAAGGATTTGTGATGTAAGTGTGCTAATGTGCTGGTTTTCCTCTAAAATCTCAGGGTTTATTCAGAAGTTAAATGATTGGGGAACAAAAAAAAGTACCAAGATTGAAGCCCCTTAACATTCAGTTTAAGTGCTGGTTCCACTTGCCTGAGCACAAGTTGGAAGTAGCTTTGTTAGGATTCTAGCCGGCGTCTTCGCTGTCACTACTGGTTCTTGTACAGTCAGGCCCCACTCTGTGCAGAGCAAATCTTTGCTCAGTTAAGCGAGCGTCAGTCACTGGTAAGCTTGGCTGCTGGCCCAGGGTTGTTAGGCTTTTCTGTGCTACACCTGAATGAGATATTGACAAAACATTGCTACCCACACAGAGTTGAGGAACTGGACAAATAAATAAATTAATTAAATTGTCAAAGGGCTGACAGAATAATTTCGAAAATGCAACTTAAACATCCAGTGCCCAAGCAGAACAAGGAAGCGACCACTTGCTTGGTGTGAGGTGGTGTACCATTTGGTGGTCTGGATGCTTTCCTTCCTTCCTTCTGTCCGTCTGTCCATCTGTCCATTCATCTTGAAACTGTGGGTTTGTACTTGGAGTGTGGGTAGAGGGAAAGAGATACTGGCAGAATATTACACTATATAGAACCATTTGGGCCAGTTACTTGTTCAATTCCAGTAGGCTTTGCCTGGTTGTACATTTAACAAAAGCTTCCCCAAAACAAAACACTGTGGAATAAAGTTGCCAGGATTTGGATTGGGGAGAAAACTCTGGCAGTAAGTAATTTCTGCTGAGGAGAAAAATAAGGATCAGAGAAAATCAGGGATGAGTAGAAAAAAAGACATAAAGTAGGAATAATTTTTAAATAAGAATTGCTGGCAGAGCTATTAATCACACAGAGTGCTCCAAGCTACAAGGGTGTGTGAGTACAACTAAGATCAAAGGACAGAAGCTTGACAGGAAGCCCTGAATACAACACCAAACACCCCCCCCCCCAAATGTCAGAGAGATGACCTGTTCCAAGAGGCTGAAAAGAAAATCTAGAAAAATCCAGGGAATTTTTGTAAATATTTAGATTATTTAATTAATGCTGCTGAAATTAATACTCTGTTGTGATTGTGTTAGTTCTTATTCTCATTCCTATAAAGAGAAAGTGGATTTCATTGATGGCTGTAGAGTGGCTATTCAGCAGGATATGGTGATGGTGGGGCAGTGGGTAGTATCAGGCACTCATGATCCTAAACATTCATGTGAGCTTTTGTTTCAAGAAACTATTAAATTGAAAGTTTGCAAGGATAAACCAGAAATCACTATAGGTACTAAAGATTTAATAACTTCTTTAAAAATAGATTTGGCATTCCTATAATGTGTATGTGCTATTTTAATGCATAATTTCTCCTTATAACTATGTCTGTATTGAAATGCATTATGCTCCCTGCACTCTCACCCCACATTGCTACCAGAGCTCACTGTTCTGGGACTCCATGGGGCAGTGTAACTGAAATGGTGACCTGTGACCTTGCCCACCCAAGTTCGTCACTCACTACTGTAAACACAAACCCTCCTCTGGTTGACTTCACAAAACCTGGACTTTCATGGCCCAGGCAAAGACAAACCCAAAGAAATGAAAACACCCATTCATAAGTCACTGTTGAGCTCACTCTAAGCCAGGATGACATACGGCATTGAAGAATATTGTTAAGATGGATAGGATCACTTTTCCCTTTAGAATTGCTTTCCTTCTCTTAATGTTGCTTTCATAATCTATAAGTGGAGTTAGTAATATCCACAGTATAGGGGTGCTGAGAAAGTTAAGCAAATGTAGAGCACTCAGCCTGGTGCTTAGCACCTATTAAATGAGCACTGTTTTGAAAATGTGGAATATTTATCCAGTAGGAAAGGGTAGGCATAAACTGCTATGTTCATAATTATTTGATTTCATCCATGCATTCCTATTTCTTTTGTTGGGTATCTTGAGCTAGCTTGCAGAATTATGGGGCAAAGGATAACCACTCAATTGATTCTTCCTTTTAGACTGCCACTTTCCTTCCAGTTATGCGCAGTCTGCTCCAACATCCTATAGTTCTCACCATTCTTTTGCTAGAATGCCCCATTCCCTTGGGAAGATGGACTCTGCTATTTCTTCCTGCCTTGGATAAACCTCACTTGGCCTCCATAAAGGTCAATTTCCCCACTTCCCAAAACAGAAAAGATGCCTTGGGGGTGTCTTCTTAGCACCAGCTACGGGCTTACTGGAACACTTCCCCGGGCACTGCAATGGGCAGGGCTAGAGAGCTGAGGAGAGGGGCTTGGGCTTTTTCCAACACCTTGCATCTTGCCACTCAGACACACAGTCAAAACTGAGTTTGTTAACTGAATAAATGAACACCCTGATTACCAGACCAGACCTGCCCAGGGCACAACTGACTGACTTTTGTCTTGTCTTTTTTATATAAGTTCTTTCTGCTTTCCTCATGCAGAGTATTTTTGAGTAGCATGATGCCTCAAAATGTATGGGCCAGATGGAAATCCAAATAGGCAGGAGTATCTCCACGATAGAAATGAGTTCCTATTTACATATTTATTAGGAATTGGTAACATGGGCTGGAGATGGAGCTCAGTGATAAAGTATGTGAGGCCCTGGGTTCCAGCCCCGTCGCTACAATACAAACAAACAAAAACCAAACCAAACCAAACAAAAAAGAATTGGGAGCTCATACAAGTCAAGAGCAGAAACATAAATAATCCAATTTTTAAAAATCGGGGCAAAGGACCTGAATAGACTTTTTCAAACAACACATAAAAGTGACCAGTAAGGATATTAAAAGGGGCTCAACATCACTGGTCATAAGGGAAATGCAAATACATGCCACCGTGGGGTATCACCATGAATCTGTTGGGTTGGCTGTTGTTGGAAAAGAAAAATGACAACAAAATCAAAGATAGATGTAGTTGAGAATATGGAGAAAGGCAAATCTTATACAGTATTGATGGAAATATAAATTGAAACAGTGAAAAGAGTATGAAGGATCCTCAGAAAATTAAAAGTAGAATTATCATATGACCCATCAGTCACACTTCTGGGTATTTATTCAAAAGTATTGAGATCAGGCTCTCAAACAGATAGGAGGACTACCATGTACTTTGCAGCACTATTTACAATGGCCAGTATGTGACTATAACCTAAATGTCCATTAATGGATAAATGGATAAAGAAAATGTGGTGTATATGTACAATGGAATATTATTCAGCTGATAAATAAATTCTGAAAGTGCAGTAACATGGGTGAAAGAAGTAAAGGAAACCAGTCACAGAAGGACAAATGCTGGTGATTTTACTTACGAATTATCTGAAGTCCTTCAACTCAGAGAAGCAGAGAGTAGAATGATATTTTCCAGGGTCCGAGAGAGGGAAAAATGGGAAGTTGCTGATCAATGGGTATAAATTTCAGGAAAAATGAAAAATGGACAAGTTCCAGATATTGGTTGTATAACATTGTGTCTGTAGTTAGCAATACTGTGTTGTCCACTTAAAAAATCTGTTAAGAGGCTCAGGTTGGCGGAAGAGCTTAGTAGAAGAGTGCTTGCCCAGCATGCTAGAGGCCCTGGGTTTGATCCAAGTACAAAAAAAAAAAAAAAAAAAAAAAAAAATCTGTTGGTATGTTTCATGAAGTGGTCTTAGTCTTACC